>CM076577.1:144500820-144820823 GCA_034641835.2 Pinus albicaulis | reverse complement strand
TTCCCCCTTGAAGTGGGTTATTTCTAAGGCGTTGATATCTCTTTTCTTCTAATTTGGAGTTGGTTTCATATGAAAGGAGGATTAGAACATTACATAAAAAAATTTATGTTCCTTTGTCCATAAACCATTTCTCTCTCACAACACTTCTTCTTCTAACAAATTAAAAACAAGCTTAATTTAATATTTCATAATAATAAGTATGTAATTCAAACATGTGAAATCCCAAATGCACATAGTATTAAGAAAAATTGAATACCAAGATTCGTTGTTTCTAGTATTTAAATGGTCAAATATGTTGAACATAGTTTTGAAAATGACACATATGATATCAAATAAAATGAGCCCGTGTTGATCCACCCTAAAGGGACAATGTATCTGAAGATGCAAAATGTTACAAATCAAAGTTTATACTTCCCTGCTTTGCACACCTGTTTTCCCACACAACGCTCGTTTCTCACACAGATTAAAAATAGGCTTCACTTAATATTGGATACTAAATTTATGATTGAAGTTAAAATAATTATTTTTTTGTATGATAAATTTCCCTCTGTACCCCCATTCTCCCACACATACCCTCTCTTCTACACATCCTTAACTCTGCACAAATTCACAGCTCTATGTAACTGCTCTCTTGCACAACTAAAGTTTTAAAATTTTAAAATGAAATAAGAGATAAATGCACTAAAAATACCTATTTTACTATCAGTGTCATAACACTAACCTAGGAAACACAATGCTCCCCCCTACTTGTGTAAAGGCCCGCTCAGAGCATTTTGTTAATGTCAATGTCAGAGCACTCACCGACAAAATGCCCAATTTTTTTTTTAAATGATTTTCCAGACACTAAAAAATACCAAAAATGAAATACCTCCACCAAGGGAATTGTGTCACATCAAGGCTTGCTCAGCCAATGGAAAATTATAAATAATATTTCAAGAAATTAGGAAATTAATTTTGAATTTATGGGAAAATAAAAATATTTAGTGTTTTCCCAAAACTTTGGTCAAAATTGCAAAAGCTCAGAAAAATAATCCAAAGTCAATGGAATTTTACCCTTAAGTAAGTGTCATGGTCCTTGATGAAACAAGGAATAAGAATTAAAATTGCCTTATCAATACTTAAACAAGTTTAATTAGGGTGAATAAATTTGATGCATATTTAATTCCATTATAACCTAATGGAAGAACAAGGGTTCCCACTAGATTTTAATATGTGTCTCATGTTCCATAATTGATGAACAAACTAATTCTTTCCAACATGCTATGGTTTTTTAATGAAGTGTAGAGGCATAAAAATTGGTTTCATTATGTGATTAGTTGACTAATCCATGGAATCCCAACACAACTATGTTCAACTACAATGAAGGTTTATGCTAATGTTTATACATATTAATATTAATATAGGTGTTTAGGTAATATACATACAATAGTGGCATTAATAATAACCTCCAATATAAAATGTTTCTTCCTTCAACAGTTAAACTAATTAAAAAATAAATAAATGTCTCACCTCTCTTTGTTGTTGAGCAAAAATAAATTATTATCACTTGGTATGTGAAAGAAGTTAGATCTTTATAGAATAATTATCATGTATTAAAATTACAAATTTTGTTTCAAAGAGGTACAACCAAATTATAAAAATTATATATCTACATACATACATACATACATACATACATACATATATAAGGTGTATTTTTCTACATAAAATGGGAAATATATTTCATCTTATTATTGAATTGAAGATTACATGTAAAGTGTTTTTCTAGTGAAATTTGAAGTCATAAAAGAATGTAAAAATATTCTTTTAAATATTAGTGCCTCAATTGATTTTATCTCATGTGGTTGAGATGTATTATTTTTATTCTCCTTAAAATGTTCAATTTCCTTAAGTGATATGTTGAGATCATATTAAGTATATCATTTTCACTAGAACATTTGGCATAATTTCTACCACTTTACTGATGTTGGTTCGATGACCACATCATGACATTTCAACAAATTCAATTAGCACGATTCATTGGGATATTTTCATTGAAATTACATATATAAATCCCACCATTGTACTTTTATCAATCAAATACTACCACATAGAAACTGGGAGAATTAATCCCTTGAAATTTCATTGAAATGGATCGATGCAGTAGTGATGGCTCATGTTACATGTGATTCTCATTACTTCCATGTGTAATTTGTAAGGAAGTTCGATCTACTAATATTTTTTGCATGTTTGACACATGGTGACAACTCTGACATAAAAAATTTGTGATGCATTGTCCTTCATTATTTGTTGAAGCAGCAAGATGGATAGGAAAATTTTATCGGAGATGGGTGTCAGAGCAACAACACATTGGGGCCATTTTTGATGCATACTTGGTCGTAATTTTGCATTGGAAAATACCTTGTCCATTGAAATTCTAATGAGTGGATGATAATTTGAAACAATAAATTGTTATACACTGAAAACCATGGTTATGATGCATTGGAAAAAGTGTAATGAACTTACCCTAATTCCTAGTTTCCCTTAAGGAAAATGAGGGGGTTCCGAAAAATTTTCCTCTTTGACATTTCATTTCAAAACCCAAAGCTAGAGCCACCATTGGACTCGTATCTTCAAGAGATTTCAAATGATATCAAATTTGTTTACTTTTGATTTCTAGGAACAAAATTATGCCTTTATGAAACTCTCTCAAACTTTTGTGACTTTGACCACTGAATGCATGCCACAAGGATTCCACTAATGCATGCTTATAATGTCCCTTGGCTCCCAGTCAGGAAACACCAGTCAATCAACATTGCTTAAACATCATTAATTTAAATGTGGAAGCATATGAATAAGATTTTCCATAGTTTTTATCTCGTTCATGGTAATTATGATTAACACAAATGCAGTACGACATGCCGAGAAAGCATTATTTTTCACATATAAATTATAGAGACATAATAATGTAACGGAAGTAAATGTATATTAATAGTAAATTGACTACACCTTGATATTGGGGTTTTAACATAAAAAAAAAATAAACATGATAGATATAGGTATATCCATACAGATCCATATCCAACCATACATAAACACACACAAAAGAATATCATAACCTCAATCCTTGGCTAGGTTTTACAACTAATATAGCACATAAATAATTCCATAGCATACAATTATGAAAAATAATTGTTTGAAGATTTATTATTATAAATACATAAAAACACATAAGACATCCATAAAACATATATTTCATAGAGAACACTTATATGCATAATTCGTCCAACTGGCTTCAGGCTCTCCACGTTCCTCCTAGCTACAAACTGTGTGGTTAATAACCTCAACCAATGGTCACCCCCAATACGAGCCAGTAACTCCATAGGAAATAGCAGAAATTTGAATAATCAAACCCTATCCATGGAACCAACCTCAGTAGCTTTAGTCTCTAACCAAAGGCTCATGTCCCCATGATCGACACCCATGTCATAGAACTCGAGTTCCTTGGAAGTTCCCACCTTCTATGGTGATTTAAAATTGATCAGAATTGTATCTGATTGTAGCTCCCGAAGCTCTGCTACTGTACGATGTCCAAGTCAAAAAAACTGAGCTGAAATAAACCCCACATTCGATGTTAGATTACCAACTAGTACTCATCGAATATCACCAAAATGAGTTCCCCACCAGAACTCTGACCTCTAATCCATAACCAGAGTTAACAAGATATCATAGGCACATTTATTATGGTTAACTAAATAAACACACTTTAAGTCCCACCAAAACCTTATTTATGTGAAGCCATAATTGGATCCACCAAGCTCCCGTAACCACTCAGGTTCACCAAACCAGGGCACCAAGCCCTCGGAATTAAGCCCAAATAGTAGGATTCATTTTTTTTGTGTGGTTAACTAAATAACCATACCATATTCAGTTCCAAAGTCTTCCTATGACCCACTGATTTCTCAGCCAATTCCATAGTTTTCCTAAGACTCATTGACTGCTCAACCAATTTAAAACTCCATGCTCCATGACTCAATGGCTAATTCACTTTCCAACCATGAATGGTTGAATACTAAATGAATGAATCTCTCTCATAGAAAATGCCATTTATTTTATATGCATAGCTTAAATTCACCATGTGGCACATTCCTAAGCCGTGTGGGCCCTAGTTTGTACTTTTTAACAAACACACCCAATGTTTGCCACTATTTCTTGTGGAGTTACTACCCCGGATCAGGGGTGATAGGAAATAGTAGAAATTAATGCCATGTAGATGATTTTTTTAATGTTACTTTATTTTTATCTATGTTCCACAATATTTATTATCATGATGACCTTGAAACAAATATAACATATCTAATATAACTACATGGGCATGAAAGCCACATAATGTGATTTTGGATCACCATCCTATATTTATTTTCATCTGGATCACCAACCTAATATCAGTATACATTTAATTATATCATCTTAGAGAGTTAGGGGTATTACATCCCCCCCCCACCCCAACCCCCATTATTCATTGTCCTAAGTGCATGATGTGTCTATAGTTTGAATATGTTGCTACAAAGTGACTTGATCTTACCAACTATAGATGCAAGTAAATATCCTCATGCATGGCTCCTTCTCAACATCCTCCACACTTCGAGTGCCATCCATACATCAGTAGGATTTGTATTCCTTTCCCCATTATGTTATGTCCCTATATCACTAGTATAGTCCCTTATTATTGTTAGTGTAACCCCCTTATTGTTATTATTGTACCCTTGTAACCCCCATTTTGTTATTATTGAGCCCTTAAATTATTATTGTTAGGTCGGCTAGGATTACATTGTGGCCCACTAGGATTACATTATGGCCCCATGGACTCCTATATATAGAAAGGAGGTTTTGTAAATTGTATCATACAAGAATTGTTCATTTATGTAATGTATTGGAGGTTTCCCCCTCGAAGTGGCTTATTTCTAATGTGTTGATATCTCTTTTCTTCTATTTTTGAAGCTGGTTACAAAACATTTGGTATCAGAGCTTTGGATTCTAGGGTTTCGCTGCTCCAAACAGGTCATTGTGGCATTTTCGCTATAAATTTTTTTCTACAAAGTTTCAGAAGCTGAAATTTTTAGGGTACGAAGCCGAAATCTTGAGGAAGATGTTTTTAAAATTTCAAAGCTTGGTTCACAATATTTTCGGAGATATGATCTGTGGAAGTTAGGTCTTTTTTCAGGCTCCTAAACAAGTCATCGTGGAATTTTCACTATAAATTTTTTTCTACTAACGTTCAGAATCCGAAATGTTTAGGGTGCGAAGCAGAAATCTTGAGGAAACTCGTCAAAAAATTTCAGATCTTGGTTCGAAATATTTTTGGAGATATGATCTGTGGAAGGTAATGCTTTTTCAGGCTCCTGAATTTCATCGCAAAGAGGTGATCGTGGGAAAATATTCATAACTCTCTCTCTGAGCATCGGATTGGAGTGCCATAAAAATTGGTCACAAGTACACAAATGTTAGTTTCTTGGCTATCAATTTCAGATCCGAAGGATGAAACAGTGACACGTGGCAAGTCGTACAATTTTTCTCTACTCAACCAGTCCAAAATTGGGTCAGTGTGGGAGATTGGACATAACTTTGTCTTGAAGAATCCAAATTAGATCAGACCTATGGAATTTGAAAGAAGCTTCAGAGGGCTACTACAGGGCTGAATCTCAGATATTGAAGATTTTCAATTACAGAGATAATTAAATTTCAATATCAAGCTCCTCAAAGCAAGTAAAAGGTGTGTATTTTTTTTTCCGAATTGCATAAGTCTTGTTTGAAGAATCAAGTTGAATTTATTCCAAGGGCATATTGTAGAATAGATATCAATATTGGATTCTAAAATGGCCCCTAAAAATAATTCAACACCCATTAAGCCTTTAGAAGGCTCTACTATGACTCATGAAGACGAATAATGGCAACATGACATATCAAAATTACAAGAGCAAGTGCAACAAATTTCGCTCTCGCAAAGAACAACAAAAAATGAAATGGAAGTTTTGAAGAAAGGCGTGGAAACTAAGATGGATGGTTTGAAGAAAGGCGTGGAAGCTAAGATGAATGGTTTGGAAGCTAAGATGGATGGCATAGAAGTGGGCATGGAAGCTAAGATGGATGACATGGAAGCTAAGATCGATGAAAAAATGAAAGACAACATGGAAAACATGAAGAAGGATCTAAAAGTAGACATCGAAGGTTTGGAAAAGTTGATACAAGAAATGTTTCCTAATGATGAAAAGATAGTAGAGGAAACTCGTGATGAGAACAAAATAAATGTTAATCATGATTTCATAAACTCTACAGTTGGAGGGAAGAACCACCATATTCCAAAAATGGATATGAGGAAGTTTGATGGAAAGGATCCTATAACATGGATACTATAGATGGAGCAATATTTTGATCTCCATAATGTGAAAAACACACAAAAGGTACGCATTGCAACTTTGCATTTAGAAAAAAATACATTTGTATGGTATCGATGGCTTTGCTCCCGTAAAAAAATTGTCACTTGGTCAATTTTTACGGAGGAAATGATAGCACATTATGAGGATACAAAGAGCAACACCTTCTTTAGCCAATTGATAAATCTCAAACAAAAGGGTTTAGTAGGGCAGCACATTGAGGACTTCCAAAAATTGAATATAAGGGTAACTGATATTCCAGAGGAACACAGGATTGATCTCTTCATAGGCACTTTAAAGGATAACATCCAACATGAAGTTCGCGTTCTGGAACCTAATTCATTGGAGAAGGCATTCAGGTTGGCAAGAAAAGTTGAATGTAAAATTATGGCGGCAAGGAAGCCTACCACTCAATTCTATAAAGAAGGAAGTGTTGCTACGCCTAGATTTCCACAACCTACAAGGTTGACACCACAACAATTGGAAGAAAAAAGAGCAAAAGGGCATTGCTACAGTTGTGATAGCAAATACACTAAAGGTCATAAGTGTGCTGAGAAGAAATTATTTTACATAGATTGTGAAGAGGAAGAAGAAAATGAACAAGAAGAGGATATACACCGGGAACCAACCCTAGAAGAGGAAGAAATGAATCCGACCATATCGTGTAATGCACTGGCGGGAATTACCACTCCTCAAACTCTCAAGATACAAGGACAAATCAAGAAGAAAAAGGTAATAGTGTTGATTGATT
The DNA here is from genome assembly GCA_034641835.2 of Pinus albicaulis. Classification (NCBI taxonomy): domain Eukaryota; kingdom Viridiplantae; phylum Streptophyta; class Pinopsida; order Pinales; family Pinaceae; genus Pinus; species Pinus albicaulis. Next base: position 144,813,659 of record CM076577.1, on the reverse strand, counting down.
CAGGTAGCACCCATAATTTTATTCATTGTAAGGTAGCCAAGGAATTAAATTGTTTCCTATACCCAGCACCAGAATGTCAAGTAATGGTTGCAAATGGAGGAACTATAAATTGCTCGGGAAAATGTCATAATATCAAGCTAACCATTGGGGAATATGTATTGAATAGTCCAATGTTTTCCATTCCTATGGGAGGTGCTGATGTTGTACTAGGAGGACAATGGTTACAATATTTGGGGACGGTAGCTTTTAATTTTCAAGAACTTTGTTGAAAATTCAACAAGATGATGGAGCTTAGTGAAATGAAGTCGCCTTCACTCAGTGGGCCCGCAGGCTATTTTTGGCGCAAAGTCTATTTTTAGACTATGTCTATTTTTAGACATATGGAGCATGGTCTAGGAGTTGCAGTATGATATTCTTGGATGATTGGTCGAGTTGGTAAAAATAGATGGACATCTATTTTTAGACATATAGGTCGAAGTCTATTTTTAGACTGCCTGTCTAAAAATAGGTCAGTCAAATATTATTAGCCCTTAATAATATTTGGACTCTAAACTTCAGTTTATTCTCTTACAGCACTTCAGTTGGAGCGACGGATGTGGCCCATGCACCTGACAGAAGGAATTACGCTATTCCTATGGGTTTGGTGAGCTCATGCATGGTTGACTTCAGTTAGAACTTCAGTGGCAGAGTTTGGTGGAGTTGTGTTCGGTTTAACTTAGTTGAAATAGTTGTGTTTATTTTAACTGGCTAATACACTAGTAATGAGTGGAGTGAATTAAATATTATTTAATTCACTAATTATTAACTCATTATTCAACTCAAGAACACATCAGTTCACTACAGTGCATGGACAGTTCAGTGAAGACCAATGGAAGAGGTAGATGAAAGGGTGAGTTTGCTATTAGTTGCGATAGCAGTTGTGCATGAGATTTGCACAAGCATTGGAGGAGATTTCCAATGATGATTGCGAAGTTGAAGCCAAGGAGATTCAGACTTGGATCTCTCATTGAACCAACTTGGATTGCGCAATAGAGGCAGGCAATTAGTGGATGAGTTTTGAACCTGTGACTTGTTCAAAACTGAGCTAGTTTGTGTGTAACTTTTGGAGACAGTACTGAGTACTTGTGAGGAGTATTGTACTGAGATAGTTACATGTTCTCTTCTATTATAATATACAAAATAGCTGGGGGTTTTCAGCTATAAGCTTTCCCCATTACATATTGTGTTTATGTGCGCATGCGACTGTTTCTATTTCCGCATATTGATGATCGATTGTAGAAGAGGTTATGTGTTATACATGAATTCGAATTAGTGTATGATCAGGATAATCTCAGTGGATAAATATTCATTATTCAGCAAATTTCTACACGGTATCGGAGCGAATTGATCATCGGGATCTATTACAGTGATTACAATTTTATTTCGGTAGACAGAGTCTGTATCAGGCCAGGTAGCCTCTGGATCCATCCTTTCTCTGAAAGGTGATATATCTATTAAATTCCCTTACAGTCGATGTCTGTGCTAGAAATAATTTGTTCTCACAGATCCAGAAGTAGTTGAGTTTTTTGAGCTTGGAATTCAAATTTTGCAGCAGTTTGTTTTCTTGGTGCCAGAGTTGAAATGTCTTTCAATGGTTTGCGACTCGAATATGCCCTTGAAGGCAGTTCGAATTATGTTGCATGGAAATATCGGATGGAGGTAGTATTAGAAGATAATGGGCTGAAGGAGTTCATAGATTCAGATGTCCAAAATCCTACTGATCCTACTGAATTTGAGGCTTGGCAAAAGAAGATGGCGAAATGTCGAAGGATTCTATTGGAGGGCGTGAAGGATCACATTGTATCCAGCCTGCATGGAAAAGCTTCTCCATATTTGATGTGGAAAGTGTTGACAGATCTATTCCAGAGCAAGAGCAACCAAAGGAAGTTGGCACTCAAGGATACTCTCATAAACATTAAGATGGAGAAAGGCGACAGTATCTCCAAGTACCTCACGAAGTTCACTCAATGCAGAGATGAGCTGGGAAGTGTGGGGTATTTGTAGAAGAAGAAGGGACATAGTAGACACAGCTCTCCTTGGTCTTAGAAGGCTTGGCATTCTATCGGGGACTCTGTCAATGGTCGGGAGAAATTCTTAGGGATAGAAGCGACTTTGGGCGGATCTCATGCAAGAGGAGATAAGGAGGACTACCGGGGAACGGATCTTCATCGAAAGGTATATGATGAAGAAAATTAAGCTTTGGCTTCCAAAGCAAAAGAAGAGGAAGAGCAAGAAAGCTTCTCGGTCACAGTGCGAAGGCAGAAGCAATACATGTCCAAGGTGAAGTGTTTTCCTTGTCACCGGCATGGACACCTATGCCTATAAATTAATCACAGAAGAAGAAAAATAAGAAGGCTGCTGGATCTGCGGCGGGAGAGGCATTGGCCTCCCAGTTTGAACTGGATTTTTCACTGATCGCATGCTTGGTCTCAAGTGTGATGGGATCAGTATGGTTCTTGGACAGTGGTGCGTCATTTCACATGACAGGAGATCGGGATCTGTTTTCAGATCTAGAGGAAAAAGATCTTGGAGTGCACATCGAGATGGGCGATGATGGTAGATACAGTGCGACTGGTATCGGTACCATTTCCTTTGAGAGGGAGTCTGGTAAACCTTTCATATTGAAGGAAGTTTTTCATGTTCCAGGATTGATGAAGAACTTGATCTCTGTGGCGATGTTGGAAGACAAGGGGTATGATGTGGTCTTCAGCGAAGGAAAAGCCTTCCTGCGCAGTAAGACTACTGGTGAGACCCGGAAGATAGGGGTTTGAGTCAAGAACCTTTATTAGTTGCAAGTAGATGGCTGCGCAGCAATGTCATGCAAGGCGGGAGAAGTGGTGAGCCGAGATGATGAGGGCGAACTGTGGCACAGGAGATTGGGCCACCTTCACCATGGAGCTTTGAAGATCCTGCAGCAGATTTCTACTGGGCTTCCTAAGGGCACTCTTGCGCAGTCAGATCAGTGCAAGGGGTGTACCTTAGGAAAATATGTGAAAGCCACCTTTCACGAGAAGGATAGTCGCGCCACGACGATCCTTGAGAGAGTTCACACAGACGTGTGTGGTCCTTTCTCTGTAGCTTCGACAGCAAAGCACAAGTACTATGTGATCTTTGTTGATGATTTCTCTCGGAAGTGTTGGATCTTCTTCATGCAGAAGAAGAGCGAGACATTTTCAAAGTTCTGTGAATTCAAGGTGTTGGTTGAGAAGGAATCGGGGAAGCATGTGAAGGCTCTTAGGATCGAAAATGGTGGTGAATTCATCTCTACTGAATTCAAAGACTTTTGCAGCGCAGAAGGGATTCGGAGAGAGCTCATCGCACCCCATAACCCACAGCAAAACGGGGTTGCTGAGCGGAAGAACAGAACAATCGTGGGTGCTGCACGGGAGATGTTGCATGATCAGGGCCTACCCCTTCACTTGTGGGCTGAGGCATGCAATACTGCAGTGTATGTGCAGAACCGTTGTCCTCACAAGATTCTTGGCATGAGTACACCGGAGGAGGCGTTTTCTGGCAAGAGGCATGATATTTCTCATCTGAGAATTTTTGGCTCACCTGTCTACATGCATGTGACGAAGGATGCCAGAAAGAAGCTGGATCCGACCGCAGAGGTTGGAATATTTGTGGGGTACACTGATACACCTCACAACTATCGAGTGTATTTTCCAGACAGTCGCAAGACTGTTGTGCGACGGGATATCAAATTTCAGGAGGAGAAAGCCATGCAGTGTTCGCTTGAGAGGGAGCCACACTTGCATGCAGATGAGGAGCTGTTAGTTCCTAAGGAGGAGCTTCCGGATGTGGATCAGCCACAAGAGGAAGTTCATGAGGTGGAAGAGACCACTCATGCAGTTCCAACCATCAGAGGGCACAAGCGCACTATAGAAGCTGAGAAACTGGCTCGAGATGCAGAGAAGGTTGTAGGACATTTCCTTAAAGCATGTTTCTTCCTACATTTCGAACAAAAGATGGCTAGAACATCTGTTTCTGCTTTCTACTTGTTTTGGATTTTAAGGGTGTCTATTTGTTCACTAAGGCTCCCTAAGATATCAGTTTTGAACTCATCAAGCATATTACCAATCTCTGCCCTACTTACTGATCCAGTTGCAGATTTGTTAGCCCTAATAAAAGAAGGATCCCTAGGCCCTTTTCCTGTTTTAGATTTTCCTCTTGAGAGATGGACACATAGTTCTGTTATGTCACGAAGTGGAAGTTGAGAAATGTCTCTTTTCCCCATCATGTTTAAAATATCTATCCATTCATCTCTAATGGATTTTAATATGAGGGCTTTCAAGGTTTCATCATCTAAGTTGCTCATCTTTGCTCTTTTCAAGTTGTATTGAAATCTTTCAAGTAAATCTTCCAAGTTTTTGTCTTCTTTTTGCATCATTTTGAATACCTCATCCTTGTGATTGGTGGGCATACAATAGTCCAAGTATCTATCCAAAAATGTTTGTTTCATATCATTCCAAGTCCTAATAGATTGAGTGGCTAATCCCATGAACCATTTCAAAGCAGCTCCCTTCAAAGTTGAAGGAAACAGTTTGAGTTTTTGAGAGTCTTCCATATAGTCATAGGTTCAGCACATGACTTCAAACTCAAACAGAAATATTTCAGGATCTACACTTCGCAATCCATAAAATTTAGGGAGAATAGATGGTGAGATATTTTTCATCGTTGTATGAGTTTCCTCATCAACTATAGGGAATCCAAACAAGTTGTCTCCTTCCCTATTTCTTCCATTATCTCCTTCACCATTGTTGTCTCCATTGTTTCCTCCTCTTCTACCTCTACCTCTACCTCCATCTATTACTTCCTCTGCCATGATAGTTTCTTTAGAGTCCTTAAATTCCTCTAGTTCTTCTATCAAGGGAGGATGAGAGAGAGTCTCTTTGTTTTCTAAATGGGATTTAGTAGGTGGTATAGGAGAATCCTCTAATTCAGCTGCTCCTTGAATTCCAAAAATCTTAAGGCTAGGGGTAGATGGTGGTGAATCTGGTCTATGCCTTGAAGAAGATGGAGTTGTTAAAATCGAACTCTTGGCTTTAGCTATAAACCTTCCCCTAGAATCTCTTGCTCTATGCATGTCATTTTTTTTATTTTTAAAAAAAAAAGTTGGGCTAATAATTCTCTTTCTGATCTTCCAGATCACACTAGGTGCAAGAAGAGAGCATACTTAAGAAATTACTAAACCAATAAATCTCTTTTCTGATCCTCCAGATCACACTAGGTGCAAGAGGAGAGCATACTTCAAGAAGTTATCAAGTTTTCCCTTCTTTTATTATTTTGTGTTTTTTTTAAGAAATTGGCTACCTAGTTACACTTCCCCGGCAACGGTGCCAAAATGTTTGGTCAATTTAGTGTGTCCTAAATTGCTACATTAATTTATCAATCCAGGATTCGTAAGCTGATGAAGTGCGGTGCACTATATGTGCAAGATAACCTATTTCTTAACTTTTTGTCGTTTTTGGTTTTCTAAGGTGAGATGGAGATCCTAAAATAAAAACAAGTATGGTTATGTTTGTTCAAGGAAATGATATCCTCTATAATGATTTACCAACTTGAAACTTAAAAAGGAATTTGAAACATATAATGACAAAAACTTGAAGAAATGAAAAAGTCTCTTCAAAATGAAAAGGTGCTGCTAGTCTAACAAATCAAAACAGTGAACTATTGAGCATGAAAACCAAACTATTCTTGCTGCTGACTAACCACAAAAGAAACTATGCTTAAGGAAATTCAAAATTGCAACAAAATAAATCTAAATCAGATTACATCAATTTATCTTCTGATCCTTCATCATTAGTCCGGCTATGATTTTCGGAAGTAATCATAAACAACTTGAGTAACTGATATCTAACTTGCAGAAAGTAAACTAATATCAAACCATACATTCATGATTCAATCCCTCACCATCAGTCCAGTTGTGGCTTTCGGAGAGTAATGAAGATGTCATGCACAATTTAATATTTCTAGCACGAGAGAAAACAAATATCAAACTACATTCATAATACAATCCCTCACCATCGATCAGTGTGGCTTTCGGGCTGCTTGAAGATGTTATGAACGATTTAATATATCTAAATTTAACTACGAAGCAAATGAGAAAAGCGAATTAAACAAGCGATGCGAAATTAAACAGAAACTAAGAAAAACAAATTAGCAGCAGAACAATGTTAATTCCATGTCATTAGTCAAAAAGTTATGCAAATGCCCGGGCTGCCTATTTATAACCTAAAACAAGAACACTGATCAGTTATCAATAATATAAAACATGAAAGAGAGAAGTAAAATAGAAAGCATGAAAGATTATAAACAGAAATGAAGCATATATACCATGAAAGATGCAATGTATAAACATGTGAATGGATTATGGCACAATGAGCTTTAAAGAAATAAAACAAGAACTATACAATAATGCACAGAACCTTGGCAAGTGCAGGGGCCCTCTACACCAGCCTTGGCAACAGACTTCAAGTACAAATTACGTTTGGAAACAGAGTCTTCTTATATATTAAAATGCAATCATAACAGAAAGGTGATATTATGACACAGTGGCAACGTAATTACATTACAGAGCAGACTAATAAAAACTAACAGAGACTAATCTCCTATGCGTATACAAATGTGTTATTTATAACAAAAGAAATATAACTAACTCCTAAAGTTTATGCTGATGGAGAACACGTAGACCATTACGTCCACAGATCTAGGATCATGGCCGTATTGAAGAGTAAATTTATGAGGAGTGGATGTTTGAATTTGGCTATGGAGCCGTGTACAAATGTTGATTTGTCCCCCGCAACTCAAAAATGGCCATATGAATCTCCACGTGACACGAAACAGAGTCCTGTCACCGTGGAACTCTACAGTTGACTTCCATTTGGCCACCTTTGACTGTAGCCTCCCTAGATGAATTTGCTCGAGCCAATAGGACACGATCCATGTCCACATCATTTCTAACTTGCCCATGTGGCTCGTTTCTCCTGAAGACACCTGTAACATAGAGTTTCACAAAATGGCTGCGGAAAGTTGCAGCAGCTGCGGAAAGTGGCTAGATTCCGCAGCTAAATGAGCAAAATCTAAATCAAACAGCAGACACAAAAATATAATTAAAAACCATGTTAGATGCTCTTTTGCAATTAATATACAATGATATTGACAACTTGGGAGGTTCAGGTGGATGAAAAAGGTATAGAAAAGTGTATGGAAAAGATGTAGATTTGAGACTCAACATACCCCCACTGTGAAGGTGTTGCATGTCCTCATGCAACCAAAATTTTGATAGTCCTTCCTTAGTTCATATGCCTTGACACTTCAGCCAGTACATCCAAACCTCTCCTCTTCTTCCTTGGTGCTGCCATCATCCTGGGCTTCTTCATTAGGCATCTAAATTTGATATTAACCAGTGCTCTGCTTAACTTATGGCATTTCCTTTTCAATTTCTTGTTCTTCTTCTTCCATATTCCCAGATGTAGCATGGTATTATCATGAATGATTTTTTCCAATTTACCTTGTTCCTTCAATGTCTCATTTTCATTTTTGATGTGTCTATTTAAAATCTCTAGCTCAAAGACTTCCTGTTTTAGTGATTGGACTAGATCATCTTGTACTGTGTGAGGCTGGATGGACGAAGTACTGGGGCCCGTAGCTGCTCTTTCCAAAGATTCTATATAATCATATACTTCCTGCTGCTTGGGGTCTATATCAGGTATCATTTTTATTGGGTTGTCCCAAAAATGCCGTGAAGGAGAGTTGTCCTCAAAATCTGGCTAAGAAGGGCTCACATCAACATCTTGCTGAGAATGGGATGGACTATGTTCAATGTCTGACTGAGAATGAAATGAACCAGGTTCACTAACTGACTGAGATGGACTATGGCCAGCTGGGGACTGTTCAGATGTTTCCTCTCCCAAATTAATGAAATGAGGACCCTTCATTTGCGTTTTCCTCAATTTCCCCTTAAGTCTAGAACTTCTTCTCACACGCTGTGGACCACTGTCCTTTTGCTTTTGTTTCCCTTTTTCTGTCTTCTTGGCGATAGATGATTGTTTTTGAAGATAAACTAATCTTTCAGATAACATTTGATGATCTTCTTCTTCGGAAGAAGGAGTTTGATGTATAGCCTCAATAGTTTTTCTCTCTTTTGGTGTTATTGGCTTTTTACCCTTAGTTTCTTTCTTCTTCCTCTTTGAAAGTCTCTCTTCCCTATCAGTTCTTTCAATTGTAGTAGTAGGAGTATTTTGAATTTCATCATTTGTTCTCTTTTTCCTACTCCTTCTTGATATGTTACCTTCAGGAATTTCCTGAGGTTCCTCAAAGAAATTTCTAATCAAAAATTGTTCCCATGTGTCTTTCTTCTCCTTTAACTCTTTTTCAATCAAAATTTTTACAAGACCGTGGTGATATAGGTGTGGTTCTACATCTCCTAAATGCTTCTGAACGGTCATAGACATTTTCTTCAAACTATTTAATAGAAAATATGGGAGATTTAGAGTTTGATTATCTAGAAAATTAATCAGCAACCTGGTATGGTACATATACATGGACCCAAAACGACCTTCACAGGTAATGAATTTTTGAACAACTAGCAGCAAAGTAGCCCATTCCTCTTTCAATGAATGAACAGGAATTCCTCTTTTAAAAATAGTTATGTCCATACCTTGGTTTCATAAGATTGTTCTCCAGGATTCATCACTAATGCTTTTATTCTTAAACCAACGCTCACCCTCCTGAGGAAGTTCCGTGGTTGTTGCTACAGATGCCTCGTTTACTGCAAACTTAAGGTCTCCAATCTCTACTTCCAGGCCATTGAACGACCTTGCAAATGCTTTTGTCACTTCTTTATGATAACCTCTGAATTTTTGGATAAACCGCAGCCACTTTTCTTTCTTCAATATATCCCTTACTTGCGGATATCCCTCCATGAACTTAGGTCCTTCCGGTTCTGCTCTTAGCAATTTCCCTATTCTTCTTTCTGCTCTTCACAAATTTGCCTGCGTAAGGGTTTAATGGAAATAGAACGGCTGAATGCACAGAGATGAGCACAATGACTGTAGGTAGATATCAACGAGTGGATATACAGGCTGTAGCGTAATAGAGAATGAAGTGGAGTGATACAGAACAGAGAGGGGTTTCGTGAGCATGGCAGAGACACGACTGTGAGATTAACAGAACAAATAGGAGGAGTATAACACATCCGACAGTGTTTTGAAATTTGGTGGCTGCACAATAAATGTGAGCACGTTTAAAAAACGGCTATGGATTTATGCGGCTGTAAGAGTCCGTGGTCAAATCAACTATGTCTTATTATCATCGGTGGAATATTGGAGTATGAGTGAAGATCGGGGGTTTAATTATGGAATCGTTTGAGAATGAATGCGGGAGGATCATATGGAGATCGTGAAAGGGTTACGGGAGTTGTCAATATAATCATTGCACATCATGGATGGAGCTTATGGTTTAGAACTATATAAAAATGTGTTTTCAATGCTATTTGAAATGAATTTTACTCATACCTTGGAATCTTTGCCTTTTTCCTTGGTCTTCAATTTGTTGCTCTTCATTGATATCTTGAATGCTCCATGTCTTTATTTTTGGTCCTCTCACCTGCATTTAATCTCATGATTATGGAAATAACATCTGGCTGTACATTCTTTTTGAAAACAGAGTTGTAACTGCGGAATCTGCTTCTGGCTGCGGAAACTAGTGTCAGCTGCGGAAATAGATGTCAGCTGCGGAAACTGACACAGCTATTATTTGGATGAATGAACATGAACGGATGACAAATGACCAGATGGAAATGGTCATGAAAAATAATTTTATTGATGAAATGGAATAAAATGAAGTGAAATGGAATGAAGTGGAGTGAAAATGAAGTGGGATGAAGTGGAATGGAATGGAGTGGATGGTCACAAAACTTGTAAAATGAAAGAGAGATTTTTTTTGGAAACTATAGAGTGTCAGGTGTTCCTGATTTTCACCCTATATTTTCTGTATAAGACTGCCAATCAGTGATTGGTTTTCAGGCTTATACAATTTTTTTTTTTTTTTTTTTTTTTTAATTGAAAAGAACAAAAGCTAGGCTGGTGGAGAAGAAGAATTCTTCTGTACCAGCCTGATTGCAGATTTCTCTTGAAACACTTTGAAAAAATCCTCTTTTGAGAGTGGCTTATGATAAACTTTCAATCTGTGGCCATTCACAATAAGAGGAGTTTGAAACTCATCAATGGTCTTGATTCTTACCGCTCCATTGCTAAAGATCTTGTCAATCTCATATGGCCCAAGCCAATGAGTCTGAAATTTTCCTTGAAAATCTTTAAACTTGGAATCAAATAGCAATGCCCAATCTCCTTCTTGAAACTTCTTATCTTTGATGTACTTGTCATGCCATTTAGTTCTTTGATATTGAACTAGATCAGTTCTTAGAATTGCCTCTTGTCTGATCTCATCTAGCTCATTCAATTGCTCCATTCTATGCTTTTGGGCTTCTGATAAGTCCATCCCCAACTGAACTACTATCTTGAAGGTCTTGATTTGGAACTCAATGGGGAGCAAGACTTCTTTCCCATAAACAAGTTCATAGGGAGAATGTCCTGTTGTATTCCTCCATGTAGTTCTGTAGGCCCACAAGGCTTCTGGAAGCCTTTCTGCCCAATCTCTTCTATGTAGATGAGCAGTTTTGGTGATGATACTTTCAAGAACTTTGTTTGTGGACTCCACTTGACCATTTGCTTGTGGATGGTAAGGAGTAGATCTTCTGTGCTTTATTTTGTATTCTTCCATCAACTTCTCCACCAAATTTGATGTGAATTGGCTCCCCTGATCTGTTACAATTTCTCTTGGAACACCAAAGCGAGTAAAAATATCCTCATAAGGAAAATGAACAACTGAATTTTCAGTAGCAGATACTAATGCTTTAGCTTCTACCCATTTAGTAACATAATCAGTACAAACCAATATATACTTCTTTTGCTTAGATGGTGGATTAATAGGTCCAATGAAATCTAAATCCCATTTTTCAAAGGGTTCAATGAGTACCTGTGTTTGCAATGGAATTTCATTTGAAAAGGTAGGTTTCCCTACTCTTTGGAAGCTATCACACCTTTTGACATATTGTTTTGCATCTTTGAAGAGGGAAGGCCAATAATATCCCAAAGAAAGGATTTTATAGGCCGTCCTTTTGTCCGCAAAGTGTCCGCCGCATGGTTCATCATGACATGCCTTAAGAATATGAGGCATTTCATCTTCCCTGACACATCTTCTGATCACAAGATCTGGCCCTGTTTTAAACAATTCGTTAGAAATCCATGAATATTTTGAACTCTCCTGAATAATCTTTCTTTTTTCACTTGGAAATAAATGTGGAGGCAGTTTCCCTGTAACCAAATAGTTAGCAATATATGCATACCAAGGAGTCTTAATAGTTACTGCAAACAAGTATTCATTAGGAAACTTATCCTCTACAGGAGAATCTTCTTTAGTATTCTGAATCCTAGACAAGAAATCAGCTACTGTATTTTGTTTTTCCTGGTCTATCCAACACAGTAATATTGAATTCTTGCAAAAGTAAGAGCCATCTTGTCACTCTGCCATTAGTAACAGGTTTGTTCATTAAATATCTAATTGCAGAATGGTCAATATGAATAAAAGTTTCATAGCTTGTTATGTAATGTCTAAAATTATTAATTGCATGAACAACAGCTAAAAACTCTTTTTCAGTCACAGTATAGTTCAACTCTGTGGGAGTCAAATTTTTACTGGTATAATAAATGGCATAGGGAACTAAATCTTTTTGACCCAACACAGCTCCTAGAGCTGTATCTGAAGCATCCGTAGAAATATGGAAAGGGAGTTTCCAATTTGGTCCTCTCAAGATAGGTGCTTCAGATATTCTTGTTTTCAAAGTTTCAAAAGCTGATTGACAATCAAGATTCCATTTAAATTCACAGTCTTTTGTAAGCAATTTGAAGAGTGGAGATGCAATTTTAGTGAAGTTTTCTATAAATCTTCTATAGTAACCAGTAAATCCTAGAAAACTTCTAACATCTCTTTGACAATTTGGAATAGGTAACTTGGAGATGACTTCAACTTTTGATCTATCAACCTTAATCCCATCTCTCGAAATATGATGCCCCAAAACAATCCCTTAAGTAAAAATCATAAAGCATTTTTCATGGCTTAATGAAAGGTTTGTTTCTTTACATCTTACAAGAACTTTTTCCAAATTTTCTAATGCCTCTTCAAATGAATTACCATAAACTGTAAAATCATCCATATAAACCTCTACACAATCATGGATTAGATCAGAAAAAATTCCTAGTACTGCTCTTTGGAATGTTGCTGGTGCATTACATAACCCAAAAAGAAGCACTCGGTAGGCAAAAGTTCCCCATGGACAAGTAAATGTGGTCTTATCTTGATCTTCAGGTGCTACCTGAATTTGATTATAGCCACTAAAACCATCCAAAAATGAAAAGTACTTTTTACCTACTAATGTATCTAATACCTGATCGATAAAAGGCAAAGGAAAGTGATCCTTCAAAGTTTCTTTGTTCAATTCCCCGTAATCAATGCATACCCTCCATTTACCATTCTTTTTAGGTACTATAACCAAAGGAGAAACCCATCGGCTATCTGAAATTGGATAAATGAAGTTTACATTGAGTAGTTTTTGGAGCTCTTCTTTCACTATATCCCTAAGATTTGGATTCATCCTTCTTTGAGGTTGTCTGATTGGTCTACTGTTTTCCTCAATATAGATATGATGGATGCAAGTCTTAGGATCAATACCCTTCATGTCAGTATACTCCCATGCAAATGCAGTAGAATGTTTTTGCAAGACTTTGGTTAGTTCTTCTTGTTGTGACTTTTCCAAATGCTTGTTGGTATTCAATGTTTTTCCTGGAAAAATCTCAATAGTAGAACTACCAAACTCTTCCATAGAGTAAAGAGACATTTGTCTTGATGATAAATATTCTATGTCAGATTCCAACTGAAATTGTGTGGGGTCATATTCTAAAGATGTCTCAAAATTTTCTAATGTGTTCAGAATTTGACTATCCTCACTGATCTCAGAAATGGTAAAGACAGGTTGTATAATGTCCTCATCATCGACCCATTCATTGTCTCCTACTTCTGTAATTACTTTTGCTGGAGGATACAAATTGAATTTCTTTGTCGAATTACCATTAGAAATTTACATATCCCCAGATCTACAACTAATAAAAGCATCAGCTGTGGCTAGCCAAGGTCTTCCTAGGATAAGTGGGTGCCCTCCTAGATTACTCTTGGGAGTCAAAATCATAAAATCTACTGGATATTCCCAAGAATCTAAGGAGACTGAAATATCTTCTAATACACCATCTGGTTTAATAATTGATCGATCTGCAAGTTGTAGTAGAGTAGGTGTAAAAAGAAGGTTAGGAAGTTTTAGCTGGTCCATAGTCTGTCTACTCATAATGTTGATAGCAGCCCCTAAGTCTATCAATGTGTTTGGAATTTCTATCCCATTTATATGTGTCTTGACAATTGGACTTCCTGGATCTACATACTTCTGCATGGTAATTTTTCCCATCATAATATCTTCAATCTTTCCTACCAGGTGGATTCTTCTTGTGTCTTTTAGTTTCCTTCCCGGTCTTTTGAAACTCAACTCCTTTATGGTTTTTGCTAGAATAGGAATTTCTCGAATGGCTTGTAGCAAGGGAATATTGATACAAACATTCTTCAATTCATCTAGAAAGTCATAGTTAGGCAACAAGATTTTTTTTTCCACCCCCTTGTCAATTTGTAGTCTTTCAGGAAAAGGAGGTGTAGATAAAGATGCAGGTTGCTCAACTATAGGAGTTGTGGGAATTAGCTTTTCTTTTTCTTTTTGAATGTTTGAATTTTGAAGAGATGCTTCCTCAGAACCCTTATTGAATTGAAGAGAATCCTCCTCAGAAGTATCTTGCTCTTGAATATCTATAGAAGGTTTTTCTAAAACTCCACCAGATCTAAGTTGTACATCGTTGAGAGGAACAATCATATAGGTAGGAAATTGTTGTCCTTCTACCATGTAAGTATTCTGAGGATTCTTATTGTTAGGATTTGGCAATGGCTGAGCTGGAAGTTGATTTGTCTTTTGTTGGTATGGGAGCATGAGTTGAGGATTTAGATTTTGTTGAGAAGGTTGTTGTTGTGGAAATGGCAATGAAAGTTGTGGATTTGGGTTTGGAAGTTGTGGAGCTTGTTGATTTTGAAAAGGAGGATATTGATAAAATTGAGCAAATCTCCCATAAGGATTTTGCATCCCTTGTACCCATGGCTGATATGGATTTTGATGTTGGGGCCAAGGTTGTTGCCAAGGATTCCAATTTGGTGGGGTTTGAAGATTCATAGGGTTGTTAAACCCTTGAGTTTGTTGTCCCTACCAAGGTCTCCTTGCAACAAAACAGAGAGATTCTACTGAATTTGGGTCTTCTTGAAAGACAACTTTGAGTCCAGGAATTGAAGGACAATCCTTGATCTCATGATTCTCTGAGAAAATAATACATGTTTCTACAACTTTTGCATCCAAGGGACATTCCCTTAAAGCATGTTTCTTCCTACATTTCGGACAAAAGATGGCTAAAGCATCTGTTTCTGCTTTCTTCTTGTTTTGGATTTTAAGGGTGTCTAGTTGTTCACTAAGGCTCCCTAAGATATCAGCTTTGAACTCATCAAGCATATTACCAATCTCTGCCCTACTTACTGATCCAGTTGCAGATTTGTTAGCCCTAATAAGAGAAGGATCCCTAGGCCCTTTTCCTGTTTTGGATTTTCCTCTTGAGAGATGGACACATAGTTCTGTTATGTCACGAAGTGGAAGTTGAGAAATGTCTCCTTTCCCCATCATGTTTAAAATATCTATCCATTCATCTCTAATGGCTTTTAATATGAGGGTTTTCAAGGTTTCATCATCTAAGTTGCTCATCTTTGCTCTTTTTAAATTGTATTGAAATCTTTCAAGTAAATCTTCCAAATTTTCATCTTCTTTTTGCATCATTTTGAATACCTCATCTTTGTGATTGGTGGGCATACAATAGTCCAAGTATCTATCCAAAAATTTTTGTTTCATATCATTCCAAGTCCTAATAGATTGGGTGGCTAATCCCATGAACCATTTCAAAGCAGCTCCCTTCAATGTTGAAGGAAACAGTTTGAGTTTTTGAGAGTCTTCCATATAGTCATAGGTTCGGCACACGATTTCAAACTCAAACAGAAATGTTTCAGGATCCTCACTTCGCAATCCATAAAAGTTAGGGAGAACGGATGGTGAGATATTTTTCATCGTTGTATGAGTTTCCTCATCAACTATAGGGAATCCAAACAAGTTGTCTCCTTCCCTATTTCTTCCATTATTTCCTTCACCATTGTTGTCTCCATTGTTTCCTCCTCTTCTACCTCTACCTCTACCTCCATCTATTACTTCCTCTGCCATGATAGTTTCTTTAGAGTCCCTAAAGTCCTCTAGTTCTTCTATCAAGGGAGGATGAGAGGGAGTCTCTTCCTTTTCTAAATGAGATTTAGTAGGTGGTATAGGAGAATACTCTAATTCAGATGCTCCTTGAATTCCAAAAATCTTAAGGCTAGGGGTAGATGGTGGTGAATCTGGTCTATGCCTTGAAGAATATGGAGTTGTGAAAATTGAACTCTTGGCTTTAGCTATAAACCTTCCCCTAGAATCTCTTGCTCTATGCATGTCATTTTTTTATTTTTATTTTCTAAAAGTTGGGCTAATAATTCTCTTTCTGATCTTCCAGGTCACACTAGGTGCAAGAAGAGAGCATACTTAAGAAATTACTAAACCAATAACTCTCTTTTCTAATCCTCCAGATCACACTAGGTGCAAGAGCAGAGCATACTTCAAGAAGTTATCAAGTTTTCCCTTCTTTTATTATTTTGTTTTTTTTTTTTAAAGAAATTGGCTACCTAGTTACACTTCCCCGGCAACGGCGCCAAAATGTTTGGTCAATTTAGTGTGTCCTAAATTGCTACATTAATTTATCAATCCGGTGTTCGTAAGCTGATGAAGTGTGGCGCACTATATGTGCAAGATAACCTATTTCTTAACTTTTTGTCGTTTTTGGTTTTCTAAGGTGAGATGGAGATCCTAAAATAAAAACAATTATGGTTATGTTTGTTCAAGGAAATGATATCCTCTATAATGATTTACCAACTTGAAACTTAAAAAGGAATTTGAAACATATAATGACAAAACTTGAAAGGAAATGAAAATGTGCTGCTGAAATGAAAAGGTGTTGCTAGTCTAATAAATCAAAACAGTGAACTATTGAGCATGAAAACCAAACTATTCTTGCTGCTGTCTAAACACAAAAGAAACTATGCTTAAAGAAATCCAAAATTGCAACAAAGTAAATCTAAATCAGATTACATCAACTTGTCTTCTGATCCTTCATCATCAATCCAGCTATGATTTTCGGAAGTAACCATAAACAACTTGAGTAACTGATATCTAACTTGCAGAAAGTAAACTAATATCAAACCATACATTCATAATTCAATCCCTCACCATCAGTCCAGCTGTGGCTTTCGGAGGTAATTGAAGATGTCATGCACAATTTAATATTTCTAATCTTGCAAAAAGGAAACTAATATCAAACTACACATTTCATAATACAATCCCTCACCATCAGTCCAGCTGTGGCTTTCGGAGGCAACTGAAGATGTTATGAGCAGTTTAATATATCTAAATTTAACTACTGAAGCAAATGAGCAAAACTGAATTAAACAAAGCAGTACTGAAATTAAACAGAAACTAAGAAAAACAAATTAGCAGTAGAACAATGTTAATTCCATGTCATTAGTCAAAAAGTTATGCAAATTCCCGGGCTGCCTATTTATAACCTGAAACAAGAACACTGATCAGTTATCAATAATATAAAACATGAAAGATAGAAGTAAAATGGAAAGCATGAAAGATTATAAACAGAAATGAAACATATATACCATGAAAGATGCAATGTATAAACATGTGAATGGATTATGGCACGATGAGCTTTAAGGAAATAAAACAAGAACTATACAATAATGCACAGAACCTTGGCAAGTGCAGGGGCCCTCTACACCATCCTTGGCAACAATCTTCAAGTATGAATTACGTTTGAAAACAGAGTCTTCTTATATTAAAATGCAGTCATAACAGCAAGGTGATATTACGGCATAGTGGTAGCGTAATTACATTACAGAGCAGACTAATAAAAACTAACATAGACTAATCTAATATGCGTATACAAATGCGTTATTTATAACAAAAGAAATATAACTAACTCCTAAAGTTTATGCTGATGGAGAACACATAGACCATTACGTCCACAGATCTAGGATCATGGCCGTATTGAAGAGTAAATCTATGAGGAGTGGATGTTTGAATTCGGCTATGGAGCCGTGTACAGATGTTGATTTGTCCCCCGCAACTCAGAAACGGCCATATGAACCTTCACGTGACACGAAACAGAGTCCTGTCACCATGAGACTCTACGGTTGACTTCCATTTGGACGCCTTTCACCGCAGCCTCTTTAGATGAATTTGCTCGAGCCAATAGGACACGATCCATGTCCACATCATTTCTGACTTGCCCATGTGGCTCGTTTTTCCTGTAGACACCTGTAACATAGAGTTTCACAAAATGGCTGCGGAAAGTGGCTAGATTAGCGACTAAATGAACAAAATCTAAGTGAAACAATGAGACACAATATAGTTAAAAACCATGTTAGATGCTCTTTTGAAATTAATATACAATGATATTGACAACAGGAGGTTCGGGTGGATGAAAAGGTATAGAAAAGTGTATGGAAAAGATGCGATTTGAGACTCAACTTAATTAGGCGAGGAAGCAACGGACGAGAAGAGCACTTCTGGAGGGTTCTTGATGTCGGGTCGACGAAGTTTCTTGGTATAACGGAAGAAGAGATCCATGGCACTCGGTTCGGCGAGGCGTACATCTTAGCGAAGCTTAGGCTGTACGAGGCTATTTGGATGAGGAAGATCCTTTATCGGGTTGTTCGGGTCACACTTGGAGCCTATTGTGATTTATTGTGATAACTAGAGTTGCATTAAACTCTCGACTAATCCAGTATTTCATGATAGATCCAAACACATAGACATCAGGTACCACCATATCAGAGATTGTGTGCAGTGGAGAATCATGTTACTTTCATACATTCCCACCGAGGATCAGGATGCTAATATCTTGATGAAGGCGCTCACCAGGAGCAAATTCGAATACCAAAGAGGCAGGATAGGGGTTGCAAATAATCCATATCTTGTTGACAGGGAGTGTTGAGAATGCAACAAGATGATGGAGCTTAGCGAAAATAAGTCGCCTTCACTAAGTGGGCCCACAGGCTATTTTTGGCGCAAAGTCTATCTTTAGACTATGTCTATTTTTAGACATATAGAGCATGGTCTAGGAGTTGCAGTATGCTATTCTTGGATGATTGGTCGAGTTGGTAAAAATATATGGACCTCTATTTTTAGACATATAGGTCGAAGTCTATTAGCCCTTAATAATATTTGGACTCTAAACTTCAGTTTATTCTCTTACAGCACTTCAGTTGGAGCTACAGATGTGGCTCATGCATCTGACAGAAGGAAATACGCTATTCCTAAGGGTTTTGTGAGCTCATGCATGGTTGACTTCAGTTAGGACTTCAGTGGCAGAGTTTGGTGGAGTTGATGAGACAGTTGGTGGAGTTTTGTTCGGTTTAACTTAGTTGAACTAGTTGTGTTTAGTTTAATTGGCTAATACACTAGTGATGAGTGGAGTGAATTAAATATTATTTAATTCACTAATTATTAACTCATTATTCAACTCAAGAACACATTAGTTCACTGCAGTGCATGGACAATTCAGTGAAGATCAGTGGAAAAGGTAGATGAAAGGGTGAGTTTGCTATTAGTTGCGACATGAGTTGTGCATGAGATTTTCACAAGCATTGGGGTGCGATGATGATTGCACGGTTGAAACCAAGAAGATTTGAACTTGGATATCTCATTGAACCAACTTGGATTGCGCAGTAGAGGCAGGCAATTAGTGGATGAGTTTTGAACCTGTGACTTGTTCAAAACTGAGCTAGTTTGTGTGTAACTTTTGGAGACAGTACTGAGTACTTGTGAGGAGTATTGTACTGAGATTGTTACATGTTCTCTTCTATTATAATATACAAAATAGCTGGGGTTTTTCAGCTATAATCTTTCCCCATTACATATTGTGTTTATGTGCGCATGCGACTATTTCTATTTTCGCATATTGATGATCAATTGTAGAAGAGGTTATGTGTTATACATGAATTCGAATTAGTGTATGATCAGGATAATCTCAGTGGATAAATCTTCATTATTCAGCAAATTTCTACAAACTTTTCTTGAAATTTTTTTCAGAAGGAAAGGAATTCAAATTACGAGGTATTGCAGGTAAGCCAGGAAGGATAATAAGCTCTAACGTCATGACAAAGCTTCTAAAGAAAGAAAAAAGAGGCGTAATTGCACAATTATGCTCACTAGAAGTTCCAACATCAAAATCATCTATTTTTGCAGATCTCAAACAAGTCTTGGACAATCATTCCAAGGTGCTTGAAACTCCCAAAGGAATCCCACCTATTCGTGATCATGATCATGCTATTCATTTGATTCCAGGAAGTGTTCCTCCAAACATCAGGCCTTATAGATATCCTTACGTTCAAAAGAGCGAAATTGAACGTATGATTGCAAAAATGTTAGAGGTGGGTATAATTCAACCTAGTAAAAGTTCTTTCTCTGCTCCTGTAGTATTGGTACACAAGAAGGATGGATCATGGCGAATGTGTCCGGATTATAGGGAGCTCAATAAGCTCACCATTAAAGATAAATTTCCCATTCTTTTGATTGATGAATTATTGGATGAATTACATGGAGCAATTTATTTTACCAAGTTGGATCTTCATTCAGGATATCATCAAATTAGAATGAAGACTGAAGATATTCCAAAAACAACATTTCGAACTCATGCGGGTCATTATGAATTTTTGGTCATGTCTTTTGGCCTTACCAATGCACCTTCTACATTTCAAGGGTTGATGAATTCCATTTTCAAACCCTTCCTTAGAAAATTTGTGCTAGTATTTTTTGATGATATACTAATCTACAACAGGTCTTGGAAGGATCATGTTGAACATGTTGACAGGTGCTCAAACTATTGCAGGAGAAACAATTATATGCAAAAACATCCAAATGTTTCTTTGGAGTACAAGAGGTGGAATATCTGGGTCATATTGTATCTCACGAGGGTGTTAAAGTAGACCCTAACAAAATTAAAGTCATTAAGGAATGGAAAGTCCCCACAACCATAAAGAAGTTGCGAGGATTTCTCGGGTTAACAGGGTATTATCGCAAGTTTTTTAAGAATTATGGGAGAATAGCAGCACCTCTAACAACATTATTGAAGAAAGATGCATTTCCATGGACTCCTGAAGCAACTAAGGCCTTTGACCATCTTAAAGAGGCAATGTGCCTAGCACCTGTCTTAGCTACACCAGACTTCACAAAAACCTTTATTGTGGAATGTGATGCCTCAGGAAATGGAATGGGTGCAGTTTTAATGCAGGAAGGAAGACCCATTGCTTTTGAAATTCGTCCAATCAAAGGAAAGTATTTACAGAAACCTATTTATGAGAAGGAAATGTTATCAATACTGCATGCACTAAAGAAATGGCGAACTTACCTAATGGGAAGACACTTCAAGGTAAAAACTGATCATGATAGTCTTAAACACTTTTGGAACAAAGACTATCTTCAGAAGAGCAGCAAAAATGGGTCACAAAGATGTTGGGTTATGAATTTGAAATAATCTACAAAAAAGGAAAGCTTAATGTTGTTGCAGATGCACTCTCAAGAAAGAATGAAGAGGTGGAAGCATTGCTTTGTGACATTTCTATTATCCAACCAGATTGGATAACCGAAGCAAGAGATGAATGGAAGAATGAAAAAGATGTATGGACACTCATTCAAAAGTTGCAGCAAGATCCTAGTACATCTGATACATTTAGTTGGAAAAATGATTCCTTATGGTACAAAGATCGCTTATATCTATGTAAGAATTCCCAACTAAAACAAAAGATTCTTCTGGAATTGCACACTTCTCCTTTAGGAGGACACTCGGGATTTTTAAAAACTTACCACAGGGTGAAGAAAGAATTTTTTTTGGATGGCCTTAAATCTGATATTCAAAAGTTTGTGGCGGAATGTTTGGTTTGCCAACAGAATAAAGTGGAAACAATTAAGACCCCAGGACTTCTACAACCTTTATCCATTCCAAGTCAACGTTGGGAGGAGATTTCAATGGATTTTATCACAGGTTTACCTAAGTCCGAAGGAAAGAGTGTCATCATTGTGGTAGTTGATAGACTTACCAAGTATGCACACTTTTGTGCATTATCTCATCCATTTAAAGCAAGTACGGTTGCTACTACATTTATGTACAAAATTCAAAAGCTACATGGAAGCCCAAGGGTTATTGTGAGCAACAGAGATCCCATTTTTACTGGAAATTTTTGGACGGAGTTATTTTCTTGTTTGGGTACTCAATTACCTCATAGCTCATCTTATCATCCTCAATCTGATGGTCAAACTGAGATAGTAAATAAATGTTTGGAAGGATATCTTCGTTGTTTTGTATCTGATAAACAAACACAATGGGTCAAGTGGTTACCTCTCGCCGAATGGTGGTATAACACTTCCTTCCATACTGCAGCAAAAATGACCCCATTTATGGCACTTTATGGATATCATCCACCATCCATCACATCATATTTAAGAGAAAATTCGAAGGTTCAAGTAGTGGAAGATCACATCGAGCATCAAGAAGAAGTTCTCCAACTCTTAAAGGATAACCTAAATTTGGCACAAAATCGAATGAAACAACAGGCAGATCAACATCGCAGCGAGAGAAGTTTTGATGTAGGAGATTGGGTATTTTTACTGCTACAACCATACAAACAAATGTCCCTCAAGCAAGCTAAGAAGGATAATAAATTATCACCAAAGTACTATGGTCCTTACAAGGTGTTGCAAAATATTGGTACTATGGCATACAAATTGGAGCTTCCTGCTTCTTCACGAGTGCATCCAATTTTCCATGTTTCATGCTTAAAGAAGGTTATAGGTGAAAAACTTCCAGTTCAAACAATATTGCCAGAACTTGATGAGGAAGGAAAAATCATATTGGAACCTGAAGCGGTCATGGAAACAAGAACTCGACAACTATGGAATCGATCAATTTCAGAGTATCTCATCAAGTGGAAGAACTTACCCACTGAAGATTCTACATGGGAGGATGAGAATTTTATACAGAAGCACCCATAGCTACTCAAGCGTTGAGGACAACACTTTTTTGAAGGAGAGGGGCATGTTAGGTCCCTATATCACTAGTATAGTCCCTTATTATTGTTAGTGTAACCCCCCTTATTGTTATTATTGTACCCTTGTAACCCCCATTTTGTTATTATTGTGCCCTTAAATTATTATTGTTAGGTCAGCTAGGATTACATTGTGGCCCACTAGGATTACATTATGGCCCCCTGGACTCCTATATATAGAAAGGAGGTTTTGTAAATTGTATCATCCACGAATTGTTCATTTATGTAGTGTATTGGAGGTTGCGCCCTCAAAGTGGCTTATTTCTAAGGCGTTGATATCTCTTTTCTTCTATTTTTGAAGCCGGTTACACAACACATTATGACAAGGATTCAAGCTCAACAACATCATATTCACGTAGAGGACATCAAAAATGGAACTGGTATCAACATCAATCCTTTTCTTGTTCATATATATACATATCCTTCCTTTCAAAAAGAGAAACAACAATCATATTCATGTAATCATAAAATCATCATAGATCATGAAAAATGAAACTTCATGTGGTGCAAATAGCCATAGCTGGCTTCTAATTGTGTTAATAAAAAAACAAAACCCATGCATACAATTTATGCATACCAACATACATTCTTAGTTGCTATTTTACATTTATATTTTTCTTCACTTTTTCTACTTTGTTGAAGGTATATAATATTCCATCCTATAAAAAATGTATCAAACATGTTACAGGTTGCTAGAATTTGTTACAACATTGTTTATCCTTGTCATCACACCTATTATGACTTGACATGAAACCTTCCATAACATGCCATTGGTCTTTCCATAACACCAAGTATGGCCCTATGACAACTATTTTTTTCACCTGTCAAGACCTTTTGGATGACTTGTCGCATCTTATACACAAGAGCTGACAAAAGGCCTGTCACAATGTGTATACAAAATTGGTTATAAAACCTGTTACACTTGCTAGAAATTTGTCATAGACCTTCCATGACACCTAATATGGCCCTGTCACAACCCTACTGTATACTTGTCAAAACCTGTTATAACATGTATACAATACCAGTTAAGGGACCTATTTTAATCTATCGTAACTCTGTCATTAGTCTTATTGTGGACCTGCTAAAACTGGTTATCACCCTATGATATACTGAGCACAAAACCTATTATAATACCTGTGGCCATTCCAGCTCTTGTAAATTGTAATTATCTTGTTACCCACATGTAAAAAGTATGCTACGATATGTAATGAACATGTCACCTACCTGTGACCACCTATTATAACCTACAATATCCTTATTGTACCACGTATATCCCTACAACAAAAAAATGTATTTTACCTTGTTGAAAAGTTTTTGTAGTTCACCACCATCTTGTCACAACAAATAATAGACCCAGTATGACCTATCATAACCCATTGTAACCTTATCACCTACCAGTAACAAACCCAACTATGGTTGTTTGAAATATGTTGTCATTGATGGAAAAAGTAAAGATTGATGGAAAAGGAAAAACATGACAATTGCAAAGCATTGATGATGGTGTTTTAATTATTGGAAATTTTCAAAGGATGGAAAAGGATGATACATGTGTTCAGGATCAGTTACAAGAAGGATGAATAATAACATGGATGAAGATAATGGTCTATAAAATTTGGAGCCCTTTCTAGAGTAGCATATCATCTCAGATGCAGATGAAACTCATATAGATGGGAAGATATCTCAAATATATCTCCATTGGTATATGGAAGTTTGAAAATGGCCTCCTAGATCAAAATATAGATCCACGCATAGTTAGGAACCCAAAAAATCAACATTTTCATAGCTAACTTGGTTGGAGGCGCTTTGCTACAAGATTAAGTTTGGAAAAGTAGCCAAACAAAAAAACATGCATAACGGAGTGGATAAAAGAGGACCAAGCATACATGGGGTGAATAACAAAGCATTGAGAAGTAATTTCATTAGCCATAGGTGGAGCCCCTGATTCCAACACATCTCGACGATGGTACCCCGGAGGTTTTCAAAGGGCACACAAATTTAAAGCATCAAGATGCAATAGGAGTGAAGATGTGGAGAAAAAATGCGTAATGGAAAGGATTTTTATTGGTTAAGGATTCGAGCAAGAGTTCCCCATTTAACAGATAAAACTGTAAGAGCATATCTTAGAGAATATCAAATAAGGTTCAAAGGACAACGTTGACCCAGAGGAATATTTGAAGTGGTGTAAAGAAAAAAAAAAGTGGGAACCCTTCAAATTTTTATAAAGGAAATATGGAGAAAAAATGTCCTTATGACCCTTCTCTCTCCTCTTAGACAACAGGACAAGTGGTAGCATTTTATTAGTAAGATGTGACATCAACAAATGACCAATGGGAGTGTGACACATGTAGGAAGATTACGTATGTTGGGGTACTTGAATGACCCATTTTTGAGTGACACATGAACCAATCACATGCTGAAATGTAGCACATGTGAATTCAGCATTATGTCATCCCTCTTGCAAGACCCCGGAAGGTCTTGGAGTGGAGCAAAGGAAGAACAATAGGTTGATTGGGCATCGATATAACGAGGGAGGTGTTAGAGACAACTTGTCCTAGGTGCAATGCTATTGGCTCATGATTGAAGTGAGAAGACCCCACAAGAAAACTCATCCTGCAGTAACCAGCCCGAAGAATTTAAAGAACCAAAATTAAAAAGGGTTGAGAGGAAAGTTTCAGGACACATCAGCACTGATAGTAACAGTCAACAACCAATGATAAATAGGCTAGGAGGACCCTAAAGGACAACTAATCCTACAACGCCTAGCTCAAAAGTTTGTGAAGGAGGAAAGTTAAAAGTGTTGGGATAGAAGGGCTATGGGATAAGCACCGACACAAGGTTACATGGAGCATCGACCAAGGGAAAATATGTTTATAATGAAGAAAATAATCCCTCACAGGATAAAAATAAGTTAAATGCATGAATTTTTGGGCTAGTGGTCTCAAAAATTGGTCCTTTGGCCGAAAGTAGACAAGCATCAACGTAAAAGGAGAAAAAGGAAAAATTCAACAGATTTTGCAAATTTTTTAAATAATTTAAAATGGGGTCTACACAGGGGTATTTGATAGCATTTTTAGTAAGTATTGGGCTAAATAAATAAAAAGGGTCGTGAAGGTAAGTTTCGTAGTGTGTTAAAATGTGTAGCAGCGCTTTTGAGTAAAGCGTTTGGGTTGAAATCAAAGTCCTTGGATAAATGAGTCGACAATTATTTTGATAACGAGTTATATTCAATAGAGCCTTTGGGATAATGTAGAAATTATATAACATATGTATGTATATATCCAGATTCTCCTGATCTGACAATATTTATCTTCTTGCTAAATACAAAATCCTTCCACTGTTAATCTTTTACCGAAATTTAAAACTCAATTGCAAACACATGAAGCAACAAAAACAATCACACATAACACAGATGTTTAATGGGAAAGCCTGAGCTAAAAACCCCAAATTTCATATTATGTATATCATGGAGATCATGTAACAATCTCATACAAAGCTTAGTACATCAAGCTCTTAGTACAATCAATCGTCACACACTAACAAGAAGAAAACTACAATTCCATGCACTGATTTCTTGCCACCTGATAGCCTGCCTCCATTGCGCAATCCCTGCTGAAGAAGACCTCTGAATGAATTCGAATCTACCTTGCCTTGACTGCGCAATCCTCATTGGCAACTCCAATGTGTGTGTGGTGAAATCAATGCATCACTATTGTCACAACGGATAGTCCATCTTGCCCTTTCACCTATCTCTCCATGGGGTCTCCACTGGAATTGACATGCACTGTAGTTAAATATTGTTTTTGTTTAGTTTATAGTGATTTATTAGTTGTTAATTAATTAAATAATTAATTCACTTAACTCTCACTAGTGTATCTTTCAGTTAGACTAGATACAACTAGCTCAACTGAGTTTAACTCCATTAACTGAGTTAAACTGAATAACAAATCCTATAACTACTCTTCCAACTCTCTCATAACTTTTCCACTTCAGTTCTAACTGAGTTCTCATGCATGAACCACCAATAAACCCTAGGAATTGCATAATTACTTCAGCCCATTGATTTACCAAATTTGTTCATTGAAATAAAGTGCTTTAAGAGAATAAGTTGATGTTTATTGTCATATTATTATTAAGAGCTAGTAATAATCGACATGCATCTATTTTTAGATTGACGATCTATAAATAGACTTCGCCCAATATTCTAAAAAGTAGAATTTCATATTTTTTTCCAACTTAACCAACCATCCAAAAATAGCATCCTGCAACTTCTGAAATATGATCATCATGTCTAAAAATAGACATAGTCTAAAAATATACTTGCACCTAAAAATAGCCTATGGGCCCACTTAGTGAAGGTGATAGATTTTCACTAAGCTTCATCATCTTGTTGAATCTCAACACTCCCTCTCAACAACATAGGGATTATCCTTCACCCCGATCCTGCCTCTATGGTATTCGAATTTGCTCCTACCGAATGCCTTCGTCAGAATATCTGCATCTTGATCCTGCATAGGAATGTACTAAAGCAACATGATCTTCCTTTGCACACAATATCTGATATGATGATACCGGATATCAATATGTTTAGATCCATTAGGGGTATTTTGAGGTCTAAAATGGGCCTCCTAAGAAAAATGTACAACAAAAATAAACTTTATAACAACCAATAGGATTCAAGATGATGATGTCAACCATGGGGGATGATTTACCATTTTTTAAATAAAAGGGTAAAAATATTAAAAATAATAAAATAATAAAACTACTTTTTCAACTCGTATTTTCAACTTATCTCCCACAATTTTTACTCAAATTTCGAGTGGGAGTACTCGTTGGATGCAAAATTTAATTCATCATCCAAAGAGTACCCATGTTGCATACTTTCAATGAACCCTGCTACATGAAAAATGGGAAATACATAAAAAAACGTGATTACAATCACGTTTTTTTATGTATTTCTCATTTTTCGTGTAGTAGGACCCATCAAAAGTATGCAACATGGGTACTCCTTGGATGAGGAATTAAATTTCGCATCCAACGAGTATTGCTGCTCAAAATTTGAGTAAAAACTTTGGGAGATAAGTTGAAAATATGAGTTGAAAAAGTAGTTTTTTCATTTTTCCCTCTAAAATTTGATGATGTCATCAAATCTTATTTGATTTTTTCCACTATTCTTTTTTAATTTCCTTAGGAGGTCGATTTTAGACCTAAAAATTCCCCTAATGTATCATGAAACAAAATATTAATCGAGAGTTTAATGCAACTCTGATTATCACAATGTATCACTGTAGGATCTAAATGTGAACCGAACAAACTGACTAGGATCTTCCTCATCCATATAGCCTCACATGCAGCTTGAATTGCTGGCATGTATTATGATTCTGCTGAACTTAGTGCCATGAATATTTGTTTCCTACTGTACCAAGAAACTACTGTAGATCTGATACTAAAAACCCCTCCTGATGTGCTCTTTCTGTCTGTTGGGCTGCCTGCCCAATATGCATCTGTGAAGCCATGCAACTTCACTTCATCCATCTATCTGTACCATAAACCATACTCATATGTTGCCCCTGAGATACCTCAGGACATGCTTTCCTGCCTTCCAAAAGAGCTTGGTAGGCTTAACCATCGCTTGACTAAGTTGGTTCACCGCATAGCATATGTCTAGTCTTGTATTAACTAAATACATGAGCAAACCTACCAACTGTCGATAAATAGTGGAATCCACTACCTCTACCGATGTAGCATCCTCTTTCATCCAATTTCTTATAAGAGGAGTGTCGATAGGCTTGCAGCCTTGCATGTGAAACTTCTCTAGTATCTCTCGGGGATACTTGCCTTAACACACAAACAATTAACCTTCCCGCTGCCATATTTCCTATCCAAGGAAATAATGAAGGAGGCACAAATCCTTCATCTCAAACTCCTTTGCAAGATCTGCCTTGCATGAGTGTATCACCTTCTCATCACCCGTTAGTATTAAATCATCAACATAAAGAAAAATGATTAAAATATTACCCTCCACCACAATTTGGTACATGTTTGCATCCACCTCACTCTTGGTGAAGCTAAGTCGAGTGAAATAGTTGTCGAACCATGTGTACCAAGCACATGGTGCTTGCTTTAGCCCATACAACACTCTTTTGAGTCTGCACACATGTGACTCGCTGCTGCAGATCTCAAATCCTTTAGGCTGCTCAATGTACACCACTTCCTCAATGATCCCATTAAGGAGCACAGTCTTCACATCCATCTAATTAATGTGCCAAACCATCTGCGCTAAGAGAGCAAGGATGGTCCTTATGGAATAATACTGTGCGACAGGTGCAAAGGTTTCCTCATAATCAATCCCCTCGATCCGTGAGAGGCCCCGGGCAACAAATCTTTCCTTATACTTCTCGATGCTCCCATAAAAATCTTGATTTACCTTGTAGATCCATTTCAAATCTACCACTGATTTACCCACCGGCCTTGGAACAATCTCCCAAGAATTGTTTCTGACAATGGAGTCATACTCCTCCACCATGGCATCTACCCATGTGGTTTCCTGCGCTGCTTCTTCGAAAGAATATGGCTCTGTCACGATACACTTGCTCATAAGAGCCATGTATCTAGTAAATCGGTCAGGTGAATGTCTCTGTCTGCGTTGTGATGTGGGGGTGCCTACATTCTGTTCCTCATCAAGCTTCAATCTCTCAGCTTCGTTAGTACACTTTCTGCCTTGTCTGATGTTTGGTTCTGCATGAGTGGACTCCTCCACTCCATGAATCTCCTCCTGTGGCTGATCCACATCTAGAGGCTCATCTTTGGGAACAAGAAGTTCCTCCTCTGCATGTAAGTGCAGTTCCCTCTCAAGTGACAACTTCATTGCTTTCACCTCATTGAATTTTATATCCCATCGCACCACAGTCATCTGACTGTCTGGAAAATACACACGATAATTATGGGGTGTTTCTGTGTACCCCAAAAATATCCCAACTTCTGCAGTCGGCTCCAACTTCTTCCTGGCACCCTCTGTCACATGAATGTAAATAGATGAGCCAAAAATCTTCAAATGAGAAATATCAGGCTTCTTACCAGTAAAATCTTCTTCAGGTGTACTCAAGCCAAGTACTCTATGAGGAAAATGGTTTTGCACATAAACCGTAGTGTTGCATGATTCTGTCGGCAAGTGCATTGGTAGGCCCTGGTCATGTAGCATAGCTTGTGCAACACCCATGATCGTTCTGTTCTTCCTCTTCATGACCCCATTCTATTGTGGGTTATGAGGTGCTATGAGTTCTCCTCGAATTCATTCTTTGCTACAGAAGTCTTTGAATTCGCCTGAGATATATTCACCACCATTATCGCTCCATAGAGATTTCACTTGCTTCCCCGACTCCTTCTCCACCAATTCTTTAAACTCACAGAACTTTGAGAATGTTTCTCTCTTCTTCTACATGAAGAATATCCAGCATATATGAGAGTAGTCATCAACAAATATAACATAATACCTGTGTTTTTCTATTGAAGCAACCGAGAAAGGTCCACACACGTCTATGTGAATTCTCTCCAACATAACTGAAGCATGGTTCTCCTTCTCATGAAAGGTGGTCTTCACAAACTTACCCATAGTACATCCCTTACACTGATCTGACTGCACAAGAGTACCCTTGCGAATTCCAGTAGAAATTTGTTACAAAATCTTCAAAGCACCATGGTGAAGATGGCCCAATCTCCTGTGCCATAATTCGACCTCATCTCGGCTCACCACTTCTTCTTCTTTGCCCATCATTACAGTGTAGCCATCTACCTCTAGCTTGTAGAGATTTTTAACTCGAATCCCTATCCTCTTGGTTTGACCCATTGTTTTATGTCGAAGGAAGGCTTTTCCCTCGCTGAAAACAACGTCATAACCTATGTCTTCCAAAATTGCGACCGAGACCAAGTTCTTCTTCAGACCTGGAACATGCATAACATATTTCAACAGAAATGGTTTACCTAACTCTATCTCAAAGGTAATGGTCCCAATGCTAGTCGCACTGTATCGACCATCGTCGCCCATCTCTATATGCATTTGTTGACCCTTCTCCTCCAAGCCACTAAACAACTCCTTGTCTCCCGTCATATGGAAATACATATCACTATCAAGATACCACACCGATCCCATTGAGCTTGAAACCAAGAATACAATCAAGGAGAAATAAAGTTCAAATTAAGAGGCTAAGGCCTCTCCAGCTACAGCTCCAATAGCCTTCTCTCTCTTCTTTTTATGTGGGCAGTTAGTGGCGAAATGTCCATGTTCGTGACAGTGAAAACACTTCACCTTGGAAAAATCTTGCCTCTTGCCTTTAGCTTCAGATTTTGGATGGGATTTCTTCCCCTTCCCCTTCATTTATTTGGCAGCCAAAGCGCAATTCTCTTCATCATCATTCTTCGATGAAGATCCATCCCTGTTACTTCGCCTTATCTCCTCCTGCACAAGATCCGACCAAATTTCCTCCCATCCTGGCAGTTTCTCTTGTCCATTGACAGATTCTTTGTAGCTATGCGAACTCTTCAGAAGCCCAAGGAGAGCCAAGCTAACCAAGTCATCATCATCAACAATAATCCTCACACGTCCCAGTTCATCCCTACAGTGGAAAAACTTCGTGAGATATTTTCGAATATTGTCGCCCTTCTCCATTTTTATTTTTCTGAGCTTATCTTTCAGTGCCAACTTCCTCTGGTCACTGCTGATTTGGAACAAATCTGTCAAAGCCTTCCAAATTTCAAATGGAGTGGCTTTCCCATGAAGGCTGGACATAATATGGTCTTTCACACCTTCCAACATAATTCTTCTTGTCTTTGCTACCTTCTTTTTTGATGCGTCAAGTAATGCAGCATCGCTAGAACCTGACTTAGGAACATTGCTATCAATGAACTCCTTCAGTTCATTATCCTTCCAAGCTATGTAATTCAAGCTGCCCTGAAGGGCATACTCCAATCACAACCCATTGAAAGACATTTCAATGAATACTCAATTGTCGCACCAAGAATTTTCTACAACAAATTCGAATTGTCCACCAGCACAAACTCAACAATTCTTCACAATTGCAATCTCCAGTAATTAACACTACTCTGATACCATGTAGAATTTATATAACATATGCATGTATATATCCAGATTCTACTGATCTAACAATATTTATCTTCTTGCTAAATACAAAATCCATCCACTGTTAATATTTTGCGGAAATTTAAAACTCAATTGCAAATACATGAAGCAATAAAAACAATCGCACATAACACAGTTGTTTAACGAGAAAGCATAAAGCTTAAAACCCCAAATATCATATTATGTATATCATGGAGATCATTTAACAATCTCATACAAAGCTTAGTACATCATGCTCTGAGTACAATCAATCATCACACACTAACAAGAAGAAATCTGCAAATCCATGCATTGATTTCTTGCCACTTGATAGCCCGCCTCCACTGTGCAATCCCTACTGAAGAAGGCCTCTGAATGAATTTGAATCTACCTTACCTTGGCTGTGCAATCGTCATTGGCAACTCCAATGTGTGTGTGGTGCAATAAATGCATCACTATAGTCACAACGGATAGTCCATCTTGCCCTTTCACCTATCTCTCCACTAGGTCTCCACTGGAACTGACATGCACTATAGTTAACTGTTATTTCTGTTCAGTTTTTAGTGAGTTATTAGTTTTGAATTAATTAACTAATTAATTCACTTAACTCTCACTAGTGTATCTTTCTATTAGACTAGATACAACTAGATCAACTGATTTTAACTCCATTAACTGAGTTAAACTGAATAAAAACTCCTGTAACTACTCTTCCAACTCTGTCATAACTTTGCCACTTCAGTTCTAACTGAGTCCTCATGCATGAGCCACCAATAAACCCTAGTAATTGCATAATTCCTTTAGCTTATTGATTTTCCAAATCTATTCACTGAAATAAAGTGCTCTAAGAGAATAAGTTGATGTTTATTGTCGAATTATTATTAAGAGCTAATAATAATCGACATGCATCTATTTTTAGATTGACGATCTATAAATAGAATTCGCCCAATATTATAAAAATAGAATTTCATCTATTTTTCCAACTTTATCAACCATCCACAAATAGCATCCTGCAACTTCTGAAATATGATCATCATGTCTAAAAATAGACATAGTCTAAAAATAGACTTGCACCTAAAAATAGCCTATGGGCCCACTTAGTGAAGGTGACAGATTTTCACTAAGCTTCATCATCTTATTGAATCTCAACAGATAATAGATGGACATGTCAACAAATTAAGTTAGCGAAATTTCAATATATTTTCATGGATGGTTGAGTCGAGAACTCTTGGAGTTTGGCAGTTAAAGACAATCATAGCATCAAGGAGGGGCATATAATGAATTGGCATAAAAAATAGTTTAGTGGAATAATTTGGCAGTTAAGCCAAATTTAACAACACTCCAAAAATATAAAAGCTACAAATAAATTCTATAAAAAATGAGAATAGAAAAATTAAGCAAAAAAACCCATTGTTTGAGTTTTGAAGTTCATATCAGAGATTGAAGACTTAAAGAACAGATGTAGAAAACTTAGCTAAACAAGACAAAGGAAAAAAATAGTGTATTAATGAAATTATCAAAGAATAATTTTCACACTAAAAATATCATTCCAAGAATATTTATAGGCAGAATTCGAGCATTAGAGTTTGTATGTGGATGCGAAGTAGATGAGAGGTTGAAATTTGTTGGTGCAACATGATGCATAATGGTGATATGCATCAAGGGAAAATCAAAGATCAAATTTGATATATGATAGGTGAATGATAAATTGGTTATTAAGTTATTTGGTGTGTTCATCAAAGTTTTTTCTTGGTATTGATGTTGTTGGGATAGTTTGGTGATTTGCTCAGTAATGAGGAATTGTTGAAGGTGATGTTGATGGTGTTTTTATCAATAGTCACTAATTTCTTAAGGTGATTGTAAGGTGGTTTTGGTGGGAATAAACAATTGGAATATTTTTTGTTTATGAGGTTTGAGGCCTATTGATATGAGTTTGAAAATTGATGAAAAAGGAATCAAAAATCTCGACAAGTGGTAGCTTGCAGATCAGGGGTTGTAGCTCCTTCTGGTAGGTGTTGGTAAAATTTTAGGGGCAAGAGTCCTTTTGAAAAGAGGATGATAAATGATCAGGGGAAAGAGTCCCTTTTAGAAAAATATAATAAACTAGAAGTGGCAAGAGTCCCTTTCAACGTAGGCTAATAAATGAGAAGTGGCAACAATCCCTTTCAGTGAAGACTGATAAACAAGAAGAGATACAAGTTCCTTTCGGTAGCAACTGATAAAATTACAAGTAATAGCTCATGGGGAAAGGATGTAATAATGTTGAATATTGTAATAAATTGAATATTGGTTGATGATCTCCATCATTAGGTACATTTGGAGGTGTTAATGGTCACCTTTTACCTTATTGAGTCTCTTTTTCTTGCATTTTAATTGCATTATGGTCTTATGATGCTAGTGTAGGTGGTGATTGAGGCTTAACATACTTTGAGTACCTAACATAAGTTAAATGCAGTAAAATCATGAAGATATGGAATTTTTGTGGAGATTTTTTCATAAATACTTAGAGTATACAATAAGGAGAGATTCTAGGGGGTTTTCCACCCTCAACTCCCAAAGGCAACTAAGGGATCCTTGAGATTCCCTCCAATAGCTCGAAATTAGAGGTAGCCAAGAAAACTCAAGATCAAGTGCACTCAAGCCATACTTCAATTGGAGTCAAGTGGACTTATCATCTATTTTCTAGGGAGATGTTGGTAGCTACCCTTTTAGGTTAAATAGAGTTGCGCAAGATCTCATTAGGAGTCGAAGTTTGGAGAGATCCATTAGGCTATTTTCTCTTGTAATCAATTTTTCAAGACTTTTATATTTATGTAATGAAACTGTCTTTTGAAATGAAATTAC
This sequence comes from Pinus albicaulis, assembly GCA_034641835.2. Lineage (NCBI taxonomy): Eukaryota > Viridiplantae > Streptophyta > Pinopsida > Pinales > Pinaceae > Pinus > Pinus albicaulis. Next base: position 144,779,230 of record CM076577.1, on the reverse strand, counting down.
TATTCAAACTTTTCCTTACTGATCTATTTTCATAGTACTAGGCTTGTGGGTTAGGGCCCAATCCATGTGCCTCAGCCTTTCTGGTATAATCATTCTTTACTTTCATGTCATTTAGCTATTTTTTCTTATGAATATTTAGTTAGTTTGTTTGTATTTTTATTTACTATTTTTAGTTTGCTTCCATTTGTCTTTTGCTATATATTTAGTGTTCTTACATGAGTGGTAGAATAGGTGATAACTTCAAAAAGTTGTGAGTCAAGCCTCCCCCTCTCATCTCTGTCAATAGAGCTTGAGGAGGGTAGACCTTCCCCATAGACCAAAAATGCATCTTAGTTTATGATTTATTGGAATGGATGAGATTATTTTTTGTTATTCCATGGATATGTTCAGAATGTTGTTATAGATATTTTTTTGTAGGTTAGACTAGATTTTCTTTACAAATTCAAGTCATCTTTTCCATTGCATTTATCATGAATTTGTCAATTTTTATTGCATAAATAGGTAATGTGCTTGTAGGTACAGGTAGCACAACCAAGGATAACTTCACTAGCACCTCCAAATTCATCTCTCGTCTTCCATCAACCCTCTGTTCATCAGAATCACCTTCAGCCCTATTTTTGAATTTTTCATCCCTACACCATGAGCAAACCCTATGGGTGAAAGATAGGCCTCCCAAGAGGTTTTGAGCTTGGCCAAGGGGTGGGCCACCTTCCAGTCATCCTAATCCACCTTCACAGTACCTTCCCTACCCTTTTTTTACCTATTTTTAGCCTCGGATTTCCCTCGGACTTTTTCCTGTAGCAATTCAGGGCTTTCCTGTAGCACTACAAGAAACTTGTAGCAGCACTTGAAATAGCACCTGAGGGCCCATCCTTAAGCCCAGAAACCACCATCACCATCTTCTAAACCTGAAAAAACCACTCATACACCTCCAGCCTTGCCCCTATGTTTTCAAGCCTTCCATGATCCACCTTGGCACTTTCTTATCGTAGCCGCAAAACAACACATTTTCAAGCATAGTTAGGTCATTAGTAGATGCATGAATAAAAGCATGATAGATAGAGCATAGGGAAAGTAGAGTGTTTCTATCCATCTGGCCTAGCAAAGTTTGATTAGATTAGTTTCCTTTATGCCATTTTAATTCAACAATGTACTTAACGCAATATGCCTAGGGTTCTTTTCAATTATTATAATAGTATAATAAGTAGATTTCTTTCATTGTAGAATAGTTAGATGTAATTGCTTGTTGTATTATATTTCTATACTTGCTAATAGTGCCATGGCTTTGAATCATTTGTAGCCCTAGGCCATTAGAGAACTTTTGAGGTCTAAAATGGGCCTCCTTAGAAAAATGTACAACCAAAATAAAATTTATAAGAACTAACAGGATTCAAGATGATAATGTCAACCATGGGGGATGATTCAAAATTTTTGGGGAGTACCCATGTTGCATATTTTTGATGGACCCTGTTATGAGAAAAATGTGAAATACATGAAAAAATGTGATTGCAATCATGTTTTTCATGTATTTCTCATTTTTCATGTAGCAAGATCCAACAAAAGTATGCAACATGGGTACTCCTTGGATGAGGAATCAAATTATGCATCCAACAAGTGTTCCTGCTCAAAATTTGAGCAAACCCATAGAGACATAGGTTGAAAATACAAGTTTAAAAAATACATTTTTATTTTTTCCCTCTAAAAGTTGATGATGTAATCTAATCTTATTTTATTATTTCCACTATTATTTTATAATTTCCTAAGGAGGCCCATTTTAGAGCTCAAAATTCCCCTAATTCCTAATTTCATAAGTGTGACAGAATTCACCTAGAAACCCTAGAAGTAGCACCCTTTCATAAAGCTTAGAAGAGCATGACATGAGTAGAATGCAACTGCTGTGTATATAGCACTGTCACCTCCAATTTTGTATGAACCCTCAGTTGATAAAGTAAAGTAGGGCAGCATCTGGGAGTTGCATCATTCTTGCAATAGCAGGACTCACCACTTTTTGGCGTCGTTTCCAGGGAGGTGTCTAATAATTTCTTTGATTTTATTTTAGCATTATTTTCTGATTTCCTTTTTCATGTTGTTTCAGAAATATTGAAAAAAATACAAAAAAATCTGATTTTCATGCCTTGTAGGAGTAGGGATACTCAAGAATTTTTTTTACCTAAAACCCCCACATCACCACATAGTCACCCTTCACTCTTCTTCAGTGGCTGTGAGGTTGAACACACCATAGGTGAGCCTTCTAAAATTTTTGAAGAACTATTGGGGAAGAAGAAGATCTTTTTTCACCTTATGTACATGCTTTGCCTATATCAACCATGGTAGACACTGAAATTTAGGAAGCCTGTCCTGTTAGAGAGGCATATGGGGAAACTAAGATAAAAAAAATTAGCCCCTCAACCCTTCCACACTTTCATGAACTTACCTCAGAAGATCCTAAAACATTCATGTTTGAATTTGTTGTTGTCAGTAGGACCTATAACTATGCCTCAGATGATCAAAAATTGAAGCTATCCCCATCCACCCTTAAGGATGTAGCCTTCCAATGGTGCATGGGTCTACCTGGGAACAACATCACTACCTGGGAACAGATGCAAGAGGCCTTCAACAATAAGTACAAAGGGTACTATAGGTCCAAGGAAACTAAGGATGATATATTAAGGGACCCAAACATGCACATTATGGGACACAGGAGGTCACATCTTGGAATATTTTATATGACCTCCCTCACAATACCCGACCTGACCTGACCCAAACATGTTTCCTTGGGCACCCTCAAACGGTGCGACCCAACCTGCCCGAAAAAAGGCACAAAGGAGAAAATGGAAAACGAGTTGCACGAACATGCACAATGCGGTCATAACTTAGCATTTTTTATATGAAAATCCTCACTCTACCTGACCCGTCCTTAGCCGAACGTGTTTCCTTGGGAACCCTCACATAGAATTACCCGACCCACCCGAACAAAGGCACAAGGGAGCTAATGGAAAATGGGTCACACGAACATGCACAAGGCACGCGAGTGGTCACAACTTAGAATTTTTGATACGACTGCCCTCACCTGACCCAACCTGACCTGAACCAAACACATTTACATGGGCACCCTCACATGAGATGACCCAACCCTACCCAACCCGAACGCATTTTCTTGAGCACCCTCACATGACCCGACCTGACCCAACCCACCCGAACAAATGCACAAGGGAGCAAATGGAAAATGGGTCACACGAACCTGCACAAGATACACGGGTGGTCACAACTTAGCATTTTTGATACGACCTCCCTCACATGACCCTACCTGAATGCATTTCCTTTGGTACCCTCACACGGCACGACCTGACCCAACCCGACCCGACCCGAACACATTTCCTTGGGCGCCCTCACACGACTCGACCTGACCTGACCCCCCCTGAACACATTTCCTTGGGCACCCTCACATGACCCAACCCGACCCAAACATGTTTCCTTGGGCACCCTCACATGACCCTACTCGACCTACCCAAACAAAGGCACAAGGGAGGAAAATGCAAATGGGTCACATGAACGTGCACCACAAGGCACACGGGCGACCACAACTTAGAATTTTTTATACAAACACCCTCACACAACTCAGCCTGAATGCGTTAATTCTTTGGGCGCCCTCACACGGCATGACCCAACCCTCTCGAACGAAGGCACGAGGGAGAAAACATAAAACGGGTCAAGCAAACATGCACAAGGCACATGGGTGATCAAAACTTATCATTTTTAACACGACCACCCTCACACTACCTGACCCAACCTACCCAAATGCATGAACCAAACGAAGGCATGAGGGAGAAATTGGAAAATGGGCCACACGAACGTGCACAAGACACACGAGCAGTCACAAATTATAATTTTTAACATGATCCCCTGGCACGACATGACCTGAACTGAATCGCCCGAGTGCACAACCTAACCCACCCAAATGCACAACTCGACATGCCCGAACACACGACCTGACCCGCCCTAATAGCATGACCCAACCCGCCCAAACCGCATGATCCAACTCTCTTGAATGCACGACCCGAATGAAGGCTCGTGGGAGAAAAAGAAAAACAACCTGCATAAAATTGCACAAGGCACACGAGCGATCACCAATTAGAATTTTTGACATGGTTTCCCTCACATGACACGATCCAAACCAACCTAGCTGAACACGTTTCCTTGGGTGCCCTCACACGGGTGAAGTACTGGCACCACTACCACTTCATGATAGATAGTATCAGAGCTCGATTCAGGGCGAGTTGAGATTTTTTGAAGATTTAATATTGAAACAGGAATACAATGACAGGGTTGCAGTTGGTATCGAAGTTTGGAAATTATATTGGTTGCTCTCAGTGAAACATTGGTGGGGGCAAGACATTGGTCAGGTTCGATGCTGCATAACAAGACATGGCAGGTTGGAAAGAATGTCAAGGGAGGATTTTTCAGACCTTGTACAAGTTTAGGAGTATGAAAGACGAGCACCCATGGATTCGTGTTGAACTTGAAGTCTTGGAGGAGAATTTTTAAGTAGATATTCTTCGACTTGGTTGGGCAATGGAGCAGGATGGATCTGCAGATTGCGATGAAGAAGAAGAAGCCGAGACATGTGAATAAGTGGATGTTGTAGATGTGTCAATGATAGAGGAATAACTTGATGAACACGTTGGACCAGGATCGTGCACTTTGCAGACATTGACAATGGAGGACACTTATATGGGTTATGGGTTAGGGTTTAGGGGGTTAAATGGGTTAGTGTTTTAGGGCTTTAGGAGGTTAAATGGGTTAGTGGTCGAGAATTAGGGTTTAAGGGGTTAGGGGTTAAGGGTTTAGATGTTTAGGGTTTATGGGGTTAAATGGGTTAGGGGTTAAGGGGTTAAGGTTTTAGGGGTTAGGGGTTAAGAGTTTAGAGGTTTATGGATTAGGGGTTGAATGGGTTAGGGGCTTAGAGGTTTAGGGGGTTAAATGGGTTAGTGGTTGAGAATTGTGGCTAAGGATTCAAGCTCCATGGAAAAAACAAAAGTCATAAAAAACCTTAATAGTTTGGAAGTTTTTTCTAAAATACTTTTCATAATAGAGAAAACCCATTGGATATAGGATTCCAAAGTTATATTTGTAGCAATTAGTTCATCTTAAAGGTGGAGGGAATTGAACATAAAGTGGAACGAAAAAATCTATTGATTAAAAATTAATACTAATTGTGGAAAACTCTCAAAAGGAATATTTGGGAAAGAGGGGAAAATAAGTATGACTATGAAATGGAGCCTTAGAACAATAGGGAGGCTCAACTTGAGTTCACCATGAAAATTCAGGTTCCAACAAAGTGAGAGGGCTATGAGGTGCCCATAAGAAGCTAGCCCACAAAAGAGTGCTTATCATTTACAAAGCAAATATAATAATATTCCCGGAGCCTGCTACCCACCAACCTATAGAGTAGCTCTAGAGGAGTCCTCAAGATACCAATTAGGAAAATTTTATTTAAAAGAAAAAAAAACAATTGATGCACCACAAAAACTTGCCATCAATAGATCAAGAAAGAAATTGAAATCTGTCATTACAGAGCTGACTTTGAGACTTTCATATTCCCATTTTTGTTGTACTAAATTTCCATATCATGAAATCACATCAAGGAATATTCAATTTATGTCAACATACTCCATTTGTAAATGGCCAGTATGCTTATAATGTTAGATGGAGCAGACTGCATAAAACTGGGATTGTATATCCTTGCATTGATAACTTTGGTTTCTTGGCTTACAATGCAGTCTAAGTAATGGTTCATTTTGTTCATACTTCATTCTGAAATGTTGGAGGTGTTTTCTTTTATAGATTATATTCAGCTACCTAGTGCCCTAACATGACTTGATAAGGATGGAGACTTGTTTGCTTCTGTTTTGAGTTGTTTTGGAAGGCATTGATGTTGGTTGTTTCATAAAGGAAAGCAACATTGATGTAGGTTGTTTACCATTGTTTGTAATCAAGAAAAATCCAACCAAACTCTAATTCTGTCTACCATACAAAATGTCTACCATACCTTAATTTTACAGGCCCTTGCATGCTTGATAAATTTGAAATCACACACTTGTGTACTAGAAAACTAGAAATTCACCATTGGCTAACCCACAACCTTGTACTAGAGCCAACTCCAAAAAGAGAAAAATAACCCAAGGCATCAATATCCTCATCAAGAAAGGATGATGATCCAATGACGATCCTATGGAGAAACTAAGGATAACCCCAAGCAAAGCAGACCCTTGGATATGGCACAACTCGACCTGACTCGACCCGCCTGAACATGTTTCCTTGGGTTCCCTCACATGACACGACATGACCCATCCCAACCCGCCCAAATACATTTCCTTGGGTGGCCTCACACTGCACAACCCGACCCATCCAAACGTGTTTCCTTGGGCGCCCTCACACAACTCGCCACGACGCAACCCAGACACATTCCTTGGGCACCCTCACATGACCCAAACTGACCTGACCCACCCAAACACATTTCCTTAGGAACCCTCACAGTACGGCACGACCTAACCTGACCTGATCCGAATGAATTTCCTTGGGCACCATCACATGACCCGACCCAGCCCGCCTGGCCCGAAAGTCGAAGGGACGAGGGAGCAAACGGCAAACGGGTCACACGAACATGCACAAGGCACATGGGTGGTCACAAATTATCATTTTTGATACAGCCTCCCTCACACGATCCGACCCAAATGTATTTCTTGTGGCGCCCTCACACGACACGACATGACCCACTCAAATGAAGCCATGAGGGAGAAAACAGAAAATGGATGAAAAAAACATGCATAAGGAACACACGCGGTCACAACTTAGCATTTTTTATATGATCTCCCTCACAGGACCTAACCCGACCTGCCCGAACGCATTTCTTGGGTGGCCTCACACGAACCAAACTGACCTGACCCGCCCGAACATGTTTCCTAAGGCGCCCTCACATGACCTGACCCAACTCGCCCCAAAATGTTTCCCTAGGCACCCTCACACCACCCGACTCGACCTGTCCTGACCCGCCCGAACATGTTTTCTTGGGCACCCTCACACAACACGACCCGACCTGACCCGCTCGAACGAGTTTCCTTAAGTGCCCTCACAAGACCTAAACAGACCCACATGAACACATTTCCTTGGGTGCCCTCACACGACCTGACCTGACTCGATCCGCTTGAACACATTTTCTTGGGTGCCCTCACATGACACGACCCGACCTGGCCCTACTCGACGAAATGTGTTTCCTTGGGCATACTCACATGACATGACCTGACCCGACCTGCCCGAACGTGTTTCCTTGGGCGGCCACACATGGCATGTCCTGATCGGACCAGATCACCTGACCCACCCAAACGTGTTTCCTTGGGCGCCCTCACACGACCCGACAAAACCTAATCCAGACACATTCCTTGGGTACCCTCACATGACCCGATCCAACCCGACCCACTCGAACATGTTTCCTTAGGTGCCCTAACAGTATGACATGACCCGATTTGACCCGAATGCATTCCTTGGGCTCCATCACACAACCCACCCCAACCCGACTCGCCCAAACGTCAAAGGCATGAGCGAGAAAACTACATATGGGTCACACGAATGTGCAGAAGGCACATGGGTGCTCACAACTTAACATTTTTTATATGGTCTCCCTCACTCAATCCAACCTGAACGCATTTCCTGTGGAGCCCTCACATGGCTCAACCCGATCCGCCCGAACGAAGGCACGAGGGATAGAACAGAAAACAGATTGCACAAACATGCATAAGGCACACAGGCGATCACAACTTAGAATTTTTTAAACGGACACCCTCACAAGACCCAACCCAACCCACCTGAACATGTTTCTGGGGCACCCTCACACAACTTGACCTGACTTGACCCACCCGAACACGTTTCTAGGGTGCCCTCACACAACCTGACCTGACTCAACCCGCTCGAACGTGTTTCCCTGGGCGCCCTCACACGACTTGCCCCGAACCTCCCGAACACATTTCCTTGGGCACCCTCACATGGCACTACCTGACCTGACCCACCCGAACATGTTTCCTTAGGTTCCCTCACACGAATTGACCTGACCCACACGACCGCGTTTCCTTGGGCACCCTCACATGACCCGACCCGAATCGACCCGGCCCGCCCGAATGCGTCTCCTTGGGTGCCCTCACACGACTTGACCCGCCCGAACGTGTTACCTCGGGCACCCTAACTCTTTTGCATATATTATGAAGTTGGGGGTGAGACTTAACTTTAGGAAAATTATTGATTTAATATTATATATTATATATCATTGCTATTTTGATGATTCTAATGATTTAGAATATATTATAAAGTTGGGGGCGAGACTTAACTTTAGGAAAATGGTTGATTTAATATTATATATATTATATATCATCGTTATTCCAATGATTCTGATGCTTTTGCATATATTATAAATATGGAGGTGAGACTTAACTTTAGGAAAATGGTTGATTTAATATTATGTATATTATATATTGTCGCCATTCCAATGATTTCGACGCTTTTTCATATATTGTAAAGTTGGGGGCGAGACTTAACTTTAGGAAAATGGTTGATTTAATGTTATTTATATTATATATCGTTGCTATTCTGAAAATTTTTCGGTAGTGTCGCTATTTTGACGCTTTTTGGGTAGTGTCGCAAGAGTGACACTTTTTGGCAAGATTAAAAAAATTGAGAAAAAATTGGGAACTTTCTGACAATACGTCAAAATTGTTGAAACTAAAATGTCAAAAAATTGACCATATGTCCTAGTGTCTCAATCAACCAGGTACTAATAATATTTATAGATAATCAACTAGTAGCATAAACGGTATTCAAACAATCCAGATCTACTTGAAGACTTTATTTACATACAGTAGAAACACAACAGAAATGATCAGACATTTTCTTCAACAATCTTGAGATATAACCCTAAATTCCATATGCACCGTTGCTGAAATGAACCAGCGGGTATACGCACTTTCACTGTGACAGACTAGCAGATAGATCTGTAAATATTACAGGACTGCGCAACACTTCAAATCAGCAAACTTTCTTAGATCATATCATTTAATTCAACAATTATGTGCCAGACCACATATCTAAACAACTCATAAACAGATCATGCAAATGCATAGTCATTTCAGTTCTAGAGATCCTGATCCATTATTATATTCATGAGTGCAACAAAATATCATGTCTATCTATTGAATATAGCCCAATCCATGAACATGTACTTTATACTGAAGTATTCATTCAATTCTGCTTCACATGCACACCCTTGCACTATGATATTCTCCTCCTTATATAGTTTGAGCCTTAGCCAATACCAAGAGCCAAAACCACTCAAGTGCCGATGATATTCTTGGATGGAATCAATTAATTGTTATTGTGCTCGATACTATGGATTAATACTATGGTAAAGATCCCTGGTATCATAAAATTAGTGTGCAAACACATAAGCTACTTTTCCTATTCTTACCCATGTGTATACATGAATTTTCCTTGACCAACTTGCGTATATTTTCTTAAATATGGGCTTTATCCATATTCTGATTCTGATCTGTAAAACTTATGTCCCATCATTCTAACATTATGATCCATCACTATGCCATCTCTGAGCATATCTAGAATCAATATATTTGGTCTTTCACAAGTGGGTTGCCATCAAGGAAAACTCATGCAATCTTAATGCCAACAATATCCCCCTTTGGACTTGATGGCAACCATGTTGGTTTACAATCATCACAACCTGTAGATACATCAATATAAGAATTATTACAACATCAAATTACTCTCCCCCTTTGACATCAAGGGAAAAGGGTGCACAAATAGAGAATCAAGGTTTCTCTTTCCTTGTAGATACAAGAATGATGAGATCTGTGTTGCATTATACGGACCATACTCGTCTTGAACACATGCTGAAGCTTCAAAAAAAAATTTCAATGAAAATACATGACTCTTTCCTATCACCAAGGATGCATACATACATCGATTACCAACCAAGTGGGGCTACATATTTGACTCAAATACCCAACCAACTAGGTTTACCTTTTTTACTCAAGCACCCAACCAAGTGGATTTACATATTTGAAGAAGTCCATACATGACTGAATATGACAATATCTACATCATAGGTCTCAACATGACTCTTACGTCAAATTATAGATATGAATTTATAATCAAGACCAAAGGACCTCAATAGAGAGAGATCATCAAACACACTTTAGCAACCAACAGAATGCCAACAATACATTATCTCCGGCAAGGCTAATTCTCCCCCTAAACCTGTGCATCCCATCAACACTTGAGCAATAGAGCCAAACCATATGTGTCAGCAACATGAAAAATATTGTTCTGAAGGCTGACCCAAAGAATTCATGGCCGAAGGATCCATACGCGACTATGTGTCACAAAACCTACGTACCGAAATTAATATTCTGAAATCAAAAAGATAAGATAAGTTCAAAAACATAATGAAGCAGCGATAACTCGCAGCTTCTGTCTAAGATATTCAAATGCCTCTCTGGGAAGAGGTTTAGTAAAAATGTCATCAACTTGTCCTTTGGAGGGAACATACTCCAATTTAACCTTTTTCTCAAGCACTTTTTCTCGTAAAAAGTGATACTTGATAGGAATATGCTTGGTTTTGGAATACATAATAGGGTTTTTCAAGATACTAATGGAACTAGTATTATCACATAGGATGGATATGGGAGGATAACATTTAATTTGAATATCTTGTAATGTTTGCATCATCCAAAGAAGTTGTGTGCAACATGATACAACAGCCATGTATTATGCTTCTGTTGTAGATAAATAAATGGAACTTTTTTTCTTTCTGAACTAGGATGCTAATCGGGGCCCCATATAAAATTCACCTCCACTAGTTCTTTTTTGGTCATCCACATTTCCAGCCCAGACTGCATCTGTGTAAGCATGAAGAGTAAGATCAACATTCTTGGGATACCATAGACCAAAAACTTGAGTTCCTTGTAGATATTTGAATATTATTTTTACTGCCTGAATATGTGACTCCTTTGGATTGGCTTGGAATCATCCAATAATCCCAACTGCATGCATGATATCTAGTCTAGTTCCTGTTAGATAAAGCAGACTTCCAATCATAGATCTATATTCTAGTCGGTTTAACTTGGAAGAATCATCATGAGAACTGAGGTTACATCCAGTCACCATTGGAGTTCTCATAGGTTTGCAATTTTCCATCCCATACTTCTTTAGAATATGCTTGAGATATTTTTCTTGTGAGATAAAGATGCCATCTTTTGCTTGTTGCACTTGTAAGCCAAGAAAATATGTTAGTTTTCCAAGTAAAGAAATTTCTAATTCCTGCTGCATAACAGAAACAAATTTCTGACTCATGGATTCTTTATTACTCCCAAAAATGATTTCATCAACATAAAAAACAATAATTAACAGTTTATCGTCCTCAATTTTGGTGTATAATTTACTCTCTGCAGATCCTTTTGTGAAACCTTGTTGTTGAAGATATTTTTCAAGATGGTAATACCATGCTATTGGAGCTTGTTTTAGACCATATAGAGCCTTTTTGAGTTTGCAAACAAGTTTTTCATCATTTCCCAGAATGAATCCTTCTAGTTGTTCTATATAAACTTCTTCTTCCAAATATCCATTAAGGAAAGTAGATTTTACATCCATTTTATAGAACTTGAATCGTTGAAAACTTGAAAATGCAAGAAACATTCTTATGGCTTCAAGTCTTGATACTGGTGCAAATGTTTCTTCAAATTCTATACCTTCTTGTTGAGCATACCCTTTACAAACAATTCTAGCTTTGTTTCTAATTACATCTCCATTTTCATTTAACTTATTTTTGAATATCCAGTTTGTTCCAACAACATTTTTATCATGGGGTCTTGGAACCAATTCCCAAGTATTATTATTTAAAATTTTATCAAGTTCTTCATTCATGGCTTGAATCCAACATTCATATTTAGTAGCTTGATTTACATTTTGTGGTTCAATGGTGGATAATAGTGCTAGATAACTAGGATATCATACAAGTGTTCTTATTGTATGTACCCTTGATTCATTTTCTCCCAAAATTTGAGATTCTAGATGATTCTTTTAAACATACCTAGATGGAGCCTTTTCTCTTTCTGATGTATCTTCTTCTAATGCTTCATTAGGTTCTTATTCTATATTATTGTGATTTGATGAGGAAAAACGTTCATCATCATCATCCTCTTTTTTTTTATTTCCTTTTGGGAGCTATGAGAGATTCATCAATCACAACATCAATACATTCAATAGTCTTATGAACTCTCTTATTGTAGCATTTGTATGCTTTACTTATAGAAGAGTAACCAAGAAGTATTCCTTCATATACTCTAGGTTCAAACTTACGAAGTTTTTCGTCATCATTTTTATATATCATTTGCTTCCAAAAACTTTAAAGTGCTTCATAGTGGAAGTATTTCCATACCAGAGTTCATAAGGATTTTTATCACTATTTACATGAACATGAGCCTTGTTGAGAATATTTACTATAGTATGAGCAGCTTCACCCCAAAAGGTTTTAGGAGTCCCAGATTCATCAAGCATAGCATGAGCCATTTTCTGAACTGTTCTATTCATTCTTTCTGCACGCCATTTTGTTGCAGAGTTCTAGCTACATAAAATTGTCTTTTTATGCCATATTATTCATAGAAATCAAAGAATTCATCTAATATGTATTCTCTTCGGTAAGATCTAAGAAATTTTTCTTTTAGACCTAATTAATTTTCTACTAAGGCTTTGAAGACCTTAAATTTTTCAAATGCTTCATCTTTATGTTTCAATAAAACGATCCAACACATTCTAGAAAAGTCATCAATGAATAAGATATAGTATTGTTCTCCACGAGGTGACTTTTTCCTTACAGGTCCACACAAATCAGTATGTATAAGTTTAAGAGACTTACTTGATGATCCATCTTTGGCATTAAATTGAATTGATCTAGGTGGCTCTAGAGACACACACAGGACAAAGAGGGCTTGAGAAAGCTCAAAAACCAAAATGTTTGGATTTATTTCAAAATAGGGATAGATCATAGATCTCATATTCCTGATCGTGGTGATGTGAATGGTTCATCAAACTGAGCTTGTATGCGAAATTTAGAGCTGGTCAAAGTTTCAGGTTGACTTGGTGACTGGGCAGGCTTAAGGAAGGCACAATTTCACACTTTTCCGGCCACCAGATTCCAGCCAGCTCAGGATGGATTTCAAGAAAAATTGTGGCCTACTTAAATCACTCATATGGTCAAATTTTCAAAAAAATTTAAATGCACTATTTTCCTTTTAAAAGACAAAAAAAAATATTTTTTTTGGGCGGCAGGCCACCAACCCCACCACCCACGACAACCATATAACTTTTTTGTTATATATAAAATATGCATATATGAAATGGGTGCCTGTGGGGGTCGAACCCTCTTGGCCTACGTGGGCCAACCCTCGAGTGTGCGGCACCATAACCAATATCCAAAACATATTAATTACTAACCAAATCCAATACCATGTTTAATACATTGAAATCAATGACCTTGCCACATTTATGTACAACATGTAGAGTTTGAGGGATCAGGTCAGGCTGCATGGAGTGAACCCACTCACTCGAAACAATGGTAATGAAAAATGTCAGAAAAATAAGCCGAGAATAGGAGGGGTGGGTTTTGACCCCCCAACCCCTCCTCAAACATTTGCAATTTTAACCATTGTGCCAACCGCTAGTGTTGAGAATCTCCGCCCTTGAAATTATTTAAACTCAGTCCTTTCACAAGTGCACCTAGGCCAGACAGAGCAGGAGAAGGCACAAAAATCGAGACGGCGGAACCATGAGCGTGGAGCAATAATTATGCGAGCGGAACCATGAGCCTTGAAATTTTCCCTGGGAGGTAAATTTTCTCCATGTCGGAATATAGTCAAGTTACAGTCATATTTCACATTTTTCCATAGGGAACACAATGACGAGATTGGATTCACCTTTTGAGTTCCATATTTCCAGTCCAAACATGGAGCAGCTATGTGGAGGAATGTAGGGGTAATCTAAAAGATTCTTTTTTCCCCCAGATCTTCACTTTCTCAGAATTCAGCAAATGGACAGTTTATTTTGCACTATTTGACGCCACGAATATGATGGCGTGTTAATATTTTTCATCTAAGATTTATATTTTTTGGTCACTTTTTGAAGTGAAGTTGCAAGTGTCAGTTTTCAGTGAGTGACCAGTCGATTTCACACCTTTCAATGCCACGATTGTGATGACGATTTTAGATCCGGTAGCACGGAAGCCCATTCTTCAGTCATCTTTAGCATGAGGTATATGATGTGATGCTTTCATATACTTCTTTCTCCTAATATGCATAGTGCTATACAGATCCCTGTTGAATGTATGAGTCCTGCGATCTTGTCTTTTTTAATTATTGGTGTACTTTCTATCATGGACTTGTATTATTTTTGAGATCCCTTTTATGCCATGTTGGTGGGATACTCCATGTCACACATATGTCATTGAGTTCCCTTGTTTTCCATGATAGGCGGGGTACTCATAGTCTTTACGTGTGAGATATTGTCGTACTGATAGGAGTCCTTTTATGCATGAGAGTTCCGCAGTGGAACATATCATAGAGAGGTCTATCCACTTCTGCGTGAGGGAATTTTCCTTGTATGTCATAGAAAAAAATCCATGTACATCTTCACTCCTTACAACACTCAATGCAGCAGCCTACACCATATTGACACCGAGGCCCGGAGATGTAGTCCCTCCTGGATGAACTTTGTTATCAAACGATGTGTTCCTATGATTGCTGATCTTGACATGTTATGTTCCTCTTCTTTACTGCATGCAATTGTTCCTTTATGTTCATTAACTCTTTAATTAAATGCAATTCTAATTTATTAGTTGAAGTAAAAGGTCTTGGTTAAGGGTATCAATAATTTACCCTAGATCATGAACCCTGGTTTGCTTACCGAATTGACATGAATTTCATATGGTACTTTATGGTAAAGTAATGTTGGGTAGATCACAAACAACTTTGAGACTGCTTGATTTGCTTATTTGAGAAAAGCTCAGATGTCCCAATCTTCTATGCCATAACCAATTTTCTATAGATTTTCCTAGATAACATTGTTCTTGGCCACCTTTCAATATATAAATATTTCTTTGTGTTCTTGTTCCTTTTATTATGGTCTTTCCGGTGTCAAGTTCACGAACCACACACTCCTTTGATCGGAAGACAAATTCATTTCCTTGGTCACAAATTTGACTAACACTCAACAAGTTATGCTTTAATCCATCAACATACATAAAATTGTTATATTTAGCCTTTTATTTTAGAAAAACAAATCCTTTACCCTTAATGATAGCTAGAGAGTCATTTCCAAAAGTAACATTCTTTTCCTTTTCTAATGCATTGTATGAAATAAGTTTGTCTTTGTCACCTGTCATGTTTTTTGAACATCCGATACCAATGTACCATTGATTTTCTTCTCCTTGTGCAAATAAAGTTATGCCACAGTGTTCAAATTGTAAGTCCTTCCTTCTCCATACCTTAGAACTTGTGGATATTTTTTTTTTTGGCTATATTTTTCTCCTGCATTCATATTCCTCATGTCCAAAGTTATTGCAAAATGAACATTGAATTTCGTCTTGAAGAGGAGAAAAAATGTTATAGGTATTCTTATTTATTCATGTCTCATTTCTTTGTTTTCTTGCTTCTCTGGTCATGATGGTTTTGTATGCAACACATTGAGCAGCTTTGTGACCAAAATTATGACATGAGAAACATTGTCCATTAAAGAAGAAATTTTTGCAATGATAGAAACTTCTAGTGTTTTTTACCTTTTGACTGATACTTATTTTTTTGTTCACCCTTGAATTTGAATGATCTTGCTTTACCTAAGCTTTGTCTTTGTTATTTTGCTGAGTGATGAAACTTTGCTGGCTGGATTTTGTTGCATTTAGATAGCTTGTAGTTGAGGATTTTTTCTGATTGAGAAGATTCACCAATAAATCCAAATACTATCTTCACAAGAGGAGAGCATTGAACCTTGATAGTTTCATCTAAGGTTTTAGATCCTTTAGCAAATCTAAGATTTAAATTTTTTACTTTCTCGAGTTCCTTTCTTAGAGTTACTATTTCACATTATAATTTCTCATTGTGCTTCTTCTTTTCTATGATTTTATTCTTTAGAGTATCTATGGATATTTTTTTTTTCTTCCAAACATATTTTGAGTTGAGTGATTTCTTCAAGAAATTCATTTTCTTCTAAAGCAGCCATAACATTTTCTTTAGCCTCTCTAGTGTCTTCTTCAAATGCCATGAGCAGTCTAAGATCTTGATCAAATTCTTCTTCTTCACTATTTGATAAGCCATGACTATCTTCATGAGTATAGCAACTTTTTGTATTGATAAATCATCTCCTATTACCTTTTTCTAAATCATTTCCCTTTACATGATTATCTTTATGAGGACATTTAACAGCATAATGACCCACTCTTCCACAAGTAAAACATTTGAAAGGAAGATTGCCTCTGAACCTTCCAATGCCAAGTTGAATTTTATTTAAAAAATTTACCTAATCTTCTTCTAATACAACCCTCATTCCTTTTGTTCTTCTTTTTCCTTTCCTTTTGCAGTAGCTCTAAAGCAGCTTCTTTGACTTCAGACAAACCTCCTTTTCTCATCTCAAAAGCAGTCAGGAACCCATGAAGTTGAACAACAGTAAGAGTCTAAAGATCCCGATTCTCTTCAATAACAAATACTTTTGAATCGAATTTAGGAGTTGGATATTTTAATATTTTCTCTACTAAATTTGTGTCTCTTATGTCTTCACCCAAATTTCTCATACAATTTACAATCTCGTCTAGACACAAAAAGAAACTAGCAATAATTTCATCATTATTCATTCTAATATTTTCATATTGAATTATGAGAGATTGGATTTTAGCACATTTTACCTTGGCATCACCTTCATAGCTCAGAATGATTTTGTCCCATATCTCCTTTGTTGTATTTAACTGCATAACTATGACAAATTCTAATTCGGCCAGACTTCCCAATAATTCATTGACAACTTTTGCATTGTTTTCATAGTTCTTCCTTGCTGCTAGATCTATGGTAATTGTAGATGGATATTGGTAACCGCCTTCAACTATTTCCGAAACATCTACTTCAAGAGACTAAAGATGGGATCTTGTTCTTGTCTTCTAGAAGATTAAATTGTTTCCATTTAAGAGTGGTGGTCTGATAGATGTTGTTCCATCTTGATTGCTCATCTTGAAAGATCTTCCTTCAGAAGGACTTGCTTTGATACCAATTGTTGGGAAAAATACGAGGCCCAGGGGGTGTGTGTGGGGGGGGTGGGGGGTGGGGGGGGGTTGTGGCATGAATATTAACAATAATCACAATCTTTTATTTTACTTTACTGATTTCTATACATGCCTCTAATTATTCCAAATAGCGTATGCATGAGACTTTTGTAAAGGAAACATGTGTATACCCAGATAAATTTAATGTTCAAATAAATCTTCAGAAACTTTACTTAGCCTAGTTCATCAGTTATGCATCAGACATTTAAGCAGTAGATATGTGCAGTAATAAAAAAGTAAATCATCACAAAAAATACATCACACATGAACACAAATATTTAAGGTGGAAACCCAAGTCAGGATAAAACCACTGCTATTGCTGTCTCTGTCTTCAATATTTATTATATAGAAAACTGCTTACAATTTCATACTAATGCAAACTCATGCCAGTACATAGGCACCCACCTGCATAATGCTGCAACCTTCTCTAATTCTTTAGCTACTACTGGAAGGGAGCTCCAACCCCTTGATATCATTTACCAACCACTACTGGAAGGGAGCCTCAACCCCTTGACCTATTCACCATCTTCTACTGGTAAGAAGCTTCAACTTCCACACTAAAGGCTTCAGGCCTCAAAACTACTACAGACCACATTTCATAAATTTTCACACTAGATCCCATAGCTTCAACATAGCACAATTTGTAGATCAAAACTAATAGCCATCAACCAATAAACAGAATAGTGAGATCACTGTAACCAGATCACAACATTAAACCCAGAATTTTGTATTAATATGCAGAATCAACTTCAACCCTGATCATTCATAAAACCAATTGTATATGGTACTTTACTTACTTCCACCTGTGTGTATACACGCTTTCCTATGGACGAACCTCTGTATATATCTTTATATACTAATAATTTAAAGTTCTTTCCAGACCCAGAATAGATTAGAGATATTCAGATACATTTTGTTAGACCTAGTTTTGGATGTGTGCGAACTCCGCTGGATGTGTGCGCGGAAGGGTAAAGTGTAAGAGAACGCCGTATGTACTGAATTGATCTAAATTAATACAAGACTAATTTTGGCAGAACATTGTGCTATATATCTGTGTTATTTACCTATTTTTTCTGTCTTAAGATCACATTGCTTCTGTGTTACTTATTTGTATCTGCACAAATCCATCTATTATTTATGCATGAAGTTATGTTGATGATAGAATACATGGATAAATCTGTGTAAGTGATTACGCCTTAGACAGATATGGATTTGATTCTGATATAATATATCTGCGACGAAGCGCGTTGTGATTCTGTTATGTGATCTGATAAAGTATTATTATATATTGCACACATATGTTTATGATAGATATAAGTTTGCAATCAATCTGCTTAGGGACACTACATTATTTTCTTCCTCAGGGTGCGGAAACCTAGTTCCATCACCCCCCCTTGTTGGAACAGGGTCTCCTACAAGAGCTGCGAAACTGGTCCATTTTGCATATTTTTTATTATATTTAGTCTAACGCAGGGGTTTTGGGTTGGGTAAAAGCCCGTAACACATTGTAAGTGGTTCAAGGGTAGACCAAGAGTCCACAAACCACGGTTTTTGTACCATTGGATGCGTAGGCTAAAATATTATAAGTAGTTGAACCTTTTTGAGTTGTAGGACGGACTTGAAATAGGATTGGTGTGAATTGCAAATTAGTAGATCTTTTTTGGGTTTTTGGGAAAGGACTCATGCTAGCTGTGTGCCTGGAGATCCTTAGTCCTGCTATGTACGGACCCTGCTGCTGTGTGCGCAGGATGGGTTTTGGGTATTGTAAAAGGATCTGAAGGATTAATGAATGCGGAAGGCTATTGAAATCTCTAAATCCATTGGATCTGTGATATCTGATTATGTATGCTCTATGTCAGTGATCTAAGCTATGAAAGTACTTGTGTTATTTGTTTATACTACAATTGAGATCTGTTATGGTATGCATAATTCTATATTGATCTCCACAAGTAACTGTGCTAAGTACTTATGCTGCGTAGGCCATTGATCTGAATCTTTTTATTAGACTTTATAGCTGAGATAGTTGCTTGTTGTCCTATATTTTTTATTTTTTGCATGGTATTGCGCACGTGGATGTGAAGGGACTGATAGATCTAGGTTCTGTAATATGCGATCTGATATTTCTGAAGTCGAGCATTGCTCTGCCTGACTTACCTGCCCTCTCTCAGGGTGCAGAAACCTAGTTCTAGCACCCTCCCATACTACTTTGGGTGAGACTTTGACCTGTGCAAGCAGGTCACTGCCGAAAGGGCCAATAGTATAGGGGTTTTTTGGCAAACCTTCACCTTTGAACTTGGGTCACGACCCCTCAAGCCAAAAAATGGTTTCATTGCCAAGAACGGGAGCATTTCAAGAGAGGGATCAGGTAATTCCAAGGCTTTACTGGAAACCTTAAAGAAAAGAAATTGATGAATGGTTTAAATGGAAAGTTCAATAATTCATAGTAAAATAAAACCGCAGTAAGAGGTTGACCACAGAAAAGTGGGAAAATAGGTATATTTTCACAGAGAGCTACAAAATATTTTTTGTAACCATTGCGATCAAGCTCAAGGAGTGGCTCACAAGGTTGGTCGAATTTCAGAAGTGTTGGAAGGATGAGCGAGTCACACAGTGGACCCCATAATTGATCCAGCAGTTAGAGAAGGCTGATAACACCATGTCTCTCACCGTAGACCACTAGGTGGACAACGTACTAGGGGGATTCATGACAGAATTTTACATCGATCAATTCGTCTCTTACTCTGAAGCAGAGCAAAGATTCTTCAAATGATTTAGGGGTATGTTTCATAAGACTTTACCATTGCTAGTTAAGATATTACTGTGTGAAAGAAAGTATTATGTGTAGCCACATCGAATGAATGACCTCTGATCTAGACGAGAGTACGACGCGAAACGACAAATACTATCGGACCAACCTAGAAGGAGGTAGATCTGTCTATAGCCTGGTAAGATAAGTAGCTGCACAGAGTCCTCCAACCACACCACTTTAAAACTAGTGTAGGGGTACGAATTCAACTACACCTCCACCACTAGTAGACGACATGGTTGCGCACATAAAATTTCCTACCTTTAAGGGTGTGGGAGATGAGGACATGGAGCAGTTCTGGTTTGTCACAGAATCAATATGGACTACGCAGAACATAGCTAGTGATGTGATGAAGAGGGCACAAATATCCCTTACCTTCGAAGGAATAGCTTTGGATTGGTACATAGGATACATCAGACAACATGAAAACTCAACCATCGAAGAGATCAAGAACACCTTAAAACAACAGTTCAAGAAGCCTTATTCCTATTCTAAAATAGTGGTTGATCTAAAGGATTTCAAGCAAGGGCCTTATGAATTAGTATGGGAGGTCGATCAATGACTGAAGAAGGTGATTAGGGAAGGAGGATTTCAGTATGACGACAAACAGCACACAGAGTGGTTCATTGCTATGTTGCTGCCTCACCTATGCATACCTATGGGTCATCAAACTTTCGAATCTTTGGAAAAATCCCTGGAGGTCGCTATGAAGTTAGAAGCTACGCCTAGAGACGATACCTAGCTAGTTGTCTAGTAGATCCAAGGAGAACTGGAGGCAATGCACATGGAGATCCAAAATATGGGAAAGGAGCGAGGCCCAAAGGCTAGCCCGAAAATATGGTGCATATGTTGCAGAACGAATGGTCACACCAAGGATAACTCCCCGCTGTTAATGGACTACATGTAGGCTAGGGTACCTAGTCTTCTATGCCCTAGGGAAGTGGCAGGACCAAGTGGGCCAGCACTATGGTGCGATGATTGCCGCGTTGCCTGGATGCATGACACAAACCACTGTCCCTGCCTTGCCGCGTACATCCCAGAAGTAAAAAAAAAATGGTGCAGGTTCTGCAGGTCAATAGGACATGATGAACATAACTATCAGACATATGATTTGATGATCGATCAGGGGAATCTCTATAGGGTGCAGTCAGATCCATCCTCACCTAGATCCCTCTCAAGTGCAGGGGGTTCCCTAGCAAGGGATGGGGAGGCGGAAGAGGTGGAAGTGCAGGTCAAGGACGAGGTAAAATCATCTGTTATAACTGTGGAGAGGTAGGGCACTTTTCCAGGGACTGTCCATACCCTACAAGATAGTCCTGCCAGTATTGCAGACAGCTGGACCATGCGATTGAAGACTGTCTAGTCTTGATAGCGAAGATGCAGGAAAAGTAGCCGACATCTACATAGAACTTGTAGAGGGTTAAGGCCAAACTACGAGACAAAGACCCAAGCGTGAATGTCGTAAAACGCAGTGGGATGGCCACCGGGGGGGCTAGGGAGAAAAATGCAACCGACCCTTTAATCCAGCCAGCAGCTAGCAAATGAGAAGATTTGGATCTAAAAAAGGAGAAGGAAACATCTATCGCATCTTGCAAAGACTTTGCTAAGGCAAAGGCATCTATGTTGTCGCCGCCTAAGGACCTCAAGGCAGATGAGGAGGTCAAACCCTTTTTACAGGCATGTATGAAGCTGCTACGCAACCCAAGGGCTGTGGAAAATCTTGAGGCATTGATAGATAGCTGCACAACATGACCTATCCTCCCTCGGGAAGTCAAGGACGTAAGAAACCTCTATAGGTATAAGAAACATACTGGTAGGGAGATGTGGTTGACTGTGCAGATCAGTGATTTCCAGATGGATCAAGTTATTTTGGACCTAGGGTTGGATGCAAACGTATTACCTAAGCAGACTTGGAAAAAAATGGGGGAACCTAAGTTGGAATGGTCCACTATCCAGTTGCGTATGGCTAATCAACAGAAAATCATTCCATTGGGAAGACTATCGAAGATTGTGGTGGATATCACGGGGGTTAAGGTCTGGGCTGAGTTTGAAGTTATTCAGATTGTCGAAGATGCAGACCCCTACCCTACGCTCCTAGGCTTATATTGGGCCATTGACATGGGAGGCATCATTAATCTAAAGAAGTGAAGCATGGTATTCCAGAATAACGGTACAAGGGTAATAGTACCATTAGATTCGGCGGAAGGTGAAAGATACACATAACCAGTGCATGATGAAGAGGATGTAGATCATATCTATAGTTTGACTGCACGAGATGAAGATTGGATCAACCCCAAGTTGGGGGGGGGGGGGTACTTTGCTGGGAAAAGGATAGTTAATGTTTCTCCGACTTTGATGGGGAGATAGAGAATTGGAAAAACTGGTTACATGATGTCTCTGTGCTAAGATGTCTTCGAATCATGACGGACTTCCGATCCATCTCCACAGAGGTAAGAGATCTACCTTATTTCGATGGTTCTGGTAATGTTAGGGACTTTTTGTGGGAATTCGAAGCTGAGGTTCCCCAAGAACGACGACTACGTGCATGTAAGCTGTCCATGCATGGATCATCTCCGCAATGGTGGGTAACGCATGAGGAGGCATTTTAGGATTGGGAAGAGTGTCGGAATATGATTATCCTACGATTTGAGGCCCCAACTGACGTATGAATCAGAACATCCTTGGATCTGAAGATCCACGAGAATATCTTTTTGCATGGCTAAAACAATGGTGCGATAGAACTGCCCAAGAGTGGGTTCATCTGCTTGTTCGTGCCCTGGGACCACTTCCCACCGCATGGTAATTAGATTCAGAGCTCCATCTGTGCACCCGCCACTGGGAGGATTTGAGAGATGAATTTCTGGGAACATTTGGGATAATAGGCGGGACAAAGGCACTTGACGTAGCTCTGTGGCACATTGACACTGTAGCATGGGGTGAATCACACTTGTGTGTAGCACCTGAAATACCCAATTGGGAGCCACGTACACCAAGCATGATCAAATATTGTAGCCTAGCCCCAAAAGAAGGTAAGAATGATCCAAAAGAGGGTCCTAGCTCAGAATTCAACAGGGTGTGCATGGGTACCAGACCACTCAGGCTACGAATGCATAGCATTGAGGTGCACCCCACGTTGGCAGAATTTGAGGATACGAGTATTATATCTCCACTAGCTCCCACAACAACAGGGCAGCTGCGCTCACTTCTCGGCCACATAAGTTATTACATAAATTTTGTTTGAAAATACGCAGTAATCATAGCACCTCTGAAAGAATTGTTCATGAAGGTGGCCTGGTTCTGTTGCGATGACATAAATCAAGAAAACATATCTTTGGGTCTGAAGTACTCAGGGCTTAAGCCTTTGTTGGGGAAAGATGCACAGGGGGTGCAGGTGTTTGAACCAGGCATAGCAGGAATGCCAAGAGCACAGGAGGTGTGAAAACTAGCTATTGGCATAGTAACATCTAGTAAAAAGAAAAATTTACCGTTAAAAGGAGCAGGATATTGGCATTTAATGGGGCATATTTTGAGGATTTTTTACTATTTTCCTGATGGTAAGTTCCAAGTCAATTTTACCCCACTGTTGGATGCCCACAGGCACTATAAAAAGGGTCAGATAGCTCAAACAAGGGTTCCATCTCACTTGCATAACTTGCACCTGTCCTCTTTATCTTGTGGGAGCCTGAGCTGTAAGATTTTTCGGGTTTTCACTGTCCCTCTCATGTCAGATCAACCTCCCCCTATTGATAGTAGCCACCCTGAATCGGGATTAATTTTTCATGCTAGGATGATAGCCACCAACCCAGTTGAGCCCTCGGCCCCTACTGCCCCAGAAGTTGAGGAGGTAATGGAGATCGGGTTTGAGGATGAAGAAGTGCTCTCAACGTCGGTCACGAGGAAGGGAAAAGAGCAGGCACAGGGCTCAAGGAAGCCCCCCAAAGCTACAAAGTGGGCTTCATGGAAGCCTAGGACCTCCCTGAGGCATGCCAAGTCCCCGCAAGCAACACCTTAGGCTTAGGCTGCGCAGGAGGAAGCTATGCCTGCCAATTCAATCAACTACTTACCTCCCTTCATCCACCTTGAAAGCCCTCCACGCACACACCAAAGAACCTTGATGGCATGGTTACCTACCTACAGATGCCGCTAACCCCGGAAGAAGTCCCTGTCTTGAGCGACCCCTGTGAGAAGCTCCATGAAGTTAAATTTGACAATCATGACTTGGAAAATTATGAAGCCTTCCCTAAGTTGACCCCTACACTATAGTTCGACATAATTTATGTGGATGACGGGGTCACAGTCATTCCTCAGTGCTGGGTAAGTGGATTGGCTGGATCCGGGCTCTTGAACCTATTGTGCATGCCTCAATTTGGCCATTACAACGTCACGAATCGACTCGCTCGATAGCTGGTTGCCCTAGTATGCAATGTATACCTATGGATTCGGGATAGGGTCCCCATAGATGCTGCCTTGGTTCATAGAATCACGTGCCTTCCCATGAACAAGCCACACCCTCTGGAGCATGTAGGCAAGAAATATGAATGGGACACCGCTGAGTATGTGCATAGGACCTACCATGTGGAAATTAATACGTGGGGCTTCGTGATAAAATCCATCAATGACCCGACTACGTAGATGGGTACCATATTACTAACCTGCAAGCTAATGCAAAAGTGCCAAGTCGCAACTGTCCCTGCCTATGTAATTCGGCTAGCCAGTCAATGTGCGAAGGGGGTCTGCCTCAATTGGGCCCAATACTTATGCGACGAGTTCTTAGCCAACGTCCATGAATCACAAGATTATGGTAAAGCCTTCTGCTATGCCTGGCTACTATTTCTTATAGCCCTTATTGCTTGGGAAACCCTTGTGGAATCAGTCCTCCCTAACCTCCCTCAAGATATGTGCAAAGGAGCTTGGTATGCCCATTTGTGGCCGCAGCCATCAATTCTTGACCTCGGCTATCCCCCACAGTATATGACAAGTAAAAAAGTATCGCAACATTCCAAGTTACCCCGAACAACATTCAGATCTGTAGCCACAAGGATAAAACCTGGACATCACTTCCTTATATGGTTGCAGACAAGGAAATTGACAATGTGATTGTGCTATGGCCTCTTGCCTAGAAGATTGGCTTCAAAACTAGCACCAGGGACACTGTTGGTACTAGCATGACACAGGTACCCCCACTCGTTATCACCAAGGAGACTAGAAGCACAAGGAAAGACTTAGATGTAGCCACAAAAAAGGACACACAGCCTACATAGACCACCACAAAGAACACTGAGGTTGAGACCTAGGTTGATTCGCAGCTAGGCATGAAGGAAGTGAATGTTAGAGGTACGAAGAAAACAGGCGAGCCTTTCAAGGGACCCTGAAAGAAGCAGAATGCCCAGTGGAAGGAACGAGATGAGACGATTACGTTGACGGATAGAGATCTCAAAAAAATCGTAGAAGCCGTCACATTGGCCACCGAATAAAAATGGGTCGCTTTAGAGGAGCACCAGAAGGCTGTGATCAGCGCCATCTAGGAAGAGCTTCAAACCTTGTAGCTAAAGACAGACACAGTATAGACCAGTGTGGTTCAGGGATGAATCCCCTTGGCATCTAGCAGTACAATGCTAGCCATGGAAGAAACTCATCTCTTTCCCTTAACTAGCACCGCCCTTGTGATTAGTTTGCTGGACCAAGAGATCCAGCTCTAAGAAGGTGCACGGGTGTAGCTGAATCTTGCCAAGTTTCCCCACGCAACATTACAGGGTCTCCACACTGCAGTGTTTCAGGAGATTCACCACTAGGACCAGCAAGTACACCATAGACTTGGTATGGCAAAATAGACCATCACATAGTAGAACACAGAGGTACTCTTTGCTATCATGCAGTAGGAAGAGCTCGAAACTCTGATCCACTAGCTCTATACAGAGTTTACAGAAGAAATCTTGGCCGCAGCCACCCCCTAGGCTAAGGTGGAAAGATTGGTCACAGCATTGAAGGCTTCCAAGATAGAAATGTAGGTCATCAGGACACAGTTGGAGCAGCAAATATCTGACTTACAAGCCAACCTGCAGCCTGAAGCACCCCCAGAGGTACGAGCCCAGCGCGCTGCACTAGTGACCGAAGCTACCAACACCATTACAGGAAAAATTGCTTAGGGTGCCCAATTACTCGAGGATGCCATGTAGCTTTGGACCAAGATCTAGCGTGATCTGGTCCTCGAGAGAATCAATTAGTACTTGCGACAAAAGGGGGAATCTTTCGAGTAGATCAAGGCGAAATTACCTACCTTGTTCCCTGCATAGCGTTTGGCGCGATTGTAGACCAACAACACCCTCCAAGATGAGATCGAGGGACACCACCATAAGAAGCATGTTATCGGAGAACACTTGAAGCCTTGGGCTGCTACAGCCCTCTAGCTCTCACAGGATGTTGATGGTGTTGTGAAGTGACTAAACCAGACACTGGAGAGTGTCATTGCTGCGATAGAGGGACCGACCTCACTGAATCTTGTAGATATTGAGCAGAGTGTTGCTACTTAGAGTCAAGAAGTGCTACCCCCATTGGTCGCAGATGTCAATGCACTATGCATGCAGGTGGAGACCCCACCACTACAGTGACTTGAGATGAGTCACAAGATTGTGTTGGGGGACAGTTGGAATAGGTTCTCCTACAAGAGCTGCGAAATTGGTCCATTTTTCATAATTTTTGTTATATTTAGTCTAACGCAGGGATTTTGGGGTGGGTAAAAGCCCCTAATGCATTGTAAGTGGGTCAAGGGTAGACCAAGAGTTCGAAAACCATAGTTTGCAGACCATTGGATGTGTAGGCTAAAATAGTATAAGTAGTTGAACCTTTTTGAGTTGTAGGACAGACATGAACTAAGATTGGTGCGAATTGCGAATTAATAGATCTTTTTTGGGTTTTTGGGAAAGGACTGTTGCTAGCTCTGTGCGTGGATATCCTTAGTCCTGTTGTGTGCGGACCCTGTTGCTGTGTGTGTAGGTTGGGTTTTGGGTATTGTAAAAGGATCTGAAGGATTAATGAATGAGAAAGGCTATTGAAATCTCTGAATCCATTGGATCTGTGATATCTGATTATGTATGGTCTATGTCATTGATTTAAGCTGTGAAAATACTTGTGTTATTTGTTTATACTACGATCTAGATCTGTTATGGCATGCATAATTCTATATTAACATTTTTACAGATGAAATAGGTAACTGAACTGGTACCTACTTTTTGACGTAGCAAGAAAAACACCCAATTTTGAAAAGTGGTGATGCAGAATCATTTTTTTTTAGCATGTTTTTGGCACTTTAATTTATTTTCTTTTCTTTTTTGTGATGCTTTTTATGTCGATTTTGAATAGTGGTGGCGTATCATCATCAACATTTTTTTAGAGGATTGATTTTAACACTATACATTTTCTAATGTCTTCTTCTTCCGTGAGATGTTTATTTTTAAATGCATTTATGTACTTGTGTTTTAAAAAGAAAAAAAATATATATATATATATTTTTTAAATAAAAATCTGTAATGATATCTTTACTTTTTCACATAGATAAAAAATGAAAAAAGGGTCAATGTTATAAATTTTATATTTTCTACAAGTTTATGTATTGCTAATTAATTTTTTAATGCACATCAAATAATTGTCGCTAAAAAACCAATATTTTGAACGATATGAAAAAAATACAAATTTTCAATACAAATAGAATGCAAAAAATACACTTTTAGAGATTTTTTGTTGAAAAAAACATGTTAAATAAACTAATTTTTGGGAAAATCTTAACAAAAAAACTTAAGAAAATAGCATTTTTATTGAATTTTATGTAAAAAAATAATAGTAGTCTCATGTTTTTTGCAAAAAAATAAGGATTCTTATCATAAAATATCAAAGTCTAAACAGTACAAGTAAAACTGATTAATAGATCTCAAAAATGAGCTTTGTTTGCAAGCATAACTTAAATATAATCAACAATATCAACTAATACATGTTCAACATCATCTAGAACATCATTGATGGCTTCTTCCGCAACATTTTCTGCTTCATTTTGGTCATTGTCAGCTTCTAATGGATCTTTCATGTCTACAAATATTCCAAAGTGTCCCTTTCCAATCATTCCATATAATGGTGGTTGAGGTTCCTTTGTTTTTTTTGCCACACATGATTCATTAAAATCCCCTTTCCTCAAACCAACTTCTTGCTTCGCATTTGGAAGGAATTCAAGAGCATTAATTCTTTGTTGAATAAATTTTCATTGCACTGGTCTTTCTCAATGGAAATGCAATTTCTTCCTTTTGGTAGGCAACATGATAGTGTTGTACTTAATCATCAAGCGCAAAAGAAATAAGTAAGAAAATTAGTATAAAGACATAAAAAGTAAAAAATAAAATATTTAAATTTAAATTTGTATAATAAAACTTACCTGAACCTGAGAATAGATCCAAAACCCAATCTCCTTCATTTGACGGTGCCGCCCGGCCTGCCTCCAGCCCCCAGCTTGGCGGAGGTAGGTTGAGCAGCCCTCGACGATGCTACCCAGTCGGCCTATGCCCAGCCGGGGGCGATTCTCGCAATCATCCTCCACCTATCCGGGAGTGATTCTCGAAATCGCCCTTTGCCCAGCCGCGAGTGATTCTCAGAATCACCCTCCACTCAGTCAAGGGCTGGAGTCAGGCTGGGAAGTCCTTGATGGCGCCACTCGGCCAGCCCCTAGTTGGGTGGAGGGAGATTCTCGGAATATTCTTCGCCCGGCCGGGTGGCACTGTCGAGAGATGCCTAGCCTGCCTCCAGCCCTCTACACAACACAAACCACTATCCTCACCTTGCCGCATACGTCCCAGAAGTAAAACAACAATGGTGTAGGTTCTACAGGTTAGTAAGACATGATGAATAGAACTGTAGGACGTATGATCTAATGATCGATCGGGGGAATCTCTATAGGTTGTTGTCGGATCCCTCCTCACCCAGATCCCTCTTGAGCACAGGGGGTTCCCCAGCAAGGGGCGTGGGAGGCGGGAGAGGTGGAAGCGCAGGTTGAGGACGAGGGAAACTCATTTGTTATAACTGTGGAGAGGTAGGGCAATTTTCTAGGGACTGTCCAAACCGTACAAGACAGTCTTGTCAGTATTGCAAATAGCTAGACCATGTGATTGAATATTGTCCAATCTTGATAGAAAATATGCAGGAAAGGCAGTCGACACCTACACAAAATGTGCAAAGGGTTAATGCCAAACTATGAGACAAAGACCCAAGCGTGAATGTCGTAACATGCAGTGGGATGGCCATCGGGGGGCCTGGGGAAAAAATTGCAACCAAGCCTCTGATCCGACTAGCAGTTAGCAAACAAGAAGGTTTGGATCTAAAAAAGGAGAACGAAACATCTATCACAGATCGCAAAGAATTTGCTGAGGCAGAGGCATCTATGTTTCCACCGCCTGAGGACCTCAAGGCAAATGAGGAGGTTAAACCCTTTTTACAGGCATGTATGAAGCTGCTGCACAATGCAAGGGCTGTGGAAAATATTCAGGCATTGATAGATAGCTGCGCAACATGACCTATCCTCCCTTTGGAAGTCAAGGACGTACATAACCTCTATAGGTATAAGAAACATACTAGTAGGGAGATGCGGTTGACTATGCAGATCAGTGATTTTGAGATGGATCGGGTTATTTTGGACCTAGGGTCGGATGCGAACGTATTACCTAAGAAGACTTGGCAAAAAATGGGGGAGCCTATGTTGGAATGGTCCACTATCTAGCTGTGTATGGATAATCAACAGAAGATCATTCCATTGGGGAGACTATCGAAGATAGTGGTGGATATTGCGGGGGTTACGGTCTTGGTTGAATTTGAAGTAATTCAAATTGTCGAAGATGCAAACCCCTACCTTTCACTCCTAGGCTTAGATTGGGCTATCAATATGGGAGGCATCATTAACCTAAAGAAGCGAAGCATGGTATGCGATAATAATAGTACAAGGGTAATAGTACCATTAAATCCGGTGGAAGGCGAACGATACACAGAACCAGTGCGTGACGAAGAGGATGTGGATCATATCTATAAGTTCGCTGCGCAAGATGAAGATTGGATCAACCCCATGGCGGAGGGGTACCTTGCTGGGAAAAGGGCATTAAATGTTTCTCTGAATCTGATGGGGAGATAGAGAATTGGAAAAACCAGTTACATGATGTCTCTGCGCTGAGATGTCTTCGGATCATGAAGGACTTCCGATGCATCTCCTTAGAGGTAAGAGATCTACCCTATTTCGATGGTTTTGGTAATGTTAGGGACTTTTTGCGGGAATTCGAAGCCGAGGTTCCCCAAGAACGATGGCTATGGGCCTGTAAGCTGGCCATGCATGGATCACTTGCGTAATGGTGGGTAACACATGACGAGGCATTCCAGGATTGGGAAGAGTGTCGGAATATGATGATCCTACAATTTGAAGCCCCAGCCAACGTACGAATTAGAAAGTTCCTTGGATCCGAAGATCCACGAGAATATCTGTTCGCATGGGTAAAACAATGGTGCAATAGAACTACCCAGGAGTGGGTTCATCTGCTTATTCATGCCCCAGGACCACTTCCCACCACATGGTACTTAGAGTCAAAGCTCCATCGGTGCACCCTCCACTGGGAGGCTTTGAGAGATGAATTTCTGGGAACATTTGGGATAATAGGAAGGATAGAGGCACTTGACGCAGCTCTGCGGGACATTGACACTATAGCATGGGGTGAATCACACCTGTGTGTCACACCTGAAATACACAATTGGGAGCCACAAACACCAAGCATGATCAAATATTGTAGCCTAGCCCCAAAATAAGGTAAGAATGACCCACGAGAGGGTCCTGGCTCAGAATTGAATAGGGTGCGCATGGGTACCAGACCACTCAGGCTGCGAACGATAGCATTGAGATGCACCCCACATTGGCAAAATTTGGGGATACGAATATTATATCTCCAAGAGCTCCCAAAACAACAAGGCGATTGCACTCACTTCTCGGCCACATATGTTATTACAGAAATTTTGTTCAAAAATATATAGTAATCATAGAACCTCTGAAAGAATTGCTCATGAAGGCAGCTCGGTTTTGTTGCGATGACATAAACCAAGCAAACATATCTTTGGGTCTGAAGTACTCAGGGCTTAAGCCTGTGTTGTGGAAAGATGCATAGGGGGCGCAGGTGTTTAAACCAGGCGTAGCAGGAATGCGAAGAGCACAGGAGGTGCGAAAACTACCCGTTGGCACAGTAACATCTAGTAAAAAGAAAAATTTACTGTTTAAAGGAGTGGGCCACTGGCATTTAATGGGGAATATTTTGAGGATTTTTTATCATTTACCTTATGGTAATTTCCAAGTCAATTTTACCCCACTGTTGGATGCCCATAGACGCTATAAAAAGGGCCGGATAGCTCAAACAAGTGTTTCGTCTCACTTGCATAACTTGCACCTGTCCTATTTATCTCATACGAGCCTGAGCTATAAGATTTTTCGAGTATGCACTGTCCCTCTCATGTAAGATCAACCTCCCCCTACTGATAGTAGCCACCTAGAATCAGGATTCATTTTTTGCGCTAGAATGATAGCCACCAACCCAGCTGAGCCCTCGACCCCTACTTCCCCAGAAGTTGAGGAAGTAATGAAGATCAGGTCTTAGGATGAAGAAGTGCCTTCAACGACGGTCACGAGGAAGGGAAAAGGTAGGCACAGGGCTAAGGGAAGCCCACCAAAGCTACAAAGTGGGCTTTAGGGAAGCCAAGGACCTCCCCAAGGCATGCCAAGTCCCCGCGAGCAACACCTCAGGCTCAGGTTGTGTAGGAGGAAGCTCTACCTCCCAATCCGTTCAACTGGTTACCTCCCTTGATCCGCCCGTGCAAGCCCTCAACGCACACACCAAATAACATTGATGGCCTGGTTACCTACCTACAAACACCACTAACCCCGGGAGAAGTCCATATCCTAAGCGACCCCTGTGGGAAGCTCCATGAAGTTAATTTCGACGATCATGACTTGGAAAATTATGAAGCCTTCCCTGAGCTAACCCCTGCACTGTACTTCGACACAATTTATGCGAATGATGGGGTAACAGTTGTTCCTCAGCGCTGGGTAAGCGGATTGGCCAGATTTGGGCTCTTGAACCTGTTGCACATTCGTCCCTTTGGCCATTACAACGTCATGGATCGACTGGCCCGACAGCTGCTCACCCTAGTACATAATGGCTTCCTATGGATTCAAGATAGGGTCCCCATAGATGCTGCCATGGTTCATAGAATCATGGGCCTTCCCTTGAACTGGCCACACCCTATGGAGTGTGTAGGCAAGAAATATGAAGGGGACACCACTGAGTATGTGTGTAAGACCTACCATGTGGAAAGGAATATGCAGGGCTTATTCATAAAATCCATCAGTGTCATGGCTATGAATATGGGTACCATATTACTAGCCTGCAAGCTAATGCGAAAGTTCCAGGTCGCAACCATCCCTGCCTATGCCATTCGGTTAGTCGGTCAATGTGCGAAGGGGGTCTGCCTCAATTGTGTGCAATACTTATGTGACGAGTTCTTAGCCAACGTCCACAAATCACAAGAGTAGGGTAAAGCCTTCTGCTATGCCTAGCTACTATTTCTTATAGCCCTTGTTGCCTGGGAAACACCTGCAGAATCAGTCGTCCTCGATCTCCCTCTAGATATGTGCAAAGGGGCCTGGTACGCCCATTTGTGGGATTCCAAGGATGTGCAGCGCATAGAAGATAACCAAGTATTCTGGGTTCTCTTCCAGAGTAGCGTCGCCGCAGCCATCAAATTCTCGACCTCGGCTGTCCCCCACAGTATATGACAAGTACAAAAGTATCGCAACATTATAGGTTACTACGAACAACATTCGGATCCACAGCGGCAAGGATAAAACCTGGACATCACTTCCTTATATGGTTACAAATGAGGAAATTGACAATGTGATTGCCCTATGGCCTCCTGCCTGGAATATAGGCTTCAAAACCAGTGCCAGGAAAACCACTGGTACTAGCATGATGCAGGTACCCCCACTCGTTATCACCAAGGAGACTAGAAGCATAGGGAAAGACTCAGACACAACCATGAAAAATGACACACAGCCTAGGCAGACCACCACAAAGAACACCAAGGCTGAGACCCAGGTTGATTCGTAGCTAGGCATGGAGGAAGTGAACATCGGAGGTATGAAGCATACAGGCGAGCCTGTCAAGGGACCCTGAAAGAAGCAGTGTGCCCAGTGGAAGGAACGAGATGAGACGGTTAAGTTGAAATATGGAGATATCAAACAAATTGTAGATGTCATCACACTGACCACAGAAGAAAAATGGGTCTCTTTAGAGGAGCACCGGAAGGCTGTGATCAGCTCCATCCAGGAAGAGCTTCGAACCTTGCAGCTAAAGATGGACACAATACAGACCAATGTGGTTTAGGGATGAATCCCCTTGGCATCTAGCAGTATAGTGCTAGCCACGGAAGAAATCCATATGTGTCCCTTACCTAGCGCCGCCCTTATGATCAGTTCATTGGACCAAGAGATCCATCTCCAAGAAGGTGCACGGTGCAACTAAATCTTGCCAAGCTACCCCATGCAGTGTTACAGGGTCTCCACACCGCAGTGTTTCAGGAGATTCACCACCGAGACAAGTAAGTACACCACCGGCTTGGCATGGCTGAATAGACCATCGCACAGTAGAACGCAAAGGTACTCTTTGTTGTCGCACAACAGGAAGAGCTCAAAACTCTGATCCACCAGCCCTATATAAAGGTTACATAAGAAATCCTAGCCACAGCTAGCCCCTGAGCTAAGGTGGAAGGATTGGTCACAGCATTGAAGGCTTCCAGGATGGAAATGCAGGTCATGAGGACACAGTTGGAGGAGAAAATATTTGACTTACAAGCCAAACTACAGCCTGAAACACCCCCGGAGGTATGATTGCAACATGCTACGCTAGTGACCGAAGCTACCAACACCATTATAGGAAATATTGCTCAGGGTGCCCAGTTACTCGAGGATGCCATGCAGCTTAGGACCAAGATCCAGCATGATCTGGTCCTCAGGAGAATCAATTAGGACTTGCGACAAAAGGAGGAAGCTTTTGAGTAGATCGAGGCGACATTACTTACCTTGGTCCCTGCACAACGTTTGGCGTGATTGCGGACTAACAACACCCTCCAAGATGAGATCGAGGGCCTCCACCATAAGAAGCATGTTATCGGAGAATGCTTGAAGCCTTGGGCTGTTGCAGCCCTCCAGCTCTCACAAGATGTTGATGGTGCTCTAAAGCGACTAAACCAGACACTAGAGAGTGTCATGGCTGTGACAGAGGGACCGACCTCACAGAAGCTTGTAGATATTGCGCAGTGCACTACTGCTCAGAGTCAAGAAGGGCTACCCCCGTTAGTCACAGCTGTCAATGCACTGTGCGCGCAGGTGGAGACCCCACCACCACAGTGACTTGGGACAAGTCACAAGATTGTGCTGGGGGACTGTTGGAACAAGGTCTCCTACAAGAGCTGCAAAACTAGTCCATTTTGCATATTTTTTATTATATTTAGTCTAACGCAGGGGTTTTCGGGTGGGTCAAAGCCCCTAACGCATTGTAAGTAGGTCAAGGGTAGACCAAGAGTCCAAAAACCATGGTTTGCAGACCATTGGATGCGTAGGCTAAAATAGTATAAGTAGTTGAACCTTTTTGAGTTGTAGGACAGACTTGAGCTAAGATTGGTGTGTGTTTCAAATTAGTAGATCTGTTTTGGGTTTTTGAGAAAGGACTACTGCTAGCTATGTGCACGGAGATCCTCAGTCCTGCTGTGTGTGGACCCTACTGCTGTGTGCGCAGGTTGGGTTTTGGGTATTGTAAAAGGATCTGAAGGATTAAGGAATGCGGAAGGCTATTGAAATCTCTAAATCCATTGGATCTATGAAATCTGATTATGTATGCTCTATGTCATTGATTTATGCTACGAAAGCACTTGTGTTATTTGTTTATACTAGGATCTAGATCTATTATGGTATGAATAATTCTATATAATTTGATCTCCGCAAGTAATTTTGCTAAGTATTTATGTTGCGTAGACCATTGATCTGAATCTGTTTATTAGACTTTATAGATGCAATAGTTTCCTGTTATCTTATATCTGTTATTTGTTGCATGGTATTGTGCACGTGGATGCAAAGCGACTAATAGATCTGGGTTCTGTAATATGAGATCTTATATTTGTGAAGTCGAACGTTGCTCTGCCTGACTTACCTGCCCTCTCTCAGGGTGCAGAAACCTGGTTCTAGCACCCTCCCATACTACTTCGAGTGAGACTTTGACCTGCGCAAGTAGGTCACTGCCAAAAGGGCCAGTAGTATAGGGGTTTTTTGGAAAACCTTCACCTCCAAACCTGGATCAAGACCCCTCAAGCCAACACCCCCATACTGCTCCAGGTGAGACTTTGATCTACGCAAGCAGGTCATTGGTGAAAGGGCCAGTAGTTAGAGGGGTTTTTGGTTGCGCGATAAACTCTAAACCTGGGTCAGGACCCCTCTGTTATCACTCCAACAGATTCCCAAGGTTGAGGAAGGAATTCCAACAGAGGTAACCACAAACCATGCTTTTGACTTGATAGATAGCCCTATCAAGCCATAGAGGGTTCTTTCCAAAAGGGTCACAACCAAGATGATTGGAAAAAATAGGTTTTTAGGCTAGATAATGAGTGCAAGGGGTTTTTTTGATTTTATTTTGTTGGGTAAATCAATGGATAAAGGAATTATGTCGAGAAAAGCTCGGTTAGGGAAAATGGAGTTAGGGTTGCATGGATCAATGGGGAAAGGTAGGTACAATGCCAATCACTTGAAAAAAATGGTTATGGAATGGTTTTGAAACTGTAAGAAGGCTAAGAAAATCATAAGGGATGTATTTCTCTCAGACATAATATAATTAAACAAAATATGATCAGTTACCCAAAACAGAGCATGTGCGAGCATGTAATATGAATTTCAAACTTATAAAAGATCATAACATAGACATGAAAGTGACATAAAAAATGCATTCAAACGTATGTGACTGAAGAAGAAATAATGAAAGGCATTCAATACCACAGTTATCCCATAAATGTAGCTGCAAACCCTCTTTATTAGCTTGGCCAAAACTGAGTACAAGTTCCCTTGATCAACTAGCAAACCAACTATTCCAACCTTTCACTAATGTGAATAAATGAGATAAATATACATGAAAACCACCTTCACTTATCCTCAGGGGTTGAATCCATGAGGTGAGGAATATATTACACAAAAATCAGAGCTGATAGCTAGAGTATAGGATGATCAAAGTGACTCATTCCTATATCAAGTGAACTGATTCATTACAACTCATTTGCTTGAT
Organism: Pinus albicaulis; assembly: GCA_034641835.2. Taxonomy (NCBI): domain Eukaryota; kingdom Viridiplantae; phylum Streptophyta; class Pinopsida; order Pinales; family Pinaceae; genus Pinus; species Pinus albicaulis. The sequence continues at coordinate 144,742,626 of CM076577.1, read as the reverse complement.
TTACCTGATGTATTTACCCTAGTAAATAGTAAAAACATGATAATTACATTCATATTCATCATTTACATAGGTAAATTCAACATTTCCCAAGATAAAAATCAAAACTAGAGTGACACTCAGAAAATTTCTGAAGACTGCCAGATGCACCATTTTCTTGTTAAACACGCAACAACCAAACAAAAAATATCCTCTTTGTTCAAGACTGAATTTGATTGACTTCCCTATGTCCAAATCTGCTCCAAGATGGCTCGTTGGAAATCCCTTCAAGTATATTTTCTAGAAATACCTTCATTTTTCAAAATGAAGCCCATTTTCCCTATCAAAAATCACTTCTCCCAAGACTGGTAAACGCACAGCGACCAGGCAGAAATTGAGGCAGAAACATGATTTTTTAATGGTTTTTTTTATCTTTTCAGTGACCAATTCTCCTCCAAAACCTTATAAAATTAAAAGATTTGATTTTATCATCATTAAAAATCTTCTGGTGGTGGCCATTTGTGCATTACATGCCTCAAAAAAGAGCGTAGCATCTAAGGTGTTGCGCATTTAGCAATTTTCCTATGCTAAAATAACCTTAAAAACACAGAAATGTACGAAAATGCTAAGTTTGCCAAAATTTTGTCAAAATTGGTGGGATATTTTCTGATCATGTTTAAGGTGTGGAGTTTCACCTCAGCAATTATATCTAGCTTATCTTTCTCTTCTTGCTTTGTCAAGTCTTCAATTTTAGCATTGGCTCTTTTAAGCTTGGCCAATGCAATTCTCTCTTTCCGGGCATGAAGTTTGACCTTTGTCCTCAATAAGTCATTATCCTTGTTGGCCTTCTCTAGCAACTTTCCCAAGTCTATATTGGCTCTATCAAGCCATGTTCCCTATTCTTACTAATTTCTAGGGCAAGTTGTTCATTTAGTGTAAGCTGGTCTACTAGCTCGACTTCCCTTTGTCTCTCTAAGGCTAGAGCTCTTTTCAGCCCTCTAGTCCTAGGTCTCTATCTTGGAGGCTAATCCTCATCATCATCAGGTTCACCAATCTTTTCTAATGTCTCCTCAAGCAAGGCTTTAGCCTTCTCTGCCTCTCTTTGTGCTTTGATGCATCTCACCTCATCAATGGTGTGTTTCGTTTTCAACTGCTAATTTTCATGCTCAAGAAAGTGAATCACATATTTAGCCCACTCAAGACTAGCTTGGACCTCACTAATCTTAGCCTCTTTACCTTTTATTACTTTGTTGTTTATTTTGTCTTCATCCTCCTCATCTATATCAATCAACTCAAATTCATGCTTTGTTTCATGATTGTACTCCTCAACAAGAATGAACGGCTCTATCACCTTTTCCTTACCTTTATCTACCTGTTGTGTTTATGAAGAAGGCATGGCCCCTTTCACTCTAAGTGAAGAAAACACATGCCTATAGCCTCTCTGGTATTTTTTGGTTCATGTCTAATGACATTCCCTCTTTTTTTATATGAATTTATCTCCTGTCTTTCTTCCTCCTCACTATAAATTTTGTTCTCCTCTTCAACCATGATGTTTCTTTATGTCAAAAACCCTAGGGATGATGGATTGAAATGAAAGAATATAAAGTGAAGGGAGGTGTGAGGAAATGAAGTAAGTGGGAATAAGGAAGGGAGCCTTGGCAATTGAAACCCTAGGACTTAGGGTTATAAGGGATATGATTTTTTAGGGAATGGGGATATACAAGTAGGGAATTGGGAAAATGTTTTAGGATTGTGAGGGAGAGTGTATGAAGGTTTAGGGACTATCTTAGCATGTGAATTAGATTTTAATAAAACCTAGGGTTTCTTAATTTAGAAGTAGGCATTAAATTCACTGAAGCACAATGATACATCAAAGAGATGAAAATTTTGTTACTTACTGGCAATGGAAGGATGTAGACTCACTGTGAAAATTTTTAGCATAAAACTCTGGAGTGGCAAGCTGGCAAAGGCTTTTCAGAGATTTTTGGATGAACGTACATCGACCCAGGAGAATGTGCAACATCTGAGCTAAATGCGCAACATAGTTTTAAATTACACTGATGATTTCGACCAAACGCACAACATCCTGGTTAAACATGCAACGTCTTGGCTAAATGTGCATCGACCAGGAGAACGCGCAGTGCCTGGCTCTATTTTGCACAATTTCACTCTGAAAATAAAAAATTTCTTCTTTGTTGAGGTTTTCTTGAAGCTGTATGACACAAATGAGCTTTGTTTTGAAGTGTTTAGGGCTCTTACATTCCACTTTATGACTTGAAAACCCACTTTCCTTATGTTTCACTTTTCACTTTTCACTTTTCAAATTTTCACACTAATGCTCTTTGACTTCCGACTTCTTGTTTTGCAGGTTGATCAGTCGATGGATTTTGGCTTTTATTTCCTTTAGTTTGACATGAATGTTTGAGTTGGAAGCTAGGGAATGAAATATTACATATAAAAAACATAAATTACATAGGAAATAAAAATAAATTACATCTTTGATTTCATATCAAAATGAAATTTTGATATGAAAATCATATGAAACCAAAATTACAACTTAAAAAATATAATATTTACATGTTGATGATCTTCTGTAGATGGAATTAGAATGTCATTGAGTCACTCTAATTTGCTTGTTGACTTTATTGAGATGGAATAACGAATTTTTTGACCTTGAAAGACAAAACCCTTATTACCTAATGAGAATTTGAATAACCTAATTTCCATGGATGAATTTAACTGAGACAATACATAGTGAAATGAGCCTTTCATAGGTGTTATTATTCTCAAGAAGACATGGAAGTGATTCAACAAATGTGATTCTCTGAGGGAGAGTGAAGTTTTATTGAGAGAGGCTACCATCAGTGAAACAATTATTAGCATGACCTAATGGAATGATATAAAAATTTTGGAATGAGACACCTAAAATGAATATGAAGGAATGATATTGATCACTTATGGAAGAATGTATATTCTGACACTAACACCCTCAACCCAACAACTGGTTTTGTTGCCTAGACTGCGATCATTTTGAGGGATATTTGATGTTGTGGCACCCTTCGCGGAATGAATTGCAAGATTGGCTAGATAGAAATATCCTTGACTTCACACTCCAAGAGAATCAAAACTAAGTTATCTAACAAAAAGTGGGTACATAAATACATCTATACAAAATTTCATGAGATATTCTTTTGTGCCTTTGCAACCAAGCTGCAGGAGTGGTTTTCATGATTAACTGAATTCAATTCTTACGTAAAGGACGATGCAATCACTTAATGGACTCTTGAATTGATTCAATAATTAGAAAAGCTAGACAATAAGATCACCCGCGTAGTAGATCATTGGATCGATTGCGTCTTGGGAGGAATTCTGATAGAATTTTCCATTGATCAATTTGTGTCGTATTCTGAAGCAGAGAGAATATTTTTCAAATACCCTAGAGGTAAGTTCCTGTGCTCTTTGAAGCTACTGCTAAATATAATATTATGTGAACATGGCACTCTATGTGAACATATTACTTGAATGTCGCGAAGAGGTTCTGTTAGCTACCTATAATATTTGTTATAGCAAAAGGTGGCTAAGACTTTTTGAGCCTTCAAGGAAAAAATTTCATTGCTAAAAATTGTTGGCTCTTGAAGACTCTTGAAGGCCTCATGCCTCTGTCCAAAATATTCATTGCTGTTCCCATTTTATACTCAGAAATTCTGCTAATTTTATGAGAAAATACTGCTGAAAAACCATCATTTTCCCCCTTCTCCCACTCAAATCTAACCTTCATTTGCTCCTGCTTTTCTCCATAAAACTCCTTTGCTTTCATGATTTCTCTTCTTCCCTTCATGAAAATCACTTCTACAAATTTAAAGACTCACTCTTTAACCTTACCGAAACCCCCAAATCCATTGAAAACCTTGAAAAATTTCATGAAAAATACATATTTTTGCATAAGGGCTTGAGCCCCCTTGGGCTAAGTTTCAAAACCACTTCCCCCACATGCCCACACCCCGGGACCAAGCGCTAAAACCTTCTCGGTGCTTATCGTATCGCAAAAATCTAAGCGCGCAAGTCTTTGCCATGTTCTGAAAGTTCCGATGCGATTAAGCCTTTGCATCATATAAACTCCGATGCAATTATCCATTATATAAATATCCCGTGGGCACGCCTCCGGTGCTTGAAAATTTGTAATATTTTTTCCCCGGTGGTCTTTTCCTTTGTAAAACCAAGAAACCCATTTATCCAAAGTTTTGTTCCAATAAGTTAGAGTCACGTGTTAATATAAATGGGTAGATTAAAAAGACCCGATCGCACAATCGCATCAGGGAAATAAAAATGGTTAGATTGAAAGACCGATCGCGCAATCGCATCGGGATATTTCAAAGGGTTGATTGAAGGACCGCATCAAAACTTCCGATGTGATTGAGTCCCTGTATTATGTTTCCACCCCACCGCATTATCGTTTCATATAAACCATGGGCCCACCTTCGGTGCCTAAAAACCATTGAATAAACCATCCCGATCCATTTTTTCCTTTGTAAAATACAAATTGATCTAAAAAACCAAGGTCACGTGTTTAATATAAAAATGGTTAGATTGAAAGGCCAATCACGCAATCACATCGGAGGAATTCACAAATGGGTTGATTGAAAGACCCGCATCAAAAGTTCCGATGCGATTGAGTCTTATATATGTTAAACTCCCCCCCGCCTTTTTGTTTCATATGACTTCCCCCTGGGACCAAGTGTCGAAGTCCCGAAGCGCTCAATCACATCGCAATATTTCAATGGGTTGTTTGGAAGACCAAGCCCGAGGCTACGATTGCGATTGGCTCCTTTGAATATATATGCCTCGGGCCCATTACATTCCATATAACTAAAGGTCCCACAGTCGGGCGCCTATCCACTTTATATATACATATACATATATATATATATATCATACTGATCCATAAAAATACCTTTGTTTTAGTTAAAAATTGGGTTTTATATATTATAATGGTTTTTCTGCCAGTTTGTTTCAAAAACTAATCCCCACCATTGATCATGAGCCGATCAAACGACCAGTGCTCAATCGCATCGCTCTTCTCAATCGCATCACTTTTCTCAATCGCATCGCATTTCTCAATCGTTGCGTTACATTTCTTCCTCCGTTTGAAATTCTTCCAATTCATTCTCCACCATTGATCTAATCTTAAGATCGACGGTCTGCGCAACATCGCATCACAAATTTCGATCGGTGTATTTTCTTACTACCCCCGATTGCGATCCCCCAATTGCGATCCTCCGATTGCGATCCTCCGATTATATCTGGACCGTCCACGTGTCCAGATCAGACGGTCCAAAATCACCCCGTCTCGTTCATTCCCCCACTCTTCTTTAACCTCCTCCAAAATAAATCTCCACCATTGGATGATTTCATCCAATGGCTACACTCCTTCCCCGCCTTCTGAAGCAGTTAAACCTAAAAACACAGGATTTTATAATATTTTGTGTATATTTGCAGGGATAAATGGTTTTTAGTTATAACAAAGGAAAATACAAAGGCCGGGAAAGACGTTTCCTGTGCCTTTGATTCATCAAAAGAAGTTGTTTGCAGGGTTTAAGACCTGTGTTTCATCGATGCTCTATGAGCATTGATGCTGTGAAATCCTGCGCGGCCTGCACATTGACAAGACATTGTGATTTAAATCACATTTAAAAAGAGTATCAGTTTTTGAAGAAAGAGCACATAAGAATGAAGATGGAAGACAGATTTGCGAGGATTACAGCTAATATTGAGTATCAAAAGCCTAATCCCCCAAATTAGAAAACACATTTAAAAGAAAATCATAAGTGTTTAACAGACAGAAAGGCCTCCACCGCCACATCTGAGGAAAATTGATTCCTCCCAGCTACCACAGAGCCACCTGTTGCCTCAAAGCATTCAAACAGAGGCTGAACTTATTGAAGAAAATCATATATTCGCCTCCAGTGCAGCCAGAGAGTTACTTCTGCAAGGAAATAAATGCAGAAATATCTGCAGAGTTACTCCAAATGTTACGCAGAGCCTCGAAGTCAAACAAAAGCTCCCACTGAGTTTTATTCATAATTGTAAAATATTTAATACAAAAATCCACCTATAAAATTCTTCATCGAACCCCTCAAAAGGCCAAGAAGTCTTGAATATGTACTAATTGCCTTGAGAGATCTTTTATTAGATCTCACCTCCTCATCCTTCTATAAATACTTCTGTAGAAAATGAGAAAATGTTGGTTGTAGAACTTTGAAATATAATTGAGCTTGAGACTTCTATCTGTAAATAGTGTTTGCTGGCCCTTGAAGCTTTGTTTGTGCTAGATTAGTTAGGCTGGATAAGTGAAGATGATTTCTGAACTGAAACATTAGACCTAAGTATTGTAACTGGTTTGACATCAATAAACAAGCTGTTTTTTAGGATCCTGGTCTATATCATTGGTGAAGTGCCCCTTTCTTTGTTATTGTTTTCCTTCATGTATGTCATATTTGTTCAATATTCTCTGATAAAGAACAGCATTTATAGAGTTAGGATCTGTTGTACATCAGTAACCTTCTCTGACTGAAAAGCTTTATCTCAATGTTTTCCTCCAATTGTTTATTTTAGAATTATTTAATACAGTTTAAGCAGTTAAGAATGCTGGAGTTCCCTTGTCCTACTGTTTTATTTAAACATTGTTCTTGAAAGCTATCTTCCTTATTTGCTTATTAAAGTTAGACTAGAAAAGTGATGGTTTTCCCTGTTTCTAGCTTCTATTCTCCAAAGGAGATTATGAAATTTTCCCTTGGTGTTAACTAAAGCAGACTAGGTTTAAAAGTACTTTATCTGATCTTAAGTTTATACTCTGTCTTCTCTTATATGTTTTCATATTTTTTGAAGGTAATTATGTGGATTACTGGATTTTTTGTCAATTAAGCTTCTTTAATACAAAATTTCCCAAGAAGTCAATGGTTAGCCTACACTTGCTTGGTTTTAAATAGTTACTTAAGAGGCTTTTCTTGTCTAGACTGACTATAAATCCTTTGTGAAATTATTATCAGTTTCCACCCCTCCAACACTTCATTGTTCCCATTCCATCATTTCAATCTCAATAATCTTGTGATGTAGATGACTTTCCCCTTGGATCACTCTTGATGTTGTTGCTCAATTAAAGCCCTGTTATGACTCCATAACCCAATGGACTAAAAACTAGCGTTATATCTATCTTTTCAGCCTAGTTGTTCTATTCACTTGCAACTTCTCACCTTTGAAACTCTTTGCACTTAGGACTTTCCGCCTCAAACAGTATTCATGCCCAACCATCCAAAAAAGAAAAACAAACCCTTGGCCTTCATAACTAGACTAATATCATTACCCCAAACTTCAAAGACAAATCCATCTTTGTACTTATTGGAGAGATTCCCCTCTGGATTCAGGAGGGCTAGATCCTAAAATCCCAAAGTTGGTTGAAACGATGTTTCTTCCTGAGATCGTACTTTGCCAATCTTGTTGATTACAGGGAGCCAACATTTCTGGCAACTCCACTGGGGACTACTTCCCTTAAAATAAATAAAACTTGTGAGTTAAAAGCAGCCTTTTCAAGCACTACCAAGAAATGGTAATCACTATGAAACTTGTTTGAATTAGTGACAAACTAGGTAAAACCTAGGATTCTCTTAAGACTTTATCTAACCTTGAAATATTAGCTGGCTTAGCCATAAGAGTAAACTGTCTTTGTCTCATAACCGTAGCTAATTTTTGAAACAAAATTAGGATATTATTAAAAACCATACAACTGAAAAATAACTCGGAAAAACCTAAAAATATTTCAGATTGGTATCCAATAAACATGGTGGTGGACCATAAAACCTTTTACCTCCTTAGGGGCTAAAAAATTCCATTTGGTGACTCCACTGGGAAGAACCCTTATCATTATAATATGATTCAAACTTAGTCAGAGGACTGCAGGATTAATTTTTTTTGTAAAATAGACTAGTTAACCTTTTAAAGATTGTCATACCTGGTTGAACTTATCTTGTTTATTTGGGTCTGAAAAACATAGCATAGTGGCTCCTAGAAAGATTCACACTAGAGCCCATCCTGACCCTGATCCACCTGAAGTAGTTGATAACCCAGAAGGTATCCTTAGGAAGTCTCCTAAGGTTAAATTATCAACTGTTTTCAGATCACCCTTGAGAGCTAATTCAGTTCCTGAAAATCTGTCAGCTCTACAACAATCTCAAGTTGACTTAGTAAATCCATTTAGAACTAGGTCTCTTGGTGATTTAGATCAGTTATATTCTGAGTCTTCACTATCATCTCCTGAAACAAGTGAACCTCTTGGTAGCAGAGAAACAACACCTCCTGATTTACATTTCCTTCACAACTTAGGTGTCTCTCATCCAAGATCAGCTTGGCAATCTATTCCTGGTCCATCCACTTCTACTCACCCTACATCCACTATTCAAACCACTCTGCTTCAGCCCACTTTTCCTGTTGTTAATCCACTCCTTGTGAATCCACCCCCACCACATATCATGGCAGCATGGTATGCTCCGTTAGTCCTTCCTGCACCATTAGTCAATCTTCCATAGGAATATCAGTCCAAAATTCCATTATATGATGCTAGCAACGCTACAACTGCTTCACAACATGTGGATAAGATGAATGAATACTTTGACAGAAATGAAATTGATGATGATTCTGTCAAGCTTAGGTTATTTGCTCAAAGCTTAGGGGGAGAAGCAAGAAAATGGTTCAAAGGCCTAGACCCCCATAGTATTAATCATCTCCAAGCCTTCCATCAAACATTCTTAAACAAATGGGAAGTAAAGAAAAACCCTCTTCAAGCCCTTTCTAATTACAAGAACCTCCATAGAAACACCGGGGAATGTGTGCAAGCTTACTACACTAGATTCAATAGTGTGTATAATGCACTTTCCCCAGAACTAAAACCTCCATAGGGCTCAACTTTAAACAAGTTTCATGAAGGGTTTGACCCTGACATGACCTATCAGCTGAGAGAGAAAGATTTTGCAACTCTTGAAGGTATGAAAAAGGGTGCTCTTTCTGTGGAAGTCAACTTAATGGAGAAGAGAGAAAGAATGAAAACTGGAAAGAGAGTATCTTTTAGAGAGGAATCCACACCTTCTACTTCCAACTCAAAGACGGAGAGAATGATGGAAGAAATGATGAAAGAGATGAGCATAATTAAGAGAGCACAAGCAAGCCAAAACCAAACCGCTCCTCAAAATAGAAATCAGAACCAGAATCAGAATTTTAGAAGGAACCAACCTCCAAACAGGCCTAGGGAAGATGATCAGTATATCACTCCTCCCTTTCATCAAAACTATGTAAGTGAGGTTGAGGAAACAGATGAGATAACAGAGGAAGATGGTATCAACATGCTGGGGGTAGATAATGATGACTTTGAGATTCATTATGATAGAAAACAAGGTCTATACACACCTTATGATGATAAAAGAGATGATGATGAAAATTGTTATCAAGACATGGAAAATGTCATCATAGAGTCTCAAAGAGAATATGACCTTAGAAGCAAAACCAGTCAACAGACCCCCAACAACAAAACCTCTGACAAATCTTCACAAAACAGCACTACAACCAAGCCTAAAGTTGTCAAACAAAAGGATAAAACAATGGTTGTAAATTCTGATAAAGGAAAAGAGAAAGGCACTCGAAACAATGAAAATCAGAGTGCAGACCTTAGTAGTACGAACACTTCAGCTAGTACTCCTGTGAAAACAATTTTGTCAAGTGTAAATAAAAAAAATCAACAAGCTGATATTGCTGATAAAGTGACAACTAATAAGGTTGAAACAAGTTCTTCAAAGAACCAAATTCCCTTCAGCCTTGAGCAAGAAATTTCAAAAATAAAAATCTATGTTTCCTTGACTGAGTTAGCTGCCCAACATGTATATAGAACCCAAATTTTGAAGGCTTTAAAAATAGAAGAAAATGAGGACACAGTCAATCTTAATGATGACCAACCCGAGCTGATTTTTGGTCCTAAGATTGAAGGTAGATATCAAGAGGGACCTGTTCCTCCCTTTTGTGTGAGTTTAAACATTCATGAAAAAAAAATTCACAATGCTATGCATGACTTCGGGGCCTCTCATAATTTAATGCCTAAAGCTGTGATAGAGAGCATTGGTCTAGAAAGCACCAGACCTTACAAAGACCTTTACTCCTTTAATTCCAGCAGAGTAAAATTTTTAGGATTAATCACAGACCTCTGTGTTAACTTAGCTCAAATTCTAGCCAAATGTTTATTCATGGATATTGTTGTTGCTAATGTGCCCCCAAAATATGGAATGTTATTATCAAGATATTGGGGGGCTAAGTTACAAGGGACTATGCAAATGGACATGACCTATGCGACTATCCTTGTTTTCAATCAGAATAGAAGACTTTACAGGGAGTCCCATATGAAATTCACAGTTACAAGCCAAGACATACCACAAAAGTCTCCCCTGTATTTTGTAACTACAGGCCTTGATTCTTTCATTATGTTTAATGATGAAACACTTGGTGAACAAGTCACTTTAACAGGATTAACGGCCGACGAGGAGGAAGAGGAACACAACGCAGAAATGTTAAAATATTTTGTTGCATTTGAAGACATTAGCAAACTAAACAAAGGTCTTGAACTACAGGTCATGCGTCCTTTGCTTTTAAACCTAGACACTAAAGAAAACGACCCTCAAATGAGCGCAAATCTTGGGGAATCAAAACAAATACAACTAAGTGCTGAGTTTCCACAACAACCTTTGAGCACGTTAGTTGAAGAGGACAGTAACCAGGATGAAACTAAGAATAGTCCTCTGTGGAGTATGTATTTTTGATGGATCCTGCACTAAGAACAATGCTGGCGCAGGTGTCTAGATTACTAACACTGAAAACAACCACACAAAATGTATTTCTTGTACATTAAACTTTCAGTGTTCCAATAACATAGCAGAATATGAATCCCTTCTCCTAGGCTTACGTTTGTTGAAAAATATAGGAGCCAAAAGAATTAAAGTTCACGGGGATTCAGAGTTAGTTATAAGGTAGGTCAATGGGGAGTATAACGCAAATCATCCCAGACTCAGGGCCTACCAAAATGATGTCATGGACCTTTTGAAAACATTCGAGGAGTCCAAACTGTTTTTTGTCCCAAGAAGAAGAAATATTACGGCCCACAATTTAGCCTTTGCAGCTAGAACATGCTTAACGCCATATAACACCAAAGACTGCACAACTCAAATAAAATTTAGACCAGCTTTGCCTGATAATGAGAAGTATTGGCAGGTGTTTGACAATGACAAACAAATAGAAGACTTCATGCAATTCAGAAATGAATTCGAACTAAACAGTTCGGACTCAGACTATGAGACAGACTGCAAGGAAGAAAATTCTCTTGATGAAGAAGAACCGTCTCCTGAACTTGCTAATATAAACTTGTTATCTAGAAAACTTGAAAGCGAAACAGGAATGAATGCAGAGTTTGAAATAGAGGAGTTAGAAACTCTGCACTCTAAAAATGAAAGTTTGCCTAAGGGTTTGGCCCCTTTAGAAGAGTTGTTCGATTTTAATGATGTGGCGAATAAACCAAAACTGGAACCTGTAGAGACAAAAGTGGAAGAGTGTAATATTGGCAGTGAACTTAAGCCGAAAATGATTAAATTGTCCAAGACTTTACCGGCTCACATTAAACTTAAATACATCGAGCTGTTTAAAGAGTTCTCTGATGTTTTTGCATGGAGTTACGAAGATCTTAAATCCTATGACACTAAAATAATACAGCAAAAAATTCCCCTCAAAGAAAACCAAAAACCATTCAAACAGAAACTGCGCAGAATAAACCATGTCCAGTTACCATTGGTTCAGAAGGAGATCATGAAAATGTATGATGCTAGTATTATTGTCCCTGTTAGATATTCTGAATGGGTATCTAATCTGGTGTCTGTTAGGAAGAAAACTGGAGAAATCGGGCTTTGTATAGACTTTAGAGACTTAAACAAAGCTTCATTAAAAGACAACAACCCTTTACCCAAGATGGATCATATTTTACAAAGGGTGGTAGGGTCTAAAAGAATTTCTTTGCTTGATGGCTATTCAAGGTACAATCAAATTTTAGTCCACCCTGCTAAACAATTAAAGACAGCTTTTACTACACCATGGGGCACTTTCATGTATGTGAAGATGCCCTTTGGTCTAATGAATGTTGGAGCAACTTTTCAAAGGGCCATGGACATTGCATTCTCGGAGGAACTGAGCTTCTTCATCATTATCTACCTTGATGATGTTAATATGTTTTTGAAAACAGATGAAGAGCACTTAGAACATTTAAGAAATGTTTTCGAGAAATGCAAAAAGTTTGGGATATCTTTAAACCCTAAGAAAACACTTTTTGGTCTCCAAGAAGGTAAAATTATTGGACACATTATTTCAGAAGAGGGTATAAATATAGATCCCAAGAGGATTGAGGCCATATTGCAAATCTCTCATCCTCGAAACATCAAAGAGTTGCAGTCTTTCATCGGAAAGATCAAATTTTTGAGAAGGTTCATCCCCAACTTGGCTGAGCTCCTTAGGAATATCACAAACATGTTAAAAAATGAGCAAGGGGTAAAATGGACCTTAGAAGCAAAGAAGTCCTTTGAACTGGTGAAATAAGCGTTAACCAAAACACCGGTTCTTATAAGTCCTGATTTTTCAAAAAAAATTTATATTTTTTCATTTGCATCAGAACATACCATAGTTGCTATCCTTTTGCAGAAAAATCCACAAGGACAAGAGCAGCCCATTGCATTCTTTAGCAAGGCATTGAGGGATGCCCCTTTGAAGTATAACATTATGGAGAAGCAAGCTTTTGCTTTGGTAAAAGCTTTGAAAGACTTCAAAGTCTACATCCTTCACTCACACACCATTGCCTTTGTCCCAAACTTAGTTGTTAAAGACATTCTAACATAGGACCCAGATGGTAAGAGAGGCAGATGGATTTCTATTATTCTTGAATATGATTTAGAGATAAAACCCACTAAACTCATCAAAGGCCAAGGTCTAGCCAGATTGATGGCTGAATCCAATTTTGAAGTTCTTGATATTAATATGATTGATGCTTTGGATGACCAAGAAGGATTCTCAACTCCTATAGTTGAAGATCATTTTATGAATTCTCCTTGGTATGCTGATATTATTTATGTTTTTGCTTAATTTGAATACACCTCCTGGTTTGAAAAAAACAAAGGAAAGATTCTTAAAGTTAAAAGCTGTAAACTATTGCATTATAGATAGATGTATTTATTGGAAAAATGCAACTGGTGTATTGCTTAAATTTTTTCCTGAGTTTGATGCAGAGAAGGTTAAATATTAGTTTCATGAAGGAGAGTGTGGAGGTCATTTGTACTAGAAGACAACAGCCAAAAAAATTTTGAAGGCTGGTTTCCATTGGCCTACTCTTTTCCATGATATGCACAAAATGATCATAGCCTGTCATAAATGTCAACTTTTTGAAGGCAAAAGAAAACTATTACCCCTACCTCTGCATCCAATCACTGTTGAGGCCCCATTTCAATAGTGGGGACTTGATTTCATAGGAGAAATCCATCCCCCATCTTCTGCCCAGCATAGATGGATTATCACTGCCACAGACTATTTCACTAAGTGGATAGAAGCCATACCTTGTACACAGGCCAATGATTCGGTTATTATAAAATTCATGGAGACTAACATTCTCTCCAAATTTGGCTGTCCTACTAAGATTATCACGGATAATGCAGCAGCATTTGGATCAAAGAAGATGGTTGAGTTCTGTCACAGATATTAGATAACATTGGGGCATTCCATGGCTTATTACCCCCAGGGTAATGGAATTGCAGAATCTTCAAATAAAAGCTTAGTGAACATAATCAAGAAACTGTTGGAGGACAACAAAAATTCTTGGCACACAAAGTTGGTTCATGCACTTTGGGCTGACAGATTGACTTTGAAGAAATCTATTGGTATGTCACTTTTCCAACTTGTGTATGGTACTGATGCAATTTTTCCAAACAACCTTGGTGTACCAGTAATAAAGTTGATTCAAGTGTTACAAACTGAAGAAAATGACATGATCAGAAGAATAAACCAGACCATTCATCTTCAGCAAACCAGAGAGGAGGTGTATAACAAAACGTTGCAGAAACAAGACAGCATTAAAAAGCTTTTTGACAGAAGAACAAAGGCCAGCAATTTCAAGATTGGGGACAAAGTTTTAAAATGGGATTCAAGAAGGGAAGAAAAGGGCAAACATGGAAAATTTGACAACTTATGGCTTGGCCCTTACTCTATTCATTCAGCTGCTGGTAACAATGCATTTTTCTTGCAGGAGTTGAATGGAGCAGAATTGTTTGAGGGTCCTGTCAATGGAAGGATGCTTAAGCATTACTTCTCTTAATCAATGCTATGTTTTGAAGCCTTTTTATCTTTTTCATTATAAATATTTCATCCACCATTGCATTCAAAGTTAGAAAAATCAAAATACAAAAAGAAAGAAAAGAAAGAAAAGAGGGCAGATTATAAAAACAAGAAAGGTATAGCCCCATACCAAAAAAGAGAAACACAAATATGAAAGTGTGCAAGTTTAAATGCCACTCCTGAAAACCACACTTCTAGTTAGTCAAACAGCCTAATCTTGACTAATTAGCTTTAAATTTTCTGCTGATAGGATAGTGAATTCGATTTTCCAAACTGTTAAATCTTGGCTTATCAGTAGATAGTTTAGGATAGAAATTAAAGGTTCAAACATGTTCAAAATCTGAACCTAAGTTTCCAAAAAGAGATGACTCAAATCTGTTTTATTTTTTCTGAGTCAAAAAGAAGAAAATCTGGTTCTAATCAACTCAAAATCTGAACGAGAGAACAAGGAAGAAATAGCTCAAACAAGAACCAAAACAGAGCTATAAAAAGAGAAGGCCATGATGAGAAATTTTAAGATCTTAAGCCTTCAATTTTGATTTAATTTTCTGTAAAATAATTTTCTGTGTGCAGCATGTGTTTGTGCCATAGACCAGCTTCAAGTTAGACTGTTTAATCCTGACTTGAATTCTTTTAAATTTCTATTGTAGAAATTAAAGAATAAAATCTGTTAGACTGTTTAATCCTAACAGATTGATAGAATAGGTAGAGAATCATATGGGCTCAAATGTTTAATCTGAGTCCATGGAGAAATAAGGAGTAGAAATAGATTAGATTTCCTGCTTTCAAAAGAATAAAATGTTGTGAAAATAGTTTGCTAATCCAAGTGCACTCTAATGAAGAAAAAATGCTAGATCAGTAGGAAAGGTAGGTAGAAAGTTTGTATTGATGAAGATCCATTGTTTTCATAGCTGCTAATATGTTTTTAGAGAAGATCATCCCAGCAAAGGAAGGGCAGCCCAATGGATCAAGCACAGGTTAGGCTCCCAGAGAATGCAAGTCTGAAGTTCTTGATTCCTTCAAGAAGGCATCATCCCCAAGTGGAGCCACTGTTAGCCACCTATAATATTTGTTATAGAAAAAGGTGGCTAAGACTTCTTGAGCCTTCAAGGAACAAATTTCATTGCTAAAAAGTGTTGGCTCTTGAAGACTCTTGAAGGCCTCATGCCTCTGTCCAAAATATTCATTGCTGTTCCCATTTTATACTCAGAAATTCTGCTAATTGTTGAATCTCTAATTAAAATGAGAGGGGGGGGTGAATCAGTTTAATACATTCCTGATCTTTTAAACTTTTCAATAAACTTATTTACACCTTCATTTCAAACTCTATTTAATGTGAGAGTAATCTTAGAATGTAATCTAAAAGTATTAGTTTAATAGAGCAGTAGACTTAATTTGAGAGCAGCAGGTATTAAGCAAATGATACATATCAGATCAATACATAAATATCATGCAGAGAGACACCAGATATAAGTGGAAACCCATAAAGGGAGAAAACCACATCTTATTATTGTTGTGATGCAAAGGCAAGCTCCAACTCCCTCTCACCACTGTTTTTCTGCAGGCACCAACCTACAGGAGGCTCCTACCTCAATTCTGCAAGCTACAACTTGAAAGGAAGCACCAACTCCCTTCAGTTTTCTGCAGGCACCAACCTACAGGAGGCTCCAACCTCAGTCAGCTACAACTGACGACTATCAAGCTGCAACTTGATAGGAAAGCTCCAACTTCCTCAATTTATCAAACTGAAAGTTTGCTGATTTACCTCAGATATCAGCCCTGTTCTGTAGCTTCTCCTTCTGTTCTGCTTTTCTTAATCTTCTCTGTCTTACTCTTCTATATTCTCCTTCTCTCGATTTACTCTCTCTTCATTTAAAAAAAAAAACTCACTCTGCATATCAAGATGATATTATTTATAGATTTCCTCACATGACTGTTTGTATTCTGCTTGGAATTCGAAATGGAAAGTCATGTCTCTTTGCCTTTTGCCTTCTCACTCCTTTTATCAGCTTACTCAGAAATTATAACTGTAGGTGTCAATTTAACATTACAGTGGGAGTTTGTTTTCTCTCGGAGACTTGCCAATGCATCACAACAATATAAATTTAAATAAAACATTTACATTCAAATTTAAATGAGAACTCTAGCTCAACTCATTTAGTCTTTTGAATTGGTACGCATTTGTCTTTTCTTTGGCTGTCTTTGTCTTTTCTGTGACTGTGTTTTATCTTCTTTCGGATCTGTTTGCTCTTCTGTCCTCTGCTGTGGTGTAACTGCTGCATATGTGTAAATATGCCTTTTATATCCGCTGACTGTAAATCTGGAGGAATTCCAATCCCTTTTATGCCATTAGTGTCTTGTTGATGTGGCAGGTTCCGCAGGCCGGAACATACATATATCACAAGCGTTAATAATCGCCCTCCCATAAAGCTAAGGTCCGTGGGTCTAGAGACCACGCGGCTTATCGCAACAGCGTTATATATATATATATATATATATATATATATATATAACAGCGCCCTTTTATATATATATAAGTAATTTTAACACTCGGCATACATACAACCTTCCTTTTAAAACGACTTAAATCAATTCTCGGCATTATATAATAAAAACTCTTTAAACAAATAAGAACTCCTTTCGGGCTCACTCGCTGATCTTTCCGATGCGATGAATCACTCCTCAGCCTCTTCCGATTGCGATTATTCTCCGTTATGGCGAAACTTCAAACATATATCAGTCTTGGCTTATAAACCCATCGGATCCGGCCTTTCAATCGCAATCACAACTCTTTGTTTGCACGTTCCGATCCCCTTGCGATTTCCGATTGCGATTGATCGCAATCGCAACTTTGAGTTGCAAGCCCCTCTGCTTTGTTTACCTCTGATGCGATTGGGAAGGGGTCCCACCATATAAAACTTCATTTTGTGCGCTCCATATATATACCTTGGACCTTTGGTTATATGCTCTGGGCTTCATTGTATTCGCAAATTCTCTGTTTATTTAAGTTCCGAGATTTATCAATTGCGGTTTATAGACCCATCGGGTCCGGATTCTCATCGCAATCGCAATTTCCTGTGGGTTACATATTATGCTGCTCTTGTGATCTCCGATTGCGATTGGGTGAGGGGTCCCACCTTATAAGCCATTTCGTTTTGATAGTACCTTTGATTATATAGATATAAAGCGCTCCGCTTGTATATAACTGTTATATATATATATATATATATATATATATATATATATATATATATATATATATATATATATATATATATATATATGTTTCGGCCCAGGTGAACGATTCGAGTTTTTCATTATATGCGTAACGCCCGGCTTGGGGTATGATTCTCGGAATTATATATCTGTCCTCCGGGTTGGGCGATTCTCGGAATTATAACAGCTCTCTGCCTCTGTCTCTGCCTCTGCTCCACCGGTTGGAGAGTGCGATTCCTGGAATTTTGTAACTGCTCTCTGCCTCTGTCTCTCCTCTGCTCCGCCGGTTGGAGAGTGCGATTCCCAGAATTTTGTAACTGCTCTCTGCCTCTGTCTCTTCTTTTGTCACTCTGCCTCTGTCTCTATCTTTCGATAACGGTTCTTCACTGTGCTTCTATGACTGTTACATTTTAACTTTCTTATTGCTGCCTCTATTGCTTTCGCTGTGCCTCTTTTGCCTTCCTTTGCTACAGCGCTGCCTCTTTTGCCTGAGTGCTGCCTCCTTTGCCATCAATGACAATATTTCCAACAGTCTCCCCCTTTGGCATTGATGGCAATCCACTTTCTCTGTTTGCTTTCTCTTTCTCTTTTTGCTTGCTCTTCCTGTTTGCTATTTGTTCTTCCTCCCCCTTTGACATCAATGGCAAAGGATGACTCCTCATCCCTCCGTATGGGTTCTATCGTTGTATTTCCTTTCTTTGAGTTACGTTTAGGTCCTCTTCTGCCGAAATTGGACTATGATGTGTTTCATTTGTAGTGCCTATAATATGTGCTAGATTGCAGACAGAGATGATGCATTTTACGATTGAAAGGTTCTTGTTGCTTCTGAATGCTGATAATATTGATAATGCTGATCCTGTGGACTTGTTTTATGCTTATCTTGCTGGCTGTTCTCCCCCTGGAATGATATCTTCATTTTGTTCTCCCCCTGAGACTGTACTTTCTCTTCATATTAGAGAATAGTATCTACAGATACTACCCCTAGTTTGTCTCTCAAGTATTCGAATGGTTCTCTGCAAGTGGTTTGGTAAATATATCTGCTATCTGTTCTTTCGTTGATACATAGTCCAGTTTAACTATCTTCTGAGCCACTTGTTCTCGGAGAAAATGATACTTGATTGGTATATGTTTAGTTTTTGAATGAAGCACAGGATTTTTAGATATATTTATAGCACTTGTATTATCACATTTGATTGAGATAGGTTCATTAATGCTTACCTTCATGTCTTGAAGTGTCTGCTTCATCCACATGACTTGTGTGCAACATGCTACTGCTGCTATATATTCTGCTTCAGCTGTAGACAGAGAGATGGATGTTTTTTTCTTGCTTAGCCATGCCACCAGACTTTCTCCTAGATAGAATGCACCTCCACTTGTACTCTTCCTATCATCCACACAACTGGCCCAATCTGCATCTGTGTATGATGTCAAGGTGAAGCTTTTGCCTTTAGGATACCAAAGCCCATATTGTGCAGTTCCTTGTAGATATCTGAGTATTCTTTTTACTGCCAGAAGATGGTTTTGTTTAGGTGCTGCTTGATATCTTGCTACTAGTCCTACTGCTAGCATGATGTCTGGTCTTGAAGCTGTCAAGTACAGCAGGCTTCCTATCATGGATCTGTAGAGTTTTTGATCTACATCTGCAGACCTATCATCAGCACACAGCTTGCATCCCGTGATCATGGGGGTTGTCATTGGTTTGCAGTCCTCCATTTTGAATTTTTTTCAGCATTTCTTTTAAGTATTTTTCTTGAGAAATGAATGTGCCTGTGTTCTTTTGCTGAATTTGCAGTCCCAAGTAGAAACTGAGTTCTCCAATCATAGACATTTCAAACTCTATTTTCATCTCATCAGCAAACCCTTTTTCTAGTTCATCTTTGTTGCTTCCAAACATAATGTCATCAACATATACAACAAAAATTAGGAGTTCATTTTCATGCGCTTTTATGTATAGATTGCTGTCTACTCCACCTCTCTTAAAACCCTGTTTTTGCAAATATTTGTCCAGTCTTGAGTACCAAGCACGAGGAGCCTGTTTCAGTCCATATAGGGCCTTCTTCAGTCTGCACACATAGTCTTCTTTGTCTGTCAATGAGAAGCCTTCTCGTTGTTCCATATACACTTCTTCTTCTAGATCTCCATTAAGAAAAGCAGAATTTACATCCATTTGATATACCTTGAAGTCTTGGTAGCATGCAAATGCCAGGAACATTCTGATAGCCTCCATTCTGGCTACAGGAGAAAATGTTTCATCATAGTCAAGTCCTTCAATTTGTGAGTATCCTTTGCAGACCAGCCTGGCTTTATTCCTGATTACTTGTCCTTGCTCATTCATTTTGTTTTTGAACACCCATTTTGAACCAATGATATTTTTCTCAATAGGTCTAGGAACTAGTTCCCAGGTATTGTTCTTCTCAATTTGGTCCAATTCTTCATTCATTGCTTTTATCCAATACTTGTCCTTGTTGGCTTCTTCAAATTTCTTTGGCTCTATTTGTGATAACATGGCTAGGTATACTTCTTCTGTTTGTTCTGTTAGCTGCCTTCTTGTCTGGACTCCTGCTTTCTTGTCTCCTATGATCTGATCTTCAGGATGATTCTTCTGAGTGTATCTTGAGGGGATTTTCAAGCTCAGCTCTGCATTATCTGTTGTCTTGCTTGTTTCATCATCATCCTTGTCTTCCTCTTCATGGTTGTCTGATGGACTGCAGCAGTCTGTATTTTTTGTATTGTTTGGAAGTTCTTCATCAAATCTCACATCAATACTTTCAACTATCTTCCAAAGGATCTTGTTGTAGCACCTGTACCCTTTGCTTTTGGAAGCATATCCTAGAAAAATCCCTTCATCTGCTCTTGCATCAAATTTCCCAAGGTTTTCATCATTATTCTTTATGTAACACTTGCTACCAAAGACTCTGAAATGTTTTATTGAAGCTGGTTTTCCATGCCATAGTTCATATGGAGTTTTGTCACTGCTTGGCCTTAAGTGAGCTTTATTAAGGATATGTACTGCTGTGTGTACTTCTTCTGCCCAGAAGGTTTGAGCAATATTATTCTCTTGCATCATAGCTCTCGCTATTTGTTGTATAGACCTGTTTTGTCTCTCTGCTACTCCATTCTGCTGAGGTGTCCCTGCAATAGTAAATTGTTGCTTTATTCCATGTTCATTACATAGGTCTGAAAAGTCATAATATGTGAATTCTCCTCCTCTGTCTGATTTGATACATTTCAGCTTGCATCCAGTTTGATTTTCTGCTAATGCTCTGAATATCTTAAATTTTTCCAATGCTTCTGATTTATTTTTGAGAAAGGAAACCCATGTCATTCTGGAGAAGTCATCTATTATCAGCATGAAATAAGATTCTCCACTTGGTGTTCTAGTTCTAGCAGGTCCACACAGGTCCATGTGCACAAGCTGGAGTGGTCTTCTTGTTGACAACTCCTCTTTAGATTTAAAGGATGTGCGAGTCTGTTTCCCTAATTGACAAGATTTGCATATAGTACTTGAAGGCCTTTTTATTTCTGGCATATCTCTTACAGCTTTCTTCTTGCTCAGTCTGATGATATGGTCAAAGCTGAGATGTCCCAATCTCCTATGCCACAACCATGACTCCTCAAGTTTGCTAAGATGGCAGGGTTCATCTTCCTCTTTCACTATGTATACATTGTCTTCTGTTCGAACACCTTTGAGCAGAGTCTTTCCTGTTGTGCTTGACCTGACTACACAATCTTGTGCTCTAAAAAGAACTTCACAGCCTTTGTCACACATCTGACTGACACTCAGTAAATTTGCTTTCAGTCCATCCATAAATAGTACCTCATACTCAGAAATAGTACCTCTTCGGGGCACGCCTCCTCCTCGCTCATCGTTCTATGTCACTCAGCCTTTTCCATAATATTTCCGATTTATCATTACCAAAATAACATCGCTGCATTTCTTTTCATCAAGAGTTATAAACTCGCTTCATTTCCACCCTGTTTGGAGTACCCACCGTCCAAGTACTCATCGCTTTAGATCTTGAGCAGTTAGAGCCAGGTCACAGTTATTCACCTTCTTTATCCACTGGAGGCCCCCTTTTGAACATTTGATTATAGTTTTTGCAGAATTGTGAGCATGAACAAAATTTCTTTGACTCATAAACCTCCTTGAGTTATTGAACATCAGTCTTTGTCTATACATTCTACATTCAATAATTTTATGGCCAAATTCCTTACAATAAAAACAATAACCATAGAAATTATTTGCATACCTGATGTAAGGTTGTTTTCTCCATTTGTTTGTTTGAGATAGCCTCTTCACTGCTTGCATCTTTTGCAGGTCTGAATTACTCTTCCTTGCATAACAATATGCAACAATGTGTCCTGGCTTGTGGCAGACATAGCAGGTGGCATTCTTCATAGGAGGGAAGAATTTCCTCTGATGACTTCCAAATTTGATATACTTAGGGGCATATGATTCTTTTTCTGCCATCTTAGTATTCATTATATTCTTTGTTACTAGAGGTTTCTTCTGCTCTTTGTCTCTCTTATTGCATATTTCTTCTTTTGTTGGAACTATTTGAGCTACTTCTTCATCCTTCTTTGCTTTTACAAAAATAATCTCTCTGTCAACCTTTTCTTTTCCTTTACTTGATTCTCCTTCGTAGCCTATTCCAGTCTTTATCATAGGGGATCTTTGAGCAACCAAAATTTCATTCAACTTAATAGATCTTGTTGTTTGAGAAGGGTATATAGAAACTTTCTGTTGAGCATTTTCTAATTTCTTTCTTAGACACAGAATTTCTTCTTCCAGCTTCTCTTGTTCTCGAGATTTATCTTTGATTTGCTGAAGTAACATATCTTCTATCTTCTTGGCTTCTTCAAGCTTTACCTTCAGCTGCATGAGGACTTCTGAATTTTGTTCTTCTTTCACACATTTTAGGAGAATCTCTTTTTTTTTTCTACATTTTAGTTTGAGTCTTTCAATCTCTTCCAGAGCACTTCTTAGCTCCCCTTCAAGGTCTACTTCCCCTTCTTCTTCTTCATCTTCTAGTAGGAGTCCTCGCACTATGGGCCACTGAACAGTACCAGGAGAAGTTCCTTCTTCACTGAGGGTTCATCTCGAGTCTTCGTATGCACCGTTGTCTTGCCGAGCATAGAAGATTTCTCAACAGGCCCCAGCCTTTCTCGCGTAATCTTCATTGGCATTTCTCTCGATTCTTGAGCTTGATTTCCTTACTTTCGTGATATTTAGCAAAGATAATGTCCAACTCTTCCATGCTTAAAGCATTTGAAGGCAATTTTACCTTGTATCTACCCGAGCCCTATCCACTTACAAATTTAGCCTCTTCTTCATCGTATAAGAGTATATTTTCTTCCTTTTTTCTTTCTTTTTCTTGCTTTGAATGTCGTTTGTACATATGTCTTCATGGGAGCCCTATTTCAGGGTCAGCAGATCTTTCTATCCTGAAGTTCAGTGGTCAGAGTCCCCAATTCCATTGCCTCTTCATTGCGTAAGAATATACCCTAGATTAAATCTGGATGGGAGTGATCTTAGAATCTTTTGCACAACTATACTTTCTGGTATGGTTTCTCCAAGAGCTTTCATATTGTTAACAATTTCTTCAACTTTTAAGAAGAAGCTGCCAAAATCTTCATCATCATTCATTTTTAAGTTTTCAAACTGGGCTCTATATACTTGAAGTTTGGCAGTTTTTACTTTCTGGTCTACCTCATGTATGCCTTCAAGAGTATCCCATATTTTCTTGGCAGTGTCTTTGTGCATTACTTTAATAAACTCTGCTTCACATAATCCATTCAGGATGGCATTCATGGCTTTTGCATTATCTACAAAGCTTTCTTTAGCTTCTTTCTCTGTATCAGTTGACTTCGGGGCATATCCTAATTGCACAGCAGCCCAGACTTCTACTCCTAGTGACATTATGTATGTCTTCATCCTGATTTTCCAGAAAGCATAATTTTCACCAGTGAAGAAAGGGGCTTTATTGGTTGAGCATCCTTCTTTACTAGCCATCTTGTGAACCTAGGATCTCCTTTCAGTTGTTAGACTTGTACAAAGGAACTTGCTCTGATACCAATTGTTGAATCTCTAATTAAACTGAGAGGGGGGGTGAATCAGTTTAATACATTCCTGATCTTTTAAACTTTTCAATAAAATTATTTACACCTTCATTTCAAACTCTATTTGATGTGAGAGTAATCTTAGAATGTAATCTGAAAGTATTAGTTTAATAGAGCAGTAGACTTAATTTGAGAGCAGCAGGTATTAAGCAAATGATACATATCAGATAAATACATAAATATCATGCACAGAGACACCAGATATAAGTGGAAACCCATAAAGGGAGAAAACCACATTTTATTATTGTTGTGATGCAAAGGCAAGCTCCAACTCCCTCTCACCACTGTTTTTCTGCAGGCACCAACCTACAGGAGGCTCCTACCTCAATTCTGCAAGCTACAACTTGCAAGGAAGCACCAACTCCCTTCAGTTTTCTGCAGGCACCAACCTACAGGAGGCTCCAACCTCAGTCAACTACAACTGACGACTATCAAGCTGCAACTTGATAGGGAAGCTCCAACTTCCTCAATTTATCAAACTGAAAGTTTGCTGATTTACCTCAGATATCAGCTATGTTCTGTAGCTTCTCCTTCTGTTCTGCTTTTCTTAATCTTCTCTGTCTTACTCTTCTATATTCTGCCTTCTCTCGATTTACTCTCTCTTCATTTAAAAAAAAAACTCACTCTGCATATCAAGATGATATTATTTATAGATTTCCTCACATGACTGTTTGTATTCTGCTTGGAATTCGAAATGGAAAGTCATGTCTCTTTGCCTTCTGCCTTCTCACTCCTTTTATCAACTTACTCAGAAATTATAACTGTAGGTGTCAATTTTAACATTACAATGGGAGTTTGTTTTCTCTCGGAGACCTGCCAATGCATCACAAACAATAAAAATTTAAATAAAACATTTACATTCAAATTTAAATGAGAACTCCAGCTCAACTCATTTAGTCTTTTGAATTGGTACGCATTTGTCTTTTCTTTGGCTGTCTTTGTCTTTTCTGTGACTGTGTTTTATCTTCTTTCGGATCCGTTTGCTCTTCTGTCCTCTGCTGTGGTGTAACTGCTGCATATGTGTAAATGTGCCTTTTATATCCGCTGACTGTAAATCTGGAGGAATTCCAATCCCTTTTATGCCATTAGTGTCTTGTTGATGTGGCAGGTTCCGCAGGCTGGAACATACATATATCACAAGCGTTAATAATCGCCCTCCCGTAAAGCTAAGGTCCGTGAGTCTAGAGACCACGCGGCTTATCGCAACAACATTATATATATATATATATAACAACGCCCTTTTATATATATATAAGTAATTTTAACACTCGGCATACATACAACCTTCCTTTTAAAACGACTTAAATCAATTCTCGGCATTATATAATAAAAACTCTTTAAACAAATAAGAACTCCTTTCGGGCTCACTCGCCGATCTTTCCAGTGCGACGAATCACTCCTCCGCCTCTTCCGATTGCGATTATTCTCCATTATGGCGAAACTTCAAACATATATCAGTCTTGGCTTATAAACCCATCGGATCCGGCCTTTCAGTCGCAATCGCAACTCTTTGTTTGCACATTCCGATCCCCTTGCGATTTCCGATTGCGATTGATCACAATCGCAACTTTGAGTTGCAAGCCCCTCTGCTTTGTTTACCTCCGATGCGATTGGGAAGGGGTCCCACCATATAAAACTTCGTTTTGTGCGCTCCATATATATACCTTGGACCTTTGGTTATATGCTCTGGGCTTCATTGTATTCGCAAATTCTCTGTTTATTTAAGTTCCGAGATTTATCAATTGTGGTTTATAGACCCATTGGGTCCGGATTCTCATCGCAATCGCAATTTCCTATGGGTTACATATTACGCTGCTCTTGTGATCTCCGATTGCGATTGGGTGAGGGGTCCCACCTTATAAGCCATTTCATTTTGATAGTACCTTTGATTATATAGATATAAAGCGCTCCGTTTGTATATAACTGTTATATATATATATTTTGCCGCTGGAGTGAAGCGATTCCTGGAATTTGGTTTTGCATTATATGCGTAACGCCCGGCTTGGGGTATGATTCTCGGAATTATATATCTGTCCTCCGGGTTGGGCGATTCTTGGAATTATAACAGCTCTCTGCCTCTGTCTCTGCCTCTGCTCTGCCGGTTGGAGAGTGCGATTCCCGGAATTTTGTAACTGCTCTCTACCTCTGTCTCTCCTCTGCTCCGCCGGTTGGAGAGTGCGATTCCCTGAATTTTGTAACTGCTCTCTGCCTCTGTCTCTGCTTCTGTCACTCTGCCTCTGTCTCTATCTTCCGATAACGGTTCTTCACTGTGCTTCTATGACTGTTACATTTTTACTTTCTTCTTGCTGCCTCTATTGCTTTCGCTGTGCCTCTTTTTCCTTCCTTTGCTACAGCGCTGCCTCTTTTGCCTGAGTGTTGCCTCCTTTGCCATCAATGACAATATTTCCAACACTAATTTCATGAGAAAATACTGCTGAAAAACCATCATTTTTCCCTTTCTCCCACTCAAATATAACCTTCGTTTTCTCCCCTTTTTCTCCATAAAACTCCTTTGTTTTCATGATTTCTCTTCTTCCCTTCATGAAAATCAATTTTACAAAGTTAAAGACTCACTCTTTAACCTTACCGAAACCCCCAAATCCATTGAAAACCTTGAAACATTTCATGAAAAATACATATTTTTGCATAAGGGCTTGAGCCCCCTTGGGCTAAGTTTCAAAACCACTTCCCCCACATGCCCACACCCTGAGACCAAGCGCTAAAACCTTCTCGGTGCTTATCACATCACAAAAATCTAAGCGTGCAAGTCTTTGCCATGTTCCGAAAGTTCCGATGTGATTAAGCCTTTGCATCATATAAACTCCGATGCAATTAGCCTTTATATAAATATCTCGTGGGCTCGCCTCCGGCGCTTGAAAATTTGTAATATTTTTTCCCCGGTGGTATTTTCCTTTGTAAAACCCAAAAGCCCATTTATCCAAAGTTTTGTTCCAATAAGTTAGAGTCACGTGTTAATATAAATGGGTAGATTAAAAAGACCCGATTGCACAATCGCATCGAGGAAATAAAAATGGTTAGATTGAAAGACCGATCGCACAATTGCATCAGGATATTTCAAAGGGTTCATTGAAGGACCGCATCAAAACTTCTGATGCGATTGAGTCCCTGTATTAGGTTTCTGCCCCACCGCATTATCGTTTCATATAAACCATGGGCCCGCCTTTGGAGCCTAAAAACCATTGAATAAACCATCCCTATCCATTTTTTCCTTTGTAAAATACAAAAACCCATTTATCCAAAGTTTGATCTAAAAAACCAAAGTCACATGTTTAATATAAAAATGGTTAGATTGAAAGGCCGATTGCGCAATCACATCAGAGGAATTCACAAATGGGTTGATTGAAAGACCCGCATCAAAATTTCCGATGTGATTGAGTCTTATATATGTTAAACTCCCCCCCACCTTTTTGTTTCATATGACTTTCCCCCAGGACCAAGTGTCAAAGTCCCGAAGCGCTCAATCGCATCGCAATATTTCAATGGGTTGTTTGGAAGACCAAGCCTGAGGCTCCGATTGCGATTGGCTCCTTTGAATATATATGCCCCGAGCCCATTACGTTCCATATAACTAAAGGCCCCGCAGTTGGGCACCTATCCAATTTATATATATATCCCGCCTTGATCCATAAAAAACCTTTGTTTTAGTTAAAATTTGGGTTTTATATATTATAAGGGTTCTTCCGCTGGTTCATTTGAAAAACTAATCCCCACCGTTGATCATGAGTCGATCAAACGACCAGCGCTCAATCGCATCGCTCTTCTCAATCCCATCGCATTTCTCAATTGTTGCGTTACATTTCTTCCTCCAATTGACATCCTTCTGATTCATTCTCCACCGTTGATCTAATCTTAAGATCGACGGTCTGCGCAACATTGCATCGCAACTTTTGATCGGTGTATTTTCTTGCTACCCCTGATTGCGATCCTCCGACTGCGATCCTCCGATTAGAACTGGACCGTCCACATGCCTAGATCAGACGGTCCAAATTCACCCCGTCTCGTTAATTCCCCCACTCTTCTTTAACCTCCTCCAAAATAAATCTCCACCGTTGGATGCTTTCAGCCAACGACTACACTCCTTCCCCACCTTCTAAATTAGTTAAACCTAAAAATGCAAGATTTTCTAATATTTTGTGTATATTTGTAGGGATAAATGGTTTTTCATTATAACAAAGGAAAATTCAGAGGCTGGGAAAGACATTTCCTGTGCCTTTGATTCATCAAAAGAATTTGTTTGCAAGGTTCAAGATCTATGTTTCGTCGATGCTC
Source organism: Pinus albicaulis (assembly GCA_034641835.2). Lineage (NCBI taxonomy): Eukaryota > Viridiplantae > Streptophyta > Pinopsida > Pinales > Pinaceae > Pinus > Pinus albicaulis. Next base: position 144,714,576 of record CM076577.1, on the reverse strand, counting down.
TATGAGCATTGATGCCATGAAATCCTGCGCGACTTGCACATCGATCAAAAGGCCGAGAGGTCTTGAATCTGTATTAATTGCCTTGAGATATCTTTTATCAGATCTCACCTCCTCATCCTTCTATAAATACTTCTGTAGAAGATGAGAAACTGTTGGTTGTAGAACTTTGAAATATAATTGAGCTTGAGACTTCTATCTATAAATAGTGTTCGCTGGCCCTTGAAGCTCTGTTTGTGCTAGATTAGTTAGGCTGGATAAGTGAAGATGATTGTTGAACTGAAACATTGGTCCTAAGTACTGTAACTGGTTTGACATCAATAAACAAGCTGTTTCTTGGGATCCTGGTCTATATCACTGGTGAAGTGCCCCTTTCTTTGTTATTGTTTTCCTTTATGTATGTCATATTTGTTCACTATTCTCTGATAAAGAAAAATTTTATAGATTTAGGACCTGCTATACATCAGTAACCTTCTCTGGCTGAAAAGCTTTATCTCAATGTTTTCCTCCAATTGTTTATTTTAGAATGATTTAATACAATTTAAGCAGTTAGAAATTCTGGAGTTCCCTCGTCCTACTATTTTCTTTAAACATTGTTCTTGAAAGTTATTTTCCTTATTTGCTTATTAAAGTTAGACTATAAAAGTGATGGTTTGGCCTTTTTCTAGCTTCTATTCTCCAAAGGCAGATTTTGAAAGTTTCCCTTGGTGTTAACTGAAAGCAAACTACATTTAAAATTACTTTATCTGATCTTAAGTTTATACTTTGTCTTCTCTTATATGTTTTCATACTTTTTGAAGGTAATTATGTGGATTACTGGATTGTTTGTCAATTAAGCTGCTTTAATACAAACTTTCCCAAGAAGTCAATGGCTAGCCCTGCACTTGGTTGGTTTTAAACAGTTACTTAAGAGGCTTTTCTTGTTTGGACTGACTATAAATCCTTTGTGAAATTATTATCAGTTTCCACCCCTCCAACACTTTATTGTTCCCATTCCATTATTTCAATCTCAATAATCTTGTGATGTAGATGACTTGCCCCTTGGATCACTCTTGATGTTGTTGCTCAATTAAAGCCCTGTTATGACTCCATAGCCCAATGGACTAAAAACTAGCGTTATATCTATCTTTTCAGCCTAGCTGTTCGATTCACTTGCAACTTCTCACCTTTGAAACTATTTGCACTTAGGACTTTCCACCTCAAAAAGTATTCATGCTCAACCATCCAAAAAACAAAACAAACCCTTGGCCTTAATAACTAGCCTAATATTATTACCCCAAACTTCAAAGACAAATCCATCTTTGTACTTATTGGAGAGATCCCTCTCCGGATTTAGGAGGGCTAGATCCTAGAATCCCAAAGTTGGTTGAAACAATGTTTCTCCCTGAGATCGGACTTTTCCAATCTTGCTGATTATAGGGAGCGAACAGGTTCGACTACACGTAGTGGAAGACTTTACCACGAAGATCCAAAAAACTTATTTATAGCCCGCCGAAGCTTAAATATGATAGTGAAGGTGAACCATAAATTAGTAGCTCTAGTGACTTTGAAGAAGAAGTTTCATCAAACGAGAATGATTAGAGAAACTTAATCCTTTTTCCAACCCCATCCACTCCACTTCTACAGTCATCTCAGAAATCACACACCGCACCACACAGTCCATCTCCACCACCACCTCCACCTCCCCTAGGCTATATGGTAGTCCATTGAAGAGTACAATATGGTGCAAAATCTGTCAAATTGTCGGATTACATGACACAAATTTCTGCCGAAGGGTCGGAAAGTATCAATCTGAGTTGAAGAAGTTGTTTTGCAGATTTTTTTTGTCACTAGGACATGATGAGAAGCACTGTCACACTTATGATATGATGTTGGACAAAGCTGAAATTTATAGAATGCGGGCTAAAACTACCTCACCAGCATCCCCCTCTGGGGGTGGTGGATTCTAGGGCAGAGGAATAGGACGAGGAGGTGGACCAATTGGTTAAGGAAGAGGAAAAGTTATTTTCTATAACTGTGGAGTTGTTGGTCACTATGAGCATGATTGCCCAAATCTAGCACAAAAATCATGCAGGTATTGTAGACATTTTGATCAGGTGATAGAATATTTCCCTATTTTGATTGCTAAAATGCAGGAGAAAAGGACATAAACTCCAACACATAATATTTAGATGGTTATAGCAGAAACATGTGAAGAAGATCCCAGCGTGAATGTGGTCACTAGGAGCGGTGCCACCGCTAATGAAGATAAGGGAAAGGAATTGGCTACCGACTTATGGATTCGTAAAGCACCTAAGAACAAAGAAGGATTTGATCTACAATGTGAAAAGGATACTTTTCTAGAAGCTCAAAAATATTTTTTAGAGGCAAGCACATCAAAATCAGGTAGACCAATGGAGGAAGCATGAGGAGATGAAGAGATCAAACCATTTCTACAAGCTTGCATTAAGTTACTGTGCAACAAAAAGGCAGTAGAGAATCTTCCGACTCTGATATATAATTGCACAGAGAAGGAATAACCGATGGTATAATAGAGAGTTGTCAACAAAATCTATAAGAATAAGAATAGAATGGGTAGAGAGATGTGTATGACCACGCAAATTGGTGCTTATGAGATGGACAAAGTTATTCTAGATTTGGGCTCGGATGCCAATGTTCTACCTAAGTGAACATGGCAGCGCATGGGAGAACCCAAGTTGTAGTGGTCTACCATTCAACTGCACATGGAAAATCAACAGAATATCATTCTGTTAGGGAGTCTGACACAAGTTGTAGTCAGTATCGAGGGTGTTAAGGTAATGGCAGACTTTGAAGTTATAAAAATTGTAGATGATACTGATCCTTATCCTACGCTGCTAGGATTGGACTGGGCTGTTGATATGGATGGTGTCATAAACTTGAATAAGAGAAGAATGGATTTTGAAAGCAATGGAATCGGGGTCATCATTCCTCTAGAGCTCTCAGAAGGACAAATATACACAAAGCCTGTGCATGCTAATGATGATATTGATCAAATCTATAAGTTTACTTTGTGCGAGGAAGATTGGATTAACCAAACAATAGATGGAAATCGTAATTGGGAGAAGGATAGCTCTTGTTTCTTAGATTCTGATGAGGAATTAGAAAACTGCCAGAATTGATTGCATGAGGTATCTACATTACCCTGTAATCGTGTGACCATATCTATTTTATGTGTAACATCTGAGGTACGTGAATTACCGCATTATGATGGTTCAACTGATATAAACATGTTTATAGGGGAGTTGGAAAGGATTGTGCCAGAAAGATAGAGATTCCATGCTTTAGCTCTCGGATTGCACACTACTCCAGCAAGATGGTGGGAAACTCATAAAGAAAAAATGGGTAACTAGGAGGAATGTGTGTTCATGATGAGGTTACGCTTTGAATGTCCAACCATCATAATGGAATAATTCTACTCTGAAAAATATGATCCGCAAAGACATTTGGCTATATGGAATCATGTATGGGGCATAGAACCAAGACCTGAATGGGTCCACATGTTTATTCATACATTGGGGAAGGTACCTATTGATTGGTATTTGGAGACAGAGCTATGCCGAGGTACTAGTGAATGGTATGCACTGATGGAGATTTTTATCCTAACATTCATCTTTGAGAGTGGATTTGATAATATTGGCCAAGATTTGCATAACATTTAAGAAGTCATATTTGATACAACAAAGTCTGCAATCGAGTGGGCTCCACCAGCATGGGATGCACAGATGAAAGATATCGTGAATTGTAGAAATCTGGTGGTTGAAGAGAGTGAAGGGAATCCAAGGAATATCATGATTCTAGAATATGAGGGACAACACGCAATATCTAGACCATCGAACACCTCACTAGATGTGGCAAAACCCCTAAAGTTCCAACAGGTGAATATTGGGTTTGAAGAGAAACCTAAGTTGGAAAAGATTGGAGACTACTAGGATGATGATATAGTAGGAAAATTTGTTGAGTTGATGACCGATTATTAGGACCTGTTCCTAAAAATTTCTTATAATTGAAATGAATTATTAAGGAACTTGGATTTATGAAGATCACTTTGAAACTTGATGCGCACCTAGTGAGGAAATGCCCATACAGGCTGAATCCAAGATATAAGCAGAAGGTGAAAGGTGAGTTGGAAAAAATGGTTGCTGCAGGCATCATAGAACCAATATAATAATTTGATTGGGTAATTCCAATGGTAGTACAAGATCAGAAGACCAAAGGAGAAATCAAGATCTTTGTAGATCTGTGCAAATTGAATGATGCTTGTGTGCATGATCCATTCCCAACTCCATTCTCTGATGAAATCCTGGATAATGTTGGAGGAAAAAAAGCTTATCCATTCACAGATGGGTTTTTAGGGTATCATCAGACCCAAATTGTGCTAGAAGATCGCAGTAATACCACCTTTGCAACTGAATGAGGATATTTCCAATATACATTTATGCCCTTTGGCTTGAAGAATACGCCTGCCATATTTTCGCGCATAGTAGTAGTTGCTTTCAAAGAATTTATCCACAAGTTATTGGAGGTATACTTTGATGATTAGACTGTGTTTCGGCTATTGAAGAAGCATGTTTCAAATCTGTGCTTAATGCTATATATCTGTAGAAAATACCATATCTAAATGAATTAGAAGAAGTGTATATTCTATGTCCCATTTGGGATACTGCTGGGACACATTTTTTTCCAACAAGGGTTGATGGTAGATCATGTGAAGATCGCAGTAATAGTTAATATGGATATTCTTAAGAATTTCAAGAAATTGCGCTCAATATTGGGTCACACTGGGTATTATCGGAAGTTTATTTAGGGTTACGCACTTATAACTGTGCCCATGGAGAAGCTTCTCAAGAAGGATGCAACATTCTGCTGGGTTGAGGATTTTCAGAAGAGTTTTGAATTGCTAAAGGAAAATATGGTGATTGCGCCCATACTCGTCTTCCCAGATTGGTCAAAGGTGTTTCATGTGCATGTTGATGCATTTTGTATTGCACTCGAAGCTATTTTAGCATAACTAGGAGTGGGAGAGATTGATCACCATATTGCCTATGCAAGCCAAAATTTCTCAAGCATAGAACAAAATTGCTAAATCCCATAAAGGGAAGGATTAGTGATGTTTTATGCGTTGCAAAAATTCTGCCACTACCTATTAGGAGGGTATTTTAATATTTTTATTGATCATTCTGCTTTAAAGTACCTCGTCAATAATCCTGTGTTAGGGGGGATATTTGAAAGTGGTTTATTGCTTTTCCAGGAGTATGAATTTGAGATTATGGTCAAACCAGGAAGACTGAACGTTGGACCAGACCATCTGTCATGCATTGAGACTCATGAATAACCTATGAATTTGTAGGATGGATTTCCAAACACGCAGTTTTTTGCGATCAAGGTAGTTGATGAGAACTTCCCTGATATTATTTAGTTTCTAACTACTGGATGTGTGCCTGAAGAATATACAGTTCAGCAAAAATAAGAGCTCGTGGTGCGTGCAACAGACTTCACTATTATTTCTAGACAGTTGTACAAAATGGGTGCAGATGAAGTGTTGTGGAGATATGTTTGGAGTATAAAATACGTGCAATAATAGATGAAGCTCATGGAGGGGTTACCAGTGGTCATTATGTAGGTAAGGAAACCTCGCAGAATATTTTTTGGGCTGGGTTCTTGTGGCCCACACTGGACAATGATGCATATGCGCATTATCACACATGTGATGTATACCAGAGGACTAGAAAGCCATCGCACAGAGACAAGATTCCCTTGCATCCATAGATGGATCTACAAGCATTTGAGAAATGAGCTATAGAATTTGTTGGACCTATCAATCCTCTAGGAAAGAAGATTGGTGCACATTACATAATCACTGCGAAGGACTATGTAACCAGATGGGATGTAGCCAAACCTGTGAAGGATTGTACTACAGATATAGCTGCGCAGTTCATATTTGAGAATATTGTGACTCGGTTTGGATGTATTAAGATTCTCATAAGCGATCAAGGTACTCATTTTGTGAATGAAACCATTGAAGCATTGACAGAGGAGTTTTATATGCATCATCAAAAGAGCACTCCCTATCATCCCTAGGAAAATGGTGTGGTGGAAGCATTCAATAAGATATTAGAGACTACGCTTACCAAGGTGTGAAATGCTAACCGAAATGATTGTGATGAGCACATATCTATGGTTCTCTGGGCATATCAGAGCACATGTAAGAAGTTGACTGGTAGGACACCCTTCAGGATGGTATATGGGCAAGAAGTTGTGTTGCCAATGGATTTCATTATGCCTAGTTTTCACATTGCAACATTCACAAATATGGCATAAGCATATGCTATGGAGGAATGGTTGTTGCAGTTGGTCGCACTGGAAGAAGATTGCTTTATTTCCAGTTATCACTAGAAAGTTTAGAAGGCGCGCGAAAATAATGGCATGATAGGCACATCAGGCAAAAGGTGTTTAAGGAAGATGATTTGGTCTTGTTATATGACATCAAGTTTGCATGCCACCCAGAGAAGTTGAAAATACATTGGCTAGGGCCATATGTTGTTAAGGAAATCACTGATGGAGGTGCAGTGCGCCTGGCCACATTGAGAGGAGAACACATCCCTAGGTATGTCAATGGAAGCTAATTGAAGTTGTACATGGATGACCCTATGCGTACCAAATGACTATATGTTCGGAGTATCAGATTTTCACAAATGGGACGGGGGATGTGCAGAAAGGTGCAACGTGCACGTGGTAGCTGTGCAAGGATGTTGACTAGGTCACAGAGGTACCAAAAACTAGCTGTTGGAATAGTAAATATGAAAAATATAGCTTTATTACCATTTATGGGAGTGTCTAGGTTGCATTTAATGAAGGGATTTTGCTAGATTTGGGACCATTTTGTCATTTATGGAGACACATTAATGTAGAAGTAACCTTTGAAGATACGCCACAAGTATAAATATCACATATGGGGTCGCAATAGTTCCCTTTACTTTCCGAGTGAATTATTTGTCTTGAGATCTTTGATTTCTATTGCCTACTCATTGTCTATGTCTAGTTTGGATCTGGGATTCAAGGAAGAGTTGCACTGCATAGGGTTGGGTGATGTAATTCTGCCCAGTTTGACAGTTACATGACCCAGAGATGACCCTACTGCGCTAGAGGTTCTTGTTCTGCCAATCACTGAAACACCTATGCCCACGAAGTCTAAGAAATGGAAAACAACTGGAACAAGGAAATCCCCAAGGGAAAAGTCTCCAAAGCCATGCTCCACTACGAATGAGTGCCTAAAAAGAACAATGACAGAGCACCCCGAGAAAATTATGGAGGAAAAGGATGATGTGGTTGAAATGGCCCCATTCTCGTAGTTTTTGACCTATGTCGCACCACGCAAACCAACAGTAAGGGTTCCCAAAGATATTAACAAGGTGGGAGCAAGAATCCAAATGCCTTTGATCCCTGAAAACATCTCGATGGAAGGAGACATGTTTTCAAAAGTGCCACAACTCAGAATGGAGGATTTGGAAATCACAAACATGGATAAATTTCTTGAAATCACTCCAAAACTCTACCTAGGCCACGTCTAGTAGGAAGGAGGAATCATGCGCTTAGAGCTGAAAAGATGGGTGTTGGGTTTGCACAAGGCAGGTTTGTTGAATTTAATATAGATACCTCACTTTGGGCATATCCCAATAAACTATATATGTGTCTGACAATTGCTCATTCTCATGCATGATGATGTACTATGGTTAGGAGAGCACATTCCCATTGATGATGTGATGATCCATAGGATCACTGGCCTACCTGACCAGGGCAAAGATTCAATGGCTGAATTTGGGGGAAAATCACAAGAGAAATCTACCACAGACAAGATCAAATCCAAATACCAAGTCTCGCACAAGAGTACGGGATTTGTGGTGAGTGAGATAAATGACTTAGCCATTCAGTTCAAAATGCTCCTCTTGGCCTTCAAGATGATGCAAAAATATAGACTGAAGGGGATGCCCGTAAAAGTGATTACCCTTGCATGCCGATGTGAAAAGGGGATGATCTACAATTTATCACATTATCTGTGCAAGGAATTTTTGGAGAATGTGCACGAAGCACATGAAGAGGGAAAAAAATTTCATTATTCTTGGTTGTTGTTGTTGATTGATTTAAGTAGGTGGAATACCCATGAGGATACCTAGATTCCTGAGATAGAGCCTCAGATGTGTGAGGCCGCGTAGTATGCAACACTTTGTAATTCATCAGACCCCACACGCATTAAGGAGAATAATATTTTCTGGGTACTTTTGGATGCCTCACTCTATCAAGCGGTGCAGTATAAGCTGAGGTTGTCCCCAACACTTATGAAAAGTACAAGATGAGATCCATTTTCAAAGAAACTTTACATAATATGCACATCTGTGCGAAAGGCACTGTGGAGGTAGTTTGGTACGAGTTACCATATTTAGTGACAGAAGACGATCTGATCCCCATCCCTGCAGAATGGCCACTAGCATGGTTAGAACCTGGTGTATCCACATCCATTCCTAAAACACCAAAGAATTTGCACACTGGTACTTAGCTAGAGAAAAACACCGAGAAAACAATAGAAAAACCAACAGAGAAGGAAACCACACCGACCACAACTGGAGAAACTATTTACTTGGAAAAATATACGAAGCCTAAGAAGAATGGTACTATGCCAAAGGACATTTTGGAGTAGGTCGAAGCACATAATTCTAAAGGAACAAGGTGTGGTTCTCATACCATTGGAGGAATGAAGAAGAAGAGAAAAGGTTCTAAGGACACTAGAGATTGCAAACATATTCATTTCTTTGACCGAGGATTGATGGATGGATATGGAAGTGAAGTATAAGACTATGCTTGAAGTTGTGCAGGTTGGGATCCAAGAACTAAAAATTCAAGTGAGCTTGATTCAAGCGAGCGTTGCTCAAGCTAGCTAGACATATATGAGCACACATGTAACCAGTGCATAGTCACTGGACATAGCATTACTAGCGACCTGAGATGTTCAACTTGTGAAAATGTGTGCACCAGCCATACATGTGGACATCAGGCAACGCGCCCAGTTCAGAGGTGCAGGTGATATTAATATTAACTTGTCTGTTTTACCTATAGGAAAGCTGCACCTGATGCACAGTATGATTGTCGATGAAATTCATTTCCGTGATGCTCATGCTCACACAACTATGGTAGAGTCAAAGAATCAGCCTACAGATGCATAACAAAAACAACAAGTCGTAGACGAAGCCTTCCGCACCGCCGAAGCCTAGCACGCTGCGATTGAAGCGAAAATCCACCAAGTATGCAATGAAGTTCCAAAATTCTTGGCTACAACTTCCCCAAAAGATAAATTGGAAGGACTGGCTGCCACCTTGAAAGCCTCGTGCGCCGAAGTGCAGACCGTTTGTGCTGAGTTTGAACATAAATTTTTTTATTTTCAATTGAAGTTGTAGCCTGAAACTCCACCTGAAGTCTTAGAAAAACAAGGAGTCACACAATGTGACAATATTTTAGATGAGCCTATGGGTGTCTGGACTTTGTTTTAGAATGATCTGGTAGTACAACAGTTGCACAATGAGCTGCACATGAATGAACAACCGTTTTATGATATCCGTACGGTGGTGCCTACCCTTGTTCTTCCACAGTGTATCACCCGCCTATAGGAGGTCCAGATAATCCAAACAAAGATCGAGGACCTGCGTCGCAAAGAGAAGTTGTTGGAGGCATGAATGAAACCATGGGCTGAGGAGGCTCTTCAGCTATCGCAAACATTGGACAATACATTGAAGGCTATTCAGTAGACATAGAGAAGTATCAAGCTAGACACTGAAGGGCCCACTACTGAGAATTTGGTTCTTCAAGCGCAGGGAGCTATTATACAGAGTCTGGAAATGGTGCTCCCACTAAAAAAATATTTTTTCAGTGCACTCCAGGCCAAGCTGAAGGATCAGATGCCACAGTGACTCGGGACACGTCACATGTTTATGTTGGGGGCTTGTTGGAGCGGCGTCCCCTGGGGTACACTTTTTGGTATATTTTGTATACGTTTTGCATATGCACGCTGTGTGGATAGTTCAAGGGGATTTCGGATGGGTCAAAGTCCCTCTTTTTTGGTAAAATGGCTTTAAGGGTAAACTGTGGGCCTCAAACTATGGTTTGAGACCATAGTATCTGCGTGCTAGATTGATATAAATAGATAAATCGAGTCCAAGAAAGAGGTAGACTATTATTGATGTGATGATATGAATGTTTATGCGTCTGTAATACTTTTGTAAGGGTTTCTATCTGGGTTGGGTAGAAAGGCTCCTACTGGCTGTGTGCATGGAGACCTATTCCTGGTTGTGCATGGACTCTGCTGGTTGTGTGCATGAAAGGGTAAAGTGTAAGGGAAAGTCTGATGTACTGAATTGATCTAAATTAATACAAGGACTAGTTTTGGTGGAACATTGTGTTATCGATCTAAGTTATCTACCTATTGTTTTTGTCTTAAGATCACATTGCTTTTGTGTTGCTTATTTGTATCTGCGCAAATCCATCTATTATTTATGCATGAAGTTATATTGATGATAGAATACATGGATAAATTTTCTTAAGTGATTATGCCTTAGATAGATCTGGATCTGATTCTGATATAATATATCTGTGATGAAGTGCTTTGTGATTATGTTTTGTGATATGATAAAGTATTATTCTATATTGCACACATATGTTTATGAACGATATAAGTCTGCAATCAATCTGCTTAGGGCCACTACATTATTTTCGTCCTTAGGGTGTAGAAACCTGGCCCAGCACCCCCCCCCCATACTGCTTCGGGTGAGACTTTGATCTGTGCAAGGAAGTCATTTCCGAAAGGGCCAATAGTTGGAGGGTTTATTGACTGCGCGATAAAATCTGAACCTGGGTCATTACCCCTCAACCCAACATTCCATATCTCCTAATTATTATACTGCTAGTCACATTAAAGTTCGATAAGGAATTGAATACCTAACACCCGTCTTGTGAAAATGGATATACGAAATTGTGAAGGTACAAAATGATTTATTTAATAATCACCTTACCATGCCATCATAAATCTATATCATCTCCATTTCACCTATTCAAATTTTCATTTCTCTTACACCTCCTTTCAAAGTATACTCCTCCATTAACCCTGTCAAAAATCATAGTCGAGGTCGATACTTCTTCGCACCATGGGGATGCTTGTTCGTTCTAAGACAAATGGGGTAAATTTTCTCCAAGCATATCTAAGGGTCAAGGAGTAACTGCAACAGGTATGATGGCTCCAATTTTTCAAGAAATTATACAGTTTTGAAATGAAAATCACCAAATACTTCACCCAAGCTTTTGATGGGGTGGAATCAGAGATAGGAGACATAAAGATCATCCTCACAGAATCCATTGTCGCAAAAGAAACAAGACTACCTAGAAACAGAGAAATCTGGTTTAAAAATAGAAAAATAAAAGAGAGTGATTGGGTTCACTTCCTAATAACCATGCATGGACTTGTCAATTTTTAAGAAATGTATTCCAATTACAAAATTAAGGGGAAAATGGAGAAATATTTTACTAGTTATCCAAAAATTTATAACATGTGAAGGAAGATTTGGGACAATGTTTGTCTACCATGCTAGGATTATTATGCATTTGTTGATGAGTTTGAAATTAATTTTCCTTATTTCCTACTTCAAAGTTTAAATAAAATGGAATTTAGCATACATAGAGAATCTAGATCCATCGATAACTCTCTATACCATCATGGAGTCATTAAGGTTTTGGTAGAAGTAGATTTGCAAACTAAAGGAGATAATTGGCAAGTTTTCTTAGTGAGAAATCACTTTGTAGAAGCTCCAGAGAAAGAACCAAATAATAGGGTTAAAATAAGTAGAATAAAATTAAACCCTGGCCATGAAAAGAGAGAGTTGAAGAGGAAGTTCAAGAGAAGGATGTGACTGAAATCCCAGAGGATCCATTCGAAGACAATACTCCACTATCCCAGTACCTTGAGAAGTTTAAACATAAAAATTATAGACATGATCTTAGAATAAATAAAGCTAGCCCAAGTCATAAAGTATCCGAGAAAAGAAAGAAAATAGAGGATAAAAGAAAAAAATAACAAGGCACTGAAAGTTCAGGAGTAAAATTGAGAAGAATTAAAAAAATTGCAAAACCTTCAAGCACATAGTCACCAAAAATGATTGATCTAAAGGAAGAAGGGTTTAAAAAAAATCCTCATATAGTTAGTTCAACAAGGAAAATTAATCCAGAAATTGATCCATTTCAGCAAGATATTTATGATTATGTGGAATCTCTAGAGAGAAAGGCACAACAAAAATAAAAATCTTCTCAATTTGAAATGGGTGAAACTTCAACAAAAAAACAATATGCAAATCAGGAACACAATATTGAATAAAATATGAATCAAAAAATTTATGAGTTGGAAATTATTAACAAACACTTGATTCAGAAAAGAGAAGCAGCTAAATTTCAAAACGAGATACTCAGGACTCAAAATGACAACATACTTCTACACCTCTGTCATTGGTACAAAAAGAATAAGAAACTTAAACTTCAATTTTTTTTCTCAAAAACAGGGCTATTAACAATGGAAAAGCGTATAGGCAAAAGACATTAAAAATGTCAAGCATCAGGTACAGATAAAGTTTTTCAAAGAAGGAATACATTAGGAAAAGCCAAAATTTTAATTCTTCTTAAGGTTCAGGCATAAATTTATGGACAAGCCACAAGCAACAGAGAAATTTTGCGCACAACGCAACTATTATTTCAATAACTGTGTGGTCCTTTAGATGGTGAAATGTCACCATCCGAGACCACTTGGAACACTTGGTTGGGAAGATTCCTCAGTACTAAAAATTACAGTCGTCTTTAAGCAACCTTGAGGCTTAAATGCAACACACAAAGGAATCACCCCTCCACTCTTGTGTCACCATCTATCTTGTGCCAAGAGAAGGAGGGATAATTCAAAAAATTTCTATATAAACCAACCTTTGGAAGAAGAATGGGAGACACATTGTTATGCTGGCCAAATTGCTTCATAGCAAACCAACTTACATATTCCAGCAGCAGAGGGAGTGGAAGGACTGATATGTTGGCCAACCAACATCTCATTCTAAGATAGAGAGGTTCACCACTTGATCTCGATCTACCATCCTTTGAGAGAGGGAAGAGATGCTTGCAGGAATTCGAGGGAAGGAGACCTCATTGTTTTGAGTATTTGAGATCCATAGCTCAAAGGATGCTCTTCAAGTGTTTAGCATTGTATATTTTTTACCACCAACACCTAATAAAGGGATAATTATCCACTTGTGTTATTAGGTTTTTTGCTCCATCGAGCTTTTGAATTTTGTATCTTGTGTTTGTGTTATTCTTATTGTTGTATGCTTATTTTTCCCTCAAAGTTAGTTTACATTGTGTGGAATCTATTCCACTAATAGTAAACAATTATTTTTCTATGTGACCTTATGCAGGTAGTAGCCAGCTTGCTAAAGAAGTGTATTGTGTACTCCCTCACGCCAAATACATTACCACAGGAAAGGCGACTCCACTGGATTCTTTCTTTTTGAGTAAATGGTTGTTGATTGAGGTCCTTCCTGCTTAGTTTGCTACAAACCACCCTTAAATTCTCTCAACATCTCCAATCACACTCAGTGAAATTTTTTTCACAACAGAGGAAACAATTTTTCTTCATTCTTCACAACAACGCGTTTTTTGCTTCAATAGACCTGTGCCCCACGCCTATGGGACGATAATCTTCACATCATACTAATAAGAAAAAAATTAGCTACGTTTTCCCATTTTTAAGGTGAATGGCATCCCCTAATGAATTTCCATCACTTTGTCTCTGTATTCCACTACTATTAGGACACTCAAGTGTTATGTTTAACCTTGAATTAGCTTAGCATCTAGGTAGTTTTAATTTTAATATTTTATTTCGCAAATTACATAGTTTAAATAAGGGACAAGTAAGTGGCCTTAAATCCACATCTTAGACATCCATAATTTTGATATATTCAAATGATGGCTAAAACAGGCCTTTTATCCTTCAAGAAACAAATTTCAAGCAATCTGTGAGTTCTTGAAGTCTACTGTGTTCAATATCCTTCATAAGACCCATATCATTGATTTCTTCACTCAAAATCCTCAAAGAAGCTTGCTGATATACAAGGACTATTTCAAAAACCTCTTCTCCATCATTTCCCTCCTAAAATTCCCTTTTTCCCTTTATTATTCCTCCATTTCCTCAAGAAATCCCTTTAAAACCTTGTAAATCTTCTTTTACTTGGTTTAAAACCCTTCTTTTACCCCATCGGAACCCCTCAACACCCTTAAAACACCTTCATTTCGGCCTAATTCTGCTCCTCTTAAACATTCAGGCTCAAACGCCTTTCGGCTTAGCCCTCACCCCTTTTCGTCATATGACCTGGCGTTGTGACCGAGCGCTAATCCCATCGGCTTATCAGCACTTCGCACCTCGTGCTTCCTCGCTTCCATATCTCGCATTCATTTTTTCCACCGATGGCTGATCCCATGAGCAAATCTCCACTGTTGATCCTATTTAAGATCTAACGGCTCTCTCTCCATCGACACATCGCAATCGCTCCCCCCACATCCCTTCCTCCTATATTTCTAGATTCTCGATGTGCATGGCCCTGATTTAATCACAGTCGTCCATTTCCCCTCATCTAATGGCCCATATTACCCCCGCATTTCAACCCCGCCCTTTTCATTCTTCTTCATCACCCGATCTCAGCTCTCGATCCCTTTCTTCTCCATGGGACTGCACCTCTCCCTTTCCTCTAGCCCCTTCCTTGTTTTTTTCCTTTTTTCGCACTACGTTTTCCCCTTGATCAATCTCCACCATAGATCTTATTGATCTGACGTTCATCGCACTCACCCTTACCTTTCCACCTCGCCGAAAACATCCCACTACCCGATAAAGGAGATGACGTGACTCACCCCTATGGCCCATCGCCCACTACTCCACCACCGTCCAATCCTTGCATGCCACCTAGCCTCCATTATCCCCCTCCACTGAACAGTTTCCCCAACCGCGCTCATCCTCCACTATCGATCTGGCTCCCCCAGATCTGACGGTCCACAACCATTTTCGCATGCAATTTTCTCCCTGGATTTAATGGCCCTTTTCCACGCGAAATGGGTGGTTTTGCAGAGGACACGTGTCGACACCTAAGCCATATCACATTCATTTAGCCCATTACGACTTACGGCCTGAGCCCTATGCGAAAACCATCCCCGGTTTTCCAAAACTGCCTATCCAATGTTCCACGGAAAAACCTTATTCAAACCCTGGTTTCAGGTTACTTCCATTAAAACTCATTTCCGCCGCATCCACCTACCTCTGCACAACTTTTCTGCCTTTTCCATCACCTCTGAAGCAGTTTAAGCCCAATCCGCAGGATTTTATAACATTTTTGATGTCTTGTGCAGGTTTAATGGCAGTGCTATAACAAAAAGTTGTCCCACAGTCCAGTAAAGGGACATGGCCGAGGGTGACGATCCTCTATGGCCAAAAATTGCATAAAATGGACAGAAAGGGGTAAACTCCAAAGTTTCATCAATATATCATGAATATTGATTGTTCAGTAAAACCCTCTCATGCGCTACTGCCACCTGTACACAACTAACAGTGAAGACCAAAGATTAGTGAAGAAATCGAAGATAAAGGTTTAAGCATGAAATCCGAAGACCAAAAGCTAAACCTGCAGATCAATGAATAAAGGATAAAGCATAAAGACAAATAAATTAGAAGGGAATACAGTCAGTAAGGACATAAAGGTCAAAGATGATTAAAGAGGCCTAAAGCAAAAATCTGAGGCCTAATTTAGTTTAAAGTGACAAAAGAAAACATATCAGCAAAGAAGCCTTGAAATGTTAGATCATCAAGGAAATTAAATCTCCAAAGATCAAGAGAAGGACACCTGTAGTCTACTTTAACTTTCAAAGACAATTTGACAGTTACACTGTTGACAAAACCTATTTAAACTATCAGGGTAGTTATTATAAAGGCATGGGTGGCCTTAAAACTAAATGTTTCACCTAACTTGTCCCAGAAGCCAAGACAGAGTTACTGCAGTCAGAAGATATCTCCAAAAGCACACACTTCAGAGTTATTGCAGCTACCAAAAGCCTCAAAAGTCAACAAAAGTGACTGAAGTAGATGAAAGTTAATGTAAAAATCAATTAACAGAGTTAAGACATTAGATATCTTCTCCATTAGGCCTTCCAAAGGTTGAGAAGCATTTGCTCTGTATTAATTGAACAAATGAACCCTTTCTTTCACTCCACCTCCTCATTCTTATATAAAGACTCCATGAGGAGCTCATTTTAAAGGGTTGGAAAGTTATTGATTGTTTGAACTATTATTAAGTAGAAGTAGCTGAATATTTGTATTATAGTAGGCTGGGAAGAGAAGTATTGGATTGTAGAAAGCCATTGGACTTAAAGTATGTGACTTGTCCTGCACATCAAATAAGCAAGAAGATTCACAGGATCCTAGTCTATATTATTGGTGATGTTTTTCTTACTGTAATTTGTATTCTCCTTATGTTTCCATACTGTCCATTTTCTCTGATAAAGAATAGAAAATTTAGAGTAGGATTTATTGCAAAGTACCCTATTTCTACCTAATAAGCTTTATCTCTATGTTTTCTTCTAATTGTTGCTTTGGGAATTATTTCAATAGAGTATAACCAGTCAAGGAATGTTGGTGAGACCATGTCTTGCTGAGTAGAACTTGAGATGTCGTTCTCGAATGATCTTTTCACTGCATGCTAAGTAGAGTCCTAATCAAGAAAGTTTATGGTTAGCCCTGTCCCTTTTTTAGTCTTAAACAGATGTTTTGAAGATTTCCCTTAAGAGTATGCCGAAATCAGGATAGGTTCAAAGTCCTTACATTATCTTAGGCTACTTTTTATGTTTATCTTAAATGTTTTCTACCCTTAAGAGTATGCCAAAAGCAGGATAGGTTCAAAGTCCTTACTTGATCTTAGGATACTTTTTATGTTTATCTTAAATGTTTTCTACTTTCTGAAGGTAGTCAAGAGGATTACTGGATTGTTGTCTTATAAGTTGGCTTTATTAGGAGTTTTCCAAGAAAAGTCTATGGTTTTCCCTGTGCTTTGGCTTGGTCCCAAATCAGTCACTTTGAAAGGCTTTTCTTGTCTAGTGAAATTTATAGATTCTTAATTGGTTATTAGCTTTTCTTCTTTCACCACACTTCTTAATATTTCATACTACAAACTCAACTTAAAGAGATATTTTGATATAGATGACTTGCCCTATGGAAACCCTTGAATATTTTTTGTGAAATTAAACCCTTTTATGACTCCATAGCCCAATGGATTGGCATCGTTTCTTGACCTATCTTCCCATGCTAAAACATCCTTCTACTTTTTTCCTCCTTCACTCCACATGAGCTTCTCAATTAATGATCCCCAACCAAAAACAAACAAATCCTTTGTGCTTCATAACTAGCCTAATATCATATCATGAGCCTATAGCATATCATTCTAAAACACATATAGAGAGATCCATCTCTGAATCTAGGAGGGCTAGATCCTAGGATTCCAAAGTGGTTCTGATGTTGCCTTGTCTTTTGGTATGCCAATCTTCCAAATCATAGGACCTCAACATAATGGCGATCATACTAGGGACTTCTAAGTAAATTGTATCGTAGACATCCTTAAGAGCTCATAAGACCCACAACATCCTTAGATTGGTATTCAATTGCTGATGGTGGACAGCAACTCATCTTAAAACATTTGAAATCATCCACTTGGCGACTCCACAACTCTCAATAGACCTAAAGACTCCACGGGGAAGCCCATTCTATCATAACATCACTCATACTCAGTCAAGGAAACTTTAAGGATTAAGTTATCTTTGTTAAATACTTGTTTGCTTCTAAATATTGCCATATCTAACTAACTTTTCTTTTCTGTCGGTCTAAAATCAACATAGTGGCGACTCCAAAACTCCCAAAATACCAAATTAATCCACTGGTAGAAGACTCTGAACTGGTTTAATAGACACACTGACCTCTTTTCTGATTTACAAACATTATTCCAAGGATACAACGAATATATGTCCCAATGAGTAGAGATCACATCCCTGGGTTCCCACATAATATGCCCCAGGTGTTAGAACCTAAGAGCTTGCTTTCTTTAAGAGACATGCACCAATTATTTTATGAGAAATATAGAGATAACCCTTCATCTTTATCATGGACTGCAAATTGTTGTGATCAATATCAGAACATCATACAATACTTGTTAGATATTGATGAGGATTTGGTTAATATGCATCCTGAAGATCTGTTAAATGCCATTCAAGAATTTCATATGCATCATAACTATCAGAAGAACCTAGATGAATCAGTTGAGGAAGAAATCAATCAAGGAATAAAATGCATTCCTCAAGATATCCTTGCAAGCATAAATAATGATTCATCATCCCGTCTAGGTGAGGCTCAAGAAGACATCCAGCCTCAAATTCAGTCTTCACAAGAGATAGAGAACTATTGTACTTCTGCTCAAAGAAACACAGAAACATCTCCTCCTTTGACAGAAGAAGAAATCGATCAGATTATCAATAAACAACCAGCCTCTGAAACTTTTTGCAAAACAAACACTCTTGCCCATTCACCTAATGAAATTTGTTGTAAAAACTTAGAAAGTTTCCTTGTAGATCAAAATAAAGAAAGACCTGTTGATAATCCAGTATGTTTGATTGGTGAAATTACTTACATTAATGATTTTCCTAATTTTGATCTTTCTAATGATGATGTTCTCCAAAAAGAAGTTGATCTTGCTAGACCGTCATTAGTAGATTTGTGGGAGGAAGATAAATTCCACCAATTTTGAGAAAGTAATGAGCCAAAGCAGGCTATTTACGATACCGATGAAGAAAGCTTTAAAAATGCAGAAGAGGGTGAAGAATCTCTGAATCTTTTCTCTGCTTCATTACAACTCATCAATAACAGTTTTCATGTGATTGGGAATCAGCAGTCTTTCAACTCAAAGGTTGAGGAGGAAAACAATGAATAACTTCTTGAGCCGGTTGAAATTAAAGAACCTTCTCCTGAAAGGGTTGAGGTAATCAAAGAGACCTCTACTCAAGAATATAATGACATATTCACTGAGCTCAGTCCACTAAATCAAAATACCATGGGACTACAAGAGGACAGCACTGCCAAATATGATGAGTCCTCCAGTTCATATCACAATGAAGATGAGGAAGATTTTATTTCTCAAAAGAATATTTTTCTTGATCCAGTGGAAGAAAAAATAACCCTAGCTGAAAATTACCTGTCAAATACTCCCAACCAAGTATTATTTCAAGACCCCTTCGCTCATTATTTTGAAGAAATTTGAAGAAGGGATAGAGATTGTTAGGAGCAGTGTATCACCAAATGCAACAAAAATTTTTAGCACTGCTTCTAAAGAACAAGTGAGATGGGAGCGGCCCTGTCTGTCTGGCATGCTCAAAGAGATGAGCAAAGACTAGTCATGGAACCATCTGATTGACTGGATGTATTGGAAAAGAGAATTTGTCAGCTAAAGATGTAAATATTTCAGAGTTAGATTAGGGTAGGTAGGAATGTCAATAAAGCTCAGCCTGCGAGCATTTAGTTAGTTTTTTGTTTTTTGCTTTGAAAGAAAAATTGAAAAAATACAAAAATAATAGAAAAGAAAAATAGGGAAAATTAGAAAAATAAGAAAGGTACAGCCCCATACCAAAAAATAAAGAGAGTCTGAAAGTGTGAAAGCTTAAATGCCACTACCAAAAGAAGCACTGCTATTTAGTCATCCAACCTAATAATGACTAGATAGATTTCAATTTACTGTTGATAGGTTAGTGAATCAGATTAGCCAAACAATTTAATCTTGGCTTATCAGTAGATTGGATTAGGATAGAAAAACAGAGGTTCAAACAAGCTTAAATCCTGAACTTGTAAGTTTGATGAAGAATGGCTCAGACCATATCAAAACCTGAGCCAAAGATACAAAGAAGATTGTTTCTAACATGCTGAGAACTTGAACCATGTAAAGAAGAAGAATACATCTCTAAAAAGATCAAAACCAGAGCTGAAAGAAATAAATAAGGATGCTTGTAATTTTCAGATCCTAAGCCTTCACAGTTTTGTTTTAATTTTTTGCAAATAAGTCTATGTGTAGCTTGTTTCTTATGCCATGGACACTACAGCAAATTAGACAGCTTAATCCTGGTTTGGCTGTGTTTTCAATTTCTGTTTTATAATATAGAGAATAAAATTTGTCAGACAACTTAATCCTGACAGATAGTAGTTAGGTAGAGAAGCTTATGAGTTCAATTGTTTAAACTGAACTCATGAAAGTTATAAGGGTAGATTTAGACTAGTTTCCTACTTTCAATAAAAGAATAAAATTTTGATGTCAAAAGGTTTGCAAGTCCAAGTGCGCCTTATGAAGAAAAAATGTTAGGAAGTAGACTGTGTAGGTAGTTGTTTGGGGAAATAAATCTATTTGTTACTATGAATACTGATCATCTTTTAAGCAGCATGATCAAAGGAGAATGAGGTTGTCAAAGTGCAAAGCATTGGTCTACTCTCTAGAGGTTATCTCTAATATTTTTGACACCTCCATGGAGCTGTCATCCCCAAGTGGAGCCAATGTTAGCCATCCAAAATTTTGATACATTTAAATGATGGCTAAAACAGGTATTTTAGCCTTCAAGAAACAAATTTCAAGCAATATGTGAGTTCTTGAAGTCTACTGTGTTCAATATCATTCATAAGACCCATCTCATTGATGTCTTCATTCAAAATCCTCAAAGAAGCTTGCTGATATATAAGGACTGTTTCAAAAACCTCTTCTCTATCATTTCACTCCTAAAATTCCCTTTTTCCCTTTATTATTCCTCCATTTCCTCAAGAAATCCCTTTAAAACCTTGTAAATATTCTTTTACTTGGTTTAAAACCCTTCTTTTACCCCATCGGAACCCTTCAACACCCTTGAAACACCTTCATTTCGGCCTAATTTTTCTCCTCTTAGAAATTCAGGCTCAAGCACCTTTTGGTTTAGCCCTAGCCCCTTTTCGTCATATGACCCAATGCTGTGACCAAGCGCTAAGCCCATCGGCTTATCAGCACTTCGCACCTCGCGCTTCCCCGCTTCCATCTCTCGCATTCCTTTTTTCCACCAATGGTCGATCCCCCGAGCAAATATCCACCGTTGATCTTGTTTAAGATCTAACTGCTCTCGCTCCATCGGCACATCGCAATCACTCCCCCCACATCCCTTCCTCCCATCTGTCTAGATTCCTGATGTGCACGACCTCGATTTAATCAAAGCCTTCCATTTCCCCTCATCTAACGGCCCACATTAGCCCCGCATTTCAACCCTACCCTTTTCATTCTCCTTCATCGCCCGATCTTAGCTCTCGATCCATTTCTTCTCCACAGGACCGCACCTTTCCCTTTCCTCTAGTCCCTTCCTTGTTTTTTTCATTTTTCTGTGCTACGTTTTCCCCTCGGTCGATCTCCACTGTAGATATTGTTGATTTGATGGTCATCATGCTCACCCTCACCTTTCCACCCCACCGAAAACATCTCGCTACCCGACAAAGGAGATGGCATCACCCATATGGCCCACCGCCCACTCCTCCACCACCGTCCAATCCTTGCATGCCACCTGGCCTCCATTATCCCCCTCCACTGAGTAGTTTCCCCATCTGTGCTCATCCTCCACCATCGATATGGCTCCCCTATATCTGGCGGTCCACAACCATTTTCGCGCGTGATTTTCTCCCTGGATTTAATGGCCCTTTTCCACACGAAATGGGTAGTTTTTCTCAGGGTGCATGTCATCACCAGAGCTGTATCACATTCATTTAGCCCATTACCACTTACCGCTCAAGCCCTATGTGAAAACCATCCCTGGTTTTCCAAAACCACCTATCCAATGTTCCCTGCCAAAACCTTATTCAAACCCTGGTTTCAGGTTACTACCATTAAAACTCATCTCCACCGCATCCACCTACCTCTGCATAGCTTTTACGCCTCCTCCATCACCTCTGAAGTAGTTTAAGCCAAATCCGCAAGATTTTATAACATGTTTGATGTCTTATATAGGTTTAACGGTGGCGCTATAACAAAAAGCTATCCCACAGTCTAGTAAAGGGACATGGCCGAGGGTGACGATCCTCTATGGCCAGAAATTGCATAAAAGGGATAGAAAGGGGAAAACTCCAAAGTTTCATCAATATATCATGAATATTGATTGTTCAATCAAACCCTCTGATGCGCTATTGCGACTTGTACACAACGAACAGTGAAGACCAAAGGTCAGTGAAGAAATCGAAGATAAAGGTTTAAACATGAAATTCGAAGACCAAAAGCTAAACCTACAGATCAATGAATAAAGGATAAAGCATAAAGACAAATAAATTAGAAGGAAATACAGTCAGCAAGGAAATAAAGGTCAAATATGATTAAAGAGGCCTAAAGCACAAATCCGAGGCCTAATTCAGTTTAAAGTGACAAAAGCAAACAGATCAGCAAAGAGGCCTTGAAATGTTAGATCATCAAGGCAATTAAATCTCCAGAGATCAAGAAAAGGACACCTGTAGTCTACATTACCTTTCAAAGACAACTTGATAGTTACACTGCTGACAAAACCTCTTTAAACTATCAGGGAAGTTATTATAAAGGCATGGGTGGCCTTAAAACTAAATGTTTCACCGAACTTTTCCCAGAAGCCAAGACAGAGTTACTGCAATCAGAAGATATCTCCAAAAGCACACACTTCGAAGTTATTGCCAACTATCAAAAGCCTCAAAAGTCAACAAAAGTGACTGAAGTAGATGAAAGTTAATGTAAAAATCAATTAACAGAGTTAAGACATTAGATATCTTCTCCATTAGGCCTCCCAAAGGCCGAGAAGCATTTACTCTGTATTAATTGAACAAACGAACCCTTTCTTTCACTCCACCTCCTCATTCTTATATAAAGACTCCATTAGGAGCTCATTGTAAATGGTTGGAAAGTTATTGATTGTTTGAACTATTATTAAGTGGAAGTCGCTGAATAGTTGTAATATAGTAGGCTAGGAAGAGAAGTATTGGACTGTAGAAAGCCATTGGACTTAAAGTATGTGACTGGCCTTGCACATCAAATAAACAAGCAGATTCATAGGATCTTGGTCTATATTATTGGTGATGTTTTTCTTACTGTAATTTTTATCCTCCTTGTGTTTCCATATTGTCCATTTTCTCTGATAAAGAACATCAAATTTAGAGTAGGATTTACTGCAAAGTACCCTATTTCTACCTGATAAGCTTTATCTTTATGTTTTCTTCTAATTTTTGATTTGGGAATGATTTCAATAGAGTATAACCAGTCAAGGAATGTTTGTGAGCCCATGTCTTGCTGAGTAGAACTTGAGATGTCGTTCTCGAATGATCGTTTCACTGCATGCTAAGTAGAGTCCTAATCAAGGAAGTTTACGGTTATCCCTGTCCCTTGTTTAGTCTTAAACAGCTGTTTTGAAGTTTCCCTTAAGAGTATGCTGAAAGCAAGATAGGTTCAAAGTCCTTACTTGATCTTAGGCTACTTTTTATTTTTATCTTAAATTTTTTCTACCCTTAAGAGTATGCCAAAAGCAGGATAGGTTCAAAGTCCTTACTTGATCTTAGGCTACTTTTTATGTTTATCTTAAATTTTTTCTACTTTCTAAACGTAGTCAAGAGGATTACTAGATTGTTTTCTTAGAAGCTGGCTTTAGTAGGATTTTTCCCAGAAAATTCCATGGTTTTCCCTGTCCTTTGGCTTGCTCCCAAATCAGTCACTTTGAAAGGCTTTTCTTGTGTGGTGAAGTTAATAGATTCTTATTTGGTTATTAGCTTTGCTTCTTTCACCACACTTCTTAATGTTTCATACTACAAACTCAACTTACAGAGATATTTTGATATAGATGACTTGCCCTATGGAAACCCTTGAATAGTTGTTGTGCAAGTAAACCCTTTTATGACTCCATAGCCCAATGGATTGGCACCGTTTCTTGACCTATATTTCCATGCTGAAACATCCTTCTACTTTTTTCCTCCTTCACTCCACATGACCTTCTCAATTAATGATCCCCAACCAAAAACAAACAAATCCTTTGTGCTTCATAACTAGCCTAATATCATATCATGAGCCTATAGCATATCATTCTAAAACACATATAGAGAGATCCCTCTCTGAATCCAGGAGGGCTAGATCCTAGGATTCCAAAGTGGTTCTAATGTTTCCTTGTCATTTGGTATGCCAATATACCAAATCACAGGACCCCAACACCACGTATGTTTTCTGAAAAACTTATTTGCTGATAAAATATAAAAAAAAATGTAGCTTAATTATTAAAGAGTAAGTCGCCCATATATCCACATATTTTTTGCTAGTTCAAGTTTGTCAATTTTTTGCATTAGGTTAATTCAATTTTTCATTAGGAATTGGGACTAGGAACAAACTGTAAAAAAGAAAGCAAGTAATCTCTGCCACCCTTGCACCTCACGATGAGCCTGGGTATGCATATGAATTATTTCCTACGACATTTTTCCATCTTCCTATAGTGAAAACATAGTCTAACTAGGCAAGGTGTAGGTGGCCCATAATCCGCACATCATTTTAAATTTTTGCAAGGAACAATCACAAATAGGGTAATTAGAAAAGGATTGTAAATGATCAACGCATATCCACATCTCATAACACTTGTGATTTTCCACACCAAAGCACACACGAAGCATCGATAAGCATAGTACCATAAGGAACCCAATGTGTTGGGACATTTATCCTCTTCTTACTGTTACTTCACCAAAACACACCCTAAGAAAAATTGAGACTCTAAAAATAACCATTAACCAAACTCACTAAATTATCCCCATAGGGGCCACAAAATAAATTATAGTTTAGGTTAGGACCATCGGGGGTAGGCATCCAATAAGCTTTCATGATCATAATAAATTTTGAAACATAGATGTTGAATTCTTATGGAGCTTCAAATCCGTCTATCCGCCCATGGAACAAATACCTAAGTGTTAACAGAGACCCGTTTTAGAGGGGGTTAAGCTTAGGCCCAGTGCCTACGGTACTTTTTGGGGCTATCTGACCCATCTAGTGCTCGGTACTAGTAGCTGATTACCAAGAAGATCAATACTTGAATGTTCACATGGGACGATGATACTTTCGTGGCTAAAACTAGGGAATCCTTCCATATAGGTGACGGTGCATGCAACACTTGATCCTCATACCATTACCTTGGTCAATTATTCGACTACTGGAAGGTGTCACCAGTTCTTTTGGGACGTTAGCCCCAATACCCATCAGAAGATATACACGCAAGGATCAGTTACATTGAGAGTGTAAGGATGAGTAAGTCTATATAGGCCCTTGGGTGTCATACAGAAAACAAACAAAACCTCATTTTTTGTTGATTTACCACATAAATTTAAATTAAAAGAAAATATACCTCTTATTTATTCACTTGTTTTTATGCATATGATTGTATTTTCTTTGATAGAAATTTTCCTTCCTCCAACAAACCAATAACATTAGCAAGATTACGCTAGTCGACACCATAGTAGACCCAATGGGACCTCGTCGATCTACACATTTCTTGGACCTCCTCCCTTTAGAGGGATGAGTTTCGAATATCCCACCATTTAGATGTTGAGGATGATATGATACCATTTTTATCAATTCATCCTTTATCAGGGCATGTGATTGGAAACCCCCAAGGGTCACCCAACACCACACCAGTGGAAACCCTAGCAGGGTCACCACACTCAACCCCTCCTACAACCCTAGAGGGTAGAGGAGTGCTACCCCTTTAGGGAGTCAGGAAAACATTCATCATGGCATGCCACAAGGTAATATTCCCCAGGCACCTCCCATAAACCATCATATTTAGATACCTCTTTTTCCATAGTATACAGTGGTAGTCAATACACAGTTACCCTTATTAGCATCACTTGATCTTCCAGATATAACGAAGTTAACTAATGACCCCTTTCCTCATGGCCCTAACTGGCCCCCAATGCCCATGAAGCTCCCTTCAGATATACTAAAATTCGAAGGGAAGCAAGCGGAAGACCCAGGAAATCATATAATTACTTTCCACCTATGGTTTTTGTCAAATGGTATCATTGATGATACCATTTTATTAAGGCTATTACAACACACCCTAACAGGGCCTGCGACGAAATGGTATGTTGCACAAACTTCTGCTTCACATGGAACCTTTTACACCCTCGCTACAACGTTCCTCCCATAGTTCTATCTCCTCGTCCATCCTGATTCAGGAATGGAACTTCTGACACATTTCATACAGACACCAACCATCCATATATCAGACCATCTCCACGAATGGTGGTGATGTCGTAGTTTGTGCAAAGCCAAAATCGACGAAAGAGTCTTGTTGGACTTATTTTTGAAAACCTTCACCGGTAATATTTCAAAAGACATGGCGACGCAGAAGCCAAACCCGAAAGAGGATTCCATAGGAATATCTCAACAAATCTAACTTATTTACACCTAGTCATGATATATTTACAATTTCATGCCAAATGCCCTGCACCTGCAAAATTATAAATAGTTACCAGGTGTTTTGAATACTATAGAGAGTTTGATCGGGTCCTTTTTCGAAGGTCACCTAGGTAGTAGTAATCAGTACCCAAGATACTCGTATGATTCTAATCATAACGTAGCACAACCTAGCTATCATCATAGTCACCCTGCACCTCTGCAGAATGTGACAAATAGGGCAATGCCATATCACCATCACTAGGGAGGACAATATCTTCCCTTGCAGGGAAACCAATATTCAGCTAGAAATGTTGATATAAGAGAGTCAAACTAGCATTTATATACCAACCATGGACAAGGGAACCAATATCCCCCATTCCCCGCATAGAATGGACCACCGCCATAACATAATGTACTAGTCAATCTAGTGAAACCTTCCCAGACTCATCAGTAACAATACAATTAGGAGAACTATGAAAATCCACCAAATGTTGTAAGAAATAAGCCGAGAAACAAACAAAATGGAGATCCTGGATAGGGGGGCAATAGTCAGGAATGCCCCCCGTAGTCTTGAGTTGGGGGTAACCCCAACCAAAATCAAAACCAGGAGCCAAGTAACAAATCCCAAGAGAAAAAAAGAGACTCGTCTAAGGAAAAACCACTCTTATGCAATATGTGGTGAATATGGCCATTAAACTCACCACTATCCCGAACTCTTTGAGTTGAAGAGACTCTAGGGTAACCGCAGACAAGGGGGACCAACCCAACAGCCTGTAGTGATGCAGGAACCATTTCCCCATCAAGGAGTGGTTAACACCCAATTTCAACAACCACCTGAAACCAAAGCCAGAGGTAGAAATCATGATATATTCATGACTGGAGAAGAATTGTTCTTCCAGACACGGAATATAAACTACTACACTCCCTCGGATACCAACTCTCCAGATACAAGTACGAGCGCACCTTTCGTGCCACTAATAGTCTCCAAAGTACCTATTGAGACCCTCCTAAAAATGGCCAAAATACTACATAGGCGCATAGTAAATCATTCTAAAGCACCCACATCTATAGTATAGTGGATGATTTGCCTCAATCTCCAGCTACCATGTCAGCGTTTGAAGTCCTACAGTCATGCCCAACCCAACAGAAATCCTTACTTTCTGCTCTAGGCGCAATCAACCCTGTCGATTCTTGCCTAATGGTTTTTGACCTAGACAAGGAAATCCCTAGGCTTCCTTCTCTAGTCACCTTCCAAATACTGGTGTTAGGACAGAACATGACCATACACCATTGCATTGTGGATGAAGGAGCATCTACATGCATCATGTCCAAGAAAATGTGGTATAATTTAGGATGTCTTGGATTGAAACCATAAAACATCAATTTTAGAGCATATGATGGGTGCCCATCAGCCCCTGTGGGTATTTATCAAAATGTATTAGTGAATCTAGCCGGTAAAACAGTCCTCATAGACATTAAGGTCATAGATGCACAACTAGACTACAATATACTCCTTGATCAAAGTTACATATATGCTATGACCGTGATAAGTACATCCTCTATTTTTAGAGTGATGATGTTCCCACATGATGAAAGAATCATCACCATCGACCAACTCACGTACTATGAAAATAAACCTAAGACCGATGTTTATGTTGCACTAACCTATGTAGAAACATCCACGAAACCACTCACAAGGTACACAGAATTCAGCCCTGGCCAATTCAAACCATCATCCATCCTAGGATCTTTCCTAGGAGATCCCCCTATTGTACTAGGGGAAGCCCCTGAGATCACGAAGGTGCCGATGTGCATTATTATCACATCAAACGTCTAAACTAGCCCAGAAACAGAAACCAACAGTACCATTGTCGAAGCCAATGGAACGACATTCATACCATATGGTATTTACTATACCCCCCTTTTTGTATCCCCCACCCGGTTTTGTGTCAAAGTAGGTCATGGCCACTATAACATTGCCAAAAATGTCTTTCTTAATACCAGTATGGTATTTGGTCCCTCCAGACATGTTGTGAAACCAACTCCAAAAATAGAATAAAAGAGATATCAACGCCTTAGAAATAATCCACTTCGAGGGGGAAACCTCCAATACATTACATGAATTAGCAATTCTTGGATGATACAAATGACAAAACCTCCTTTCTATATATAGGAGTCCATTGGGCCACAATATAATCCTAGTGGGGCCACAATGTAACCCTAGCTGACCTAATAATAATAATGCAAGGGTACAATAGTAACAATATGGGGGTTACAGGGGTACAACAATAACAATAAGGGGGGGCTACACTCACATAATAAGGGACTACACTATTAATATAGGGACTTAACATGCCCCTCTCCTTCAAACAAGTGTTGTCCTCAACGCTTGATTATTTCTTTATGTTTCTGTATAAAATTCTCATCCTCCCATGTGGAATCTTCTACAGGAAAGTTCTTCCACTTGCTGATATACTCTGAAATTGATCGTACTTGTCAAGTTCTTGTTTATGTGACTGCTTCATAACTTCTTTCGATGTGATGTTGATCTTCTTGTTGTTTCATTAGATTCTACACCAAAGTTAGGCTATCCTTTGAGGGTTCGAGAACTTGTTGTTGATGCTCGATTTGATCTTCCAGTACTTTATAATCCATATTAGCTATTATTTGATCCTTCAAACCATCCAAATTAGCCTCCATTTATGCTTTTAAACCATCTATGTCATCTTCGGTTGCTCTTCGTATGATCAAAACTTGTTTCACTTGGTACCGTAATTTTGATATCTCATACTGCAATTCTTCTTCTTCATGTGTCATAGTATAGCTTTTTTAGGGCTTAATGGGTATGGAAATATTTTTTGGAGGCATTATAGAACCCAATACTGATAAAAATTCTAAAATATGCCCTTGGAATCACTTCAAACTGCTTTTTCAAACAAACGTTATCCAATTTTAAAAAACAAATACACACATTTTCTTGCTTTTGAGGAGCTCAGTATTGAAACTAAATTATCTCTGTGATTTCGGATCTTCAATATCTAAATTTGGCCCTAAGGTAGCCCTCTGAATCCTCTTTCTATTTCCATAGGTTTGTCTTGATTTGGATTCTTCAAGGCAAAGTTTTTTCCAATCACCCACAATGACCTAATTATGGACTAGTTCAGTAGAGCGAACTTGTACGACTTGCCACATGTCACTGTTTGCTCCTTTGGCTCTGAAATTTATAGAAAGGAAACTAAATTCTATGTACTTAGAGCCACTTTTTATATAACTTCAATCCAATGCTCAGAGAGAGAGTTATGAATATTTTCCCACGATCGACTCTTTGAGATGAAATTCGGTAGCTTGAAAAAGACCTAACTTCCACAGATCATATCTTCGAAAATGTTGTGAACCAAGCTCTGAAATGTTGCGACGATTTTTCTCAGGATTTTGGCTTTGCGCTCTAAAAATTTCAGCTTTTGAACCTTCGTATAAAACAATTTATAGCAAAAATTCCACGATTACCTGTTGGTGCAGCGAAACCCTAGAATCCAAATCTCTGATACCAAATGTTGTGAAACTAGCCCCAAAAATAGAATAAAAGAGATATCAACGCCTTATAAATAATCCAATTAGAGGGGAAAACCTCCAATACATTACATGAATGAACAATTCTTGGATGATACAAATGACAAAACCTCCCTTCAATATATAGGAGTCCATGGGGCCACAATGTAATCCTAGTGGGGCCACAATGTAACCCTAGCCGAACTAACAATAATAATGTAAGGGCACAATAATAAGAATATGAGGGTTACAGGGGTACAACAATAACAATAAAGGGGGGCTACACTAACATAATAAGGGAATAAACTATTAATATAGGGACTTAACAAGACATGCTAGGGAGCCCAGGTTTTACCTCTACAGGAACAACTCCTATCCCTCCCAAAGAGGTCATAGTAGTTAAAGAAACCCATGTAGTGGCACTAGATGGTACGACCAAGTGGGAAAACAAAAAAGGGAGAAATGTCAAACCACCCAAGTTATATAGGGTGTTGCAACCTTGATTTTCAGATGTGTTGGAAGGACAAGTGGATCACAGAGTGGACTCTAGAGTTGATCCATTAGTTAGAAATAACTAATAATACCATCACTCGTACGGTAGATCACTGGGTGGATAGTGTGCTGAGAGGAATTGTGACGAAATTTGTAGTTGATCAGTTCGTGTCCTATTCTAAGGTAGAGTGGAGGTTCTTCGAAGGTTTTCGGGGTAAGTTTCTGAAAACATTTCCATTACTGATTAAAATATTATTGTGTGAAAATGGAATTCTGTGCATCCATACAGAGTGAATGAGCTCTGATTAGAGCGAGGGTACAACCTGAAGTTTTAAGTACTACAGAGTCAATCAAGAAGGGGACATATCCATTTAGAGGCCCTTAAGAGAACCGGCTACGCACAAAGGAAATAGCCCTCCTACGACACCACATTCGAATCCGCATAAGGGTAAGAACTCACTGACACCTCCTCCTCCGCCGCCACCCCCAGAAGTAGATATGGTCGTGGAAATGAAGTTACCCACCTTCAAAGGTGTAGGAGATGAAGATATGGACTAATTCTGGTTTGTCACAGAGTCAGTATGGACTACGCAGAATGTGGCCAACGATGCTGTAAAAAGGGCACAGCTATCCCTCACCTTCGAAGGAAGAGCTCTGGATTGGTACATAGGATATGCATCTCAGCATGCGAATGCGACCATTCAAGAGGTTAAAAATTTCCTAAAATAGCATTTTCGGAAGCCTAAGTCCTACTCTCAGATAGTGAATGACCTAAAAGATTTCAAGCAAGGGCCCTCTGAGTCTGTATGGGAGGCTGACCAACGGCTAAATAAGGTGATCAGAGAAGGGGAATTTATGTATGGTGATAGACAACACAAGGAATGGTTCATCGCTATGTTACTACCTCACCTATGCATACCTATGGGTCAGCAAGCCATTGAATCATAGGAAAAATCTTTGGAGATTGCTATGAAGTTAGAAGCCACGCCAAGAGATGATACCCAGTTGGGAGTACAACAAATCCAAGGGCAATTGGAGGTGATGCACATGGAAATATAGAACCTATGAAAGGACTGAGGGAAAGAAGCTAGCCCAAACGTATGGTGCATACGATGCAGGGTATCTTGCCATACCAAGGATCAGTGCCCACTATTGACAGACTAACTACAGGCTAGGGGACCCAGTCCGTTGCGCCCTAGGAGACTATGAGACCAAGTGGACCAACGTTATGGCGTGATGATTTTCGCGTAGCTAGCCTGCATGATACTAACCATTGCCCCCATATGGGTGCATATGTTCTAGAATTGAAGCAACAATGGTGCCGGTTTTGCTGATCAGTAGGAAATGATGAACAAAACTACCAAACTTATGATTTAATGATAGACCGGCGAAACCTATATAGGGTACAAGCGGGCCCTTCTTCACCAAGATCCCCCTTGGGAATAGGTGGCTCCTCGGTTAGGGGTAGGGGAGGGGGAAAAGGTGGAGGCACAGGTCGAGGAAGAGGATAATTGATATGTTATAACTGTGGCGAAGTAGGGAAATTTGTGAGGGAATTTCTGAACCCTGCAAGGAAATCTTGCAGATACTGTAGACAGTTGGACCATGTGATTGAAGAATGTCCAATTCTAATCGAAAAAATGAAAGAAAAGCAGCAAACACCTACGCAGAATGTGCATAGGTTTAAGGCATAACCTCGAGACGAAGGACCAAGCATTAATCTCATAACACACAGTGGCATGGCCACTGGGGGAGCCAATGAGAAAGCTACGACTGAACCTCTTATCCAAAAGGAAACTATCGAACAAGAAGGTTTGGACCTCCAGAAAGAAAGGGAAACCTTTTTCGTAACTCACAAAGACTTTACTAAGAATAAGGCACCTACTTCTCAGGCCACCACAAACCTAGAAGCGGATGACGAGGTCAAACCATTTTTGCAGGCATGTATGAAGCTATTGCACAACCAGAAGGCAGTAGAAAATATTCAAGCACTAATAGATAGCTACGCAGAAAAAGCTAAACCCGTCACAAAAGTTAAGGATGTAAAAAAACTCTACAAACATAAGAAACACACTGGTCGAGAGATGCGGCTTACTACATAGATTGGTGACTGTGAGATAGATCAGGTCATCTTAGACCTGGGATCAGATGTGAATGTGTTGCCTAAGTAGAGATGGCAGTGGATGGGAGAACCGAATCTTGAATGGTCCACTATACAACTGTGCATGGCTAACCAGCAGAATATCATACCATTAGGGAGGCTATTGAAAATTATGGTAGACATTGCAGGAGTTAAGATACACATTGACTTTGAAGTAATCCAGATTGTGGATGATGCGGATCCTTACCCTATGCTTCTAGGGCTGGATTGGGCTATAGATATGGGAGGTATTATTAACCTAATGAAAAGAATCATGGTGTTTGAAAATGAGGGTACTCAGGTGATAGTCCTACTAGGTCCTGTGGAAGGAGAATGGTATAGAGAACCAGTATGCGAGGAAGGGGATGTGGATCACATCTATAAACTAACCATTCAGGATGAAGACTGGATCAATCCTATAGCTAAGGGTGTGCTCTGCTGGGAGAAAGATAGAAAATGTTTTTCTGACTATGATGGGGAGGTAGAAAACTGGCAGAATAGGTTACATGATGTCTCTGCGCTACGCTATATTAGGATCAAAAAGAAATTCCAGTGTATTTCCTCCGAGGTAAGAGAATTTCCCTACTTTGATGGTTCTGGTAGTATTAAGGAGTTCCTGAGAACCTTTGAAGCTGAAGTCCCAAGAGAATGAAGGCTATGGGTCCTTAACCTCACCATGTGAGCAACTCCTGCAAGGTGGTGGGACATGCATAAGGGGGCATTCCAGGATTGGGAATAATGTCGTGACATGATGATATTATGGTTCGAACCTCTGACTCACCTACGCGTAAAGACTTTCTTGGGGCTAGGGGACCCGTACGAGAAATTTTTCATGTGGATGACATAATGGGGTTAAAGAACTACAGAATAATGGGTCCATCTGTTCATTCATGCCTTAGGGCCAAGCCCAACCGCATGGTATCTAGATGCAGAGTTACACCAGCATACCCGCCACTGGGACACACTAAAGGATGAGTTTGTAGGGACATTTGGGTTGATAAGAGGAAAAAAGGCACTTGATGAAGCTCTGTAGGACATTTATGCCTTGTTATTTGATGAATCTCGCCCGTGGGTGGCACAGGGGGCCCCAACGTGGGAAACGTAGATGCAGGACATAATAAAATGTCACAATCTGTCGATCGAGGAATGTGATGAGGACCCAAGGAATATTTCTATCTTGGAACCAGAGGGGGAGTGCACAGTTGTTGGACCTCCGATGTAGACCATTGATTTCATTAAGCCTATAAAGTTGTGAGAAGTCAACATTGGAACAGAGGCACAACCCAAGTTAGCCAAGATTGGGGACTATTGGGATGATGATACTGTGGGAAAAGTTGCATAAATCCTCACGAAATACCAAGAATTATTTCTGATGAAATATTCAGAGCGCAAGGGGATCACAGGGGACCTATGAGTCATGCATATCACTTTAAAACCAGATGCACACCCAGTAAAGTAGCACCCTTATCGATTGAACCCAAAATATAAACATAAAGTCAAGGGAGAAATTGAAAAAATGCTTGCCGCAGAAATCGTTGAACCGGTCGAACATTCAGACTGGGTAAGTCCGATGGTGTTTGAGGAGAAAAATACTAATGGAGAAATACGGATTCGTGTTGACCTGTGCAAATTAAATTATTCTTGCGTACATGATCCCTTTTCTACACCATTCTCATATGAAATCCTCGATAGCGTAGGGGGGCAGTAGGTATATTCGTTCACTGATGGATTCTCGGGCTATCATCAGATTAGGATCGCACCTCAAGATCGCAAAAAAAATACATTCACTATGGAATGGGGTTCATTTCAGTACACCGTTATGCCATTTGGACTCAAGAATGCCCCTACCATATTTTCGTGGATGGTAGTTGCAATATTTAAGGAATTTATCCACAAGTTCTTAGAGGTATATTTCGATGATTGGATTGTATTTGGGTTAGTAAAGAGTCATGTATCGAACCTGTGCATGATGTTGGATGCCTGTAGAAAGCACC
Organism: Pinus albicaulis; assembly: GCA_034641835.2. Taxonomy (NCBI): domain Eukaryota; kingdom Viridiplantae; phylum Streptophyta; class Pinopsida; order Pinales; family Pinaceae; genus Pinus; species Pinus albicaulis. The sequence goes on along the minus strand of CM076577.1, from coordinate 144,679,807 downwards.
AAATCTCCCTGAATATCAAGAAGTGCATATTCTGCATAACAATTGGGATCTTATTGGGTCACATAGTTTGTCAACAAGGGTTGATGGTTGACCCTGCCAAGGTGGCGGTTATAATCAACCTAACAGTTCCTACAACTGAGAAATAGCTGTGCTCGATGCTCGAACACACAGGCTACTACATGAATTTTATTCAAGGGTACACACTAATCACAACACCTATGGAAAAATTGCTGAAAAATGAGGTATCATTCTGTTGGGATGAAGAGTGTCAGAAAAGCTTTGAGTTACTCAAGGAGAAGATGGTCTCTGCGCCTATCCTCATATTCCCCGATTGGGTGAAGTTTTTTCCATGTCCATGTCGATGCTTCAGGGATTGCCCTAGGAACTATCATGACACAACCAGGGGAGGGGGAAATTGACCATCCAATTGCATTTTTCAGTAGAAATATATCTAGTGCAGAGCGTAACTACTCCACTACTAAGCGCAAAGGGCTATCCATGGTGTATGCCCTATAGAAATATCGGCATTACTTATTGGGAGGTAATTTTAAGATGTTCACCGATCACTCAGCTTTGAATTACCTGATGAATAAGCCTGCGTTGGGGGGGAAATATGCCGATGGCTTTTGCTATTTCAAGAACATGACTTTGAGATCCTCATAAAATCGAGAAAGTTGAATGCGGGGCCAAATCACCTATCCCGGATCGAATTCAATGAAGAACCAACCAACTTAGAGGAAGGACTACTAGATGCATAATTTTTCGCTATTAAGGTATTAGATGCACACTTCACCGACATCATTCACTTCTTAACTATGGGGATGGCACCTGCAGAGTATTCGGTACAACAAAAGAAAGAGTTGGTAACCCGTGCAACCGAATTTACCATTATCGCCAGTCATCTATATAAGCTGGGAGCTGATGAAGTACTGCGAAGTTACGTCTTGGAGCATGAGCAACATGTCATCTTAGAAAAATCTCATGGGGGTATAGCTAGAGGTCACTATGCAGGAAAGGCGACAGTACAAAACATCCTAAGAGCTGAGCTATGGTGGCCCACACTGCATAGTGACTCTCATGATTATTGCAGAAGTTGTGACACTTGTTAAAGGACGGGAAGAACATGACGCAGGGATTAAATGCCTTTACAGCTGTAGATGGCCCTGCAGGCATTCGAAAAATGGGCCATAGACTTCGTTGGACGCATCCATCCACCAGGAAAGAAGACAGGTGCTCGCTACATCATCACCACGATTGATTATGTGACTCACTGGACTGAAGCACAAGATATGAAGGATTGCACTGCTGATACCACTGCGCACTTAAATTTTTAACATATTCTGACTAGGTTTGGCCACCCAAAGATCTTGATGAGCGACAGAGGTACGCATTTTTTTAATGCAAAAATTGAGGCTTTGACTGAAGAATTTCGGATCCACCATGTGAAAAGAACCCCATATCATCCATAGGCAAATGGATTTTTCGAGGCTTTTAACATAATCTTGGTGCATGCACTGACTAAGGTATGCAATGCCAATCGCAATGACTGGGACGTGTGCTTTTCGTCGATCCTGTGGGCCTACCACACCACATGCAAGAAGCTGACAGGGAAAACACCATTCCGGATGGTTTATGTAAAGGAGGCCATTGTGCCCATGGAATATATTTTTCCTAGCCTGCGCATCGTAGCTTTTATGAACATGGCAGATCTGGATATCATGGAAGAGTGCTTAGCGCAACTCATTGCCTTGGAAGAAGATCGATTCATCGCTAACTTCCATCAGCAAGTTCATAAAACCCGATAAAAATCATGGCACGAAAGGCATATTGGTTCAGAGGGATAATTGGTTATGCTCTATGATATCCAGTTCATGAAGCACCCGAGGAAGTTCTGTCAACACTGGCTAGGCCCCTATATCGTAAAGGAAATCCTTGATGGGGGAGCTATCCGGCTAGCCACAATGCAAGGTGATATGGTACTAGGCTATGTCAATGGCATCTGGCTGAAGCCATACCACATCAAATGACTATATGGTTGGATTAGCTGGGACACGTACAGTAGGCACTAGGTAGGTGTGGGGGTGCACAGTGCCAATGCGCAGGGGAGCTGCTCCCTACATTGGGAGATCACGGAAGGGGGAAAGTTAACCATTGAAACTAGAATGGCACTTGGGGAACTATGCTTCCCACTTGGGGGAGTGGGTTACATGCCATTAATATGGAAACTTGTGAGGACCGAGTACTGTTTCTAAATTAATGAAGGGAAATTAAGGTGTTATGAGATGGCTTCCCCTTAGGATGACCATAAATTCAGGACTGTTCAAACCACGGGGTTTATGACTTGGCCTAGCTTCTCAAACCTTGAATGCTCTAATATCTTTCATATTCAGGTTTTACGCATGACTTCTATAGCCGCACCATCTAATGGTAGCTCCGTTGAATTTTTCTTCCAAGCTAGGATGCCTGGTGCTAACCCCATTGGCCCCTCGCCTGAGAGGACCTCTGAGGAGGAAGAATCTGATGAAGTCCGCGAAGTAACCCCCATAGCAGAAGAAGTTGCTTCCACCTCAGCCATGCAGAAGGGAAAGGGGAAGGTTAATCAAGCATGGTGGGTGGGCAGAAAAGCCCCGCAATTCCCCTCGAACTTGGCAGTCTCGCCCGGAGAAACGTGCCCTGAGGGCTACACTAATTGCAAAGGCCATTGCTACTATCTCGGTGCAATTCAGTCAGGGTGTCGCTCTATTGGAAAAAGATATGGAAATTTGGTCCCAAGTACAGCATGACCCTCACCTCCGTGAGATTGATCAGGAATTAACCCAGAAGGAGCAGGACTTCGAACGACTAGAAGCAACAATGTTTACCCTTGTTCCCGCTCAATGATTTGCACGACTCCAAACCAGCCATACACTTTGTAGCGACATTATTTCACTCCAACGCAACAAGAAGATCCTCAACAACCATTTGACACCCTGGTCAGGGGATGCCCTCAATCTCTCATAGGACATAGATGGGGTGGTCCAACGGTTGAACCAGGCTCTTGAAAAAAACACCACTGCTTCAAAAGATCCTCCATCATATAAATTGGTGGAAATTGTGCAGACAATTGTTGAACAAAACCTTCAAGTACTACCATCACTTATTACCGCCCTAGAGCAGCTCAAAGAATACATGAAGATTCCACCCAAGCTGTGACTCGGGACGAGTCACAAGATTTTGTTGGGGGCCCATTGGAATGGGGCTCCCTAAAGCTGCGAATTTTGTATATTTTTGTATTAATTAGTCTAACACATGGGTTTTGGGGTAATTAAAACCCCCAAACACATTGTAATGGGTCAAAGGGTAGACCTAGAGTCCACAAACCACTGTTTGTGGACCATAGGAAAGCATAGGATAAAGTGATATAAATAGATGAATAATTTGAGGCTAGAAGGTAGGCCTGTGTGATTGATGTGACGTGCGAACTGTTAGATCTTTTTTGGATAGTTTTGGGTAAGGAATCCTACTGGTTGTGTGCACGGAGATCCGTAATCCTGTTGTGTGTGGACCCTGCTGGCTGTGAGCGCAGGCTGTGTTTTGGGTTGTAACTGGGTTTGAATGTTAATATATGTGGATATAGTTGGAGTATATCTATGTTATCTAGATCTATCGTGTTACTGTTGATGTGCATCCTTGGAATCTATTTGGTACTGCAAATACATATATATGTTTTTGTTGCGAATATCTCTATGTTATGATATCTGTGATCTATTATATTTGTGTTTATGATATTATGTATGCACGTGGATGCGAAGGTACTGACTAGATCTATGCATGGTAATAGCTCTATTATGATTAATTTGTGAACTATACTGTTAATGAACCTGCGAATAGACCTGTTTTGTGCGAGTCCAAAGGGTTGTGAACACCAATCTTCCTTGAGTACCCACTCTTTCCCAGGGTGCAAAAACCTGGTTCCAGCACCCTCCCATACTGCTTCAGGTGATACTTTGGCCTGTGCAAGTAGGTCACTGCCGAAAGGGCTAGTAGTATAGGGGTTTGTTGGCGAACCTTAACTGTCGAACCTGGGTTAGGACCCCTCAAGCCAACAAGACATGAAACCATCCAAAAATATCATGTGTTCTATGTGATAAGAAGGAAAACATGTTCAATCAATGTTAGGAGCTCAATAAGCTCACCGAGAGTCTTCGCATGGTCGCAACCATACCACAGATTAATCTCTCTAACAAAGAGAAGATCACGTGCTGCTACTTTTGCATATGCTTGCAATTTCAGCACACCATGAATTGTCAAAACATTGTGGAAATTATATGAGAACTCGACGGTACATTCCTTGCCAACCTCGCAATGGGCTCTAACCCAAGAAATTCTACCCATGAGGAGAAAGCTTCCACAACACGATTAATGTATGCCCTCTCTTATTGCTTTAAATTTAAGTTATTTCAAATATATTTGTATGAAAAATATGTGTTTACTTGCAATAAGGGTGCAGGTATTGTAGGCACGCCAAATCACTATACACACCAGACAATAAAGGTACAAGAGCAGGTATCATTCTACCCTCATCAGATAGGCTTCCTTAGAATTTTTTTCATATCCTGACATCATTTCTTCAGAAAAATAAAACCATAGGTTTCATTTTCCCGACCATGTTTATCATCACCCCACCTTACACATGATAAACACCCTTGTAGGTCCCTAGAGCCTCACCCTCTATGGCATCCATCACTCATGTAGACCATACACCAAAATTATAGAACCATGGCCATAAAACCCCAGGCCCGAGATCCACTTCATGTTCGTCCATCCATCATTAAACATCAAGTCAAGTTTTACACATTACATGTCAAAACCCATTTCTTGGGAAACCATTATCCACAAGCGGATCATAAAAAATGCACCACTGTATTTTACATTTTGCCTATCATACCCCCATGAGCATAGCCCATCGGTGACATTTTCATCCGCCTCATCAACCCCACACTGATACCAACCAATGAGGCCCCCACCCTCAGCAAAAAACACTCCTCACACCATAGTGAAGTTATCCATTTTTATGGGGCACTCGTCTTCATGCCTGTACATCCAAACCACTTTCATATTCTTTTTGAAAGTGTACAAATATTTTCTTAGGAGAGAACTCCCACCCATCCATTTACATTTCTCACCTGGTAGCAGTCCCTAAACAACCTTGGTCGGAGTTGCACATTCTTTACCACACCCAACCATGAAAATCATATCAACCATACACCTACCCTGGATGCCCTACCAACTCCAGGGATTTCCTCATCAGAAATTGTTATGACTGCCACCACTCGCATTTACAGCTCTGACCTTGGGCCACTTAACTACCATCATCATTTATATCCATTTCTCATCATCATTCCTAGTTAATCCATCACATCAGGCCCTGCTACATTAGAAACCCTAGTCCCTTTCATCAATACTCATTTCGATCAATTGATGCTTACTTCTTGTCGACTTCAACAACCATTTTTGAAGAAGGAGGTAGTACCTTGGATGACTCCTCACCTTAATAGGCACATCCTTGGATGGAACTATAGGAATCATCATTTCCCATTGATGTCATCGATCCTCTTGACATTTGAATTCAACATAAGCTTTCATTTCCAAGATGGTATTGTACTTCATAACCATTGCACTATGTCAGAATTCGCTGAAGAATCATGACCCAATAAGCATTTCTTTTAGAAATTCTTACACAGGAATGTCCCCAATAGTCAAAGACCCATGCATACAATGAGCACTTTTTCTAAAATATGTTGTACCAAGATTATGCATGTGGGTGCCATATTCAACCTTATTTTAAAGAAAAGCTCCCTCAAGGGCATCAGTAACCATCGTCATCAACCAACATCAGGTCACTACCAAAAAGTGACATAAACAGATCCACTATCTGTCAAATTAACTTAACTAGTCAAACATCATGAGCATAGGACATGCCCGCCTTGTAGAAATATTTTATTCATTCTATCTCTTGCAGGTTTCCTATAGAGCATGGTGTATTTTTATTTAAGACAAGGGGTCCCCCAACTCAGTTCCGAAGCAAGTCATTCTCTCTCTCTCTTAAAAGGATCACACAGGACAATAAAATATAATTATTTTCAGCTATACATTTATTCCTAGTCCTCATACATTAGGGGGCATTTGTTAACACTGGAAAATCAAATAGGCAAGAGACATTAAAAATGTCAAGCTGAAGGTATAGATAAATATTTTTAGAGAAGGAATACATTAGGAAAAGCCAAAAAATTAACTCTTCTTAAGGTTTAGGTAGGAATTTATGGAAAACACCCAAGCAACAAAGGACTTTTGTGCACATCGCAAATATTCCTCCGATAGTTGTGCACATTGCGGTTATTCCTTTGATAGCCACGTGGTCCTGTAGATGGAGAAATGTCACCATATGGGACCACTTTTCACTCTTTTTTAGGAATATTCCTCAGTAATACCAAGTACAGTCATATTTGAGCCACCTTGAGGCTTAAATGAAGCACACAAAGGAATCACTCCTCCACTCTTGTGTCACCATCTATCTTGGGTCAAGAGAAGGAGGGAAAATTCAGAAAATGTCTATTTAAACCAACCTTTGGAAGAAGAATGGGAGACACATTGTTATGCTGGCCAAATTTCTTCATAGAAAACTAGCCTGCATAGTCCAACAGTAGAGGGATTGGAAGGACTCATATGTTGGCCAACTAACATCTCAATCCAAGAGAGAGAGGTTCACCAGTTGATCTTGATATGCCATCCTATGAGAGAGTGATCAGGAGATCATATCCAAGATGAAAAAATGCTCAAAAATGGAAATTCTCAGAAATGGTTGTAGTCTGAATGACCGGAAAGGTCTCGTTGCTGTGATTCTGGCACCACTAATGAGACTCAAATCCAACATTGTATGTGAAAGTTATGAAGGTTTGAAGTCTCCAGTAAACTCCATTTTTTAATTGACCAAAGTTGACTTTTGAATTTGAAAAAAAATTTAAAAAAGAATATTTCGAGGAATATTCCCATTCTTTTTTTAATTTTTTTCAAATTCAAAAGTCAACTTTGGTCAACTGAAAAAGAGTTTACTGGAGACTTCAAACCTTCATAACTTTCACATACGACATCAAATTTGAGTCCCATTCATGGCGCCAGAATCATAGCAATGAGACCTTTCCGGTTGTCCAGACTACAACTATTTCTGAGCATTTCCATTTTTGAGATTTTTTCATCTTGGATAGGATCTCCTGATCACACCTCCCCAATGGGAAGCTTTTGGACCCTAAAATCTCTCTAAATTACAAAAATTGAAGATGAGGAGACTGATTCTCCACTCTTCCAACCTTGAACCACTGAATCTTCCTAACTTCATCAAATTGAGCTTCTCATAAAAAGATAAATTCTTCCTTGAATATGTTGACCAACTGTTGCTAACCTTGACTGTGTCATGATGAAAATTTTTAAATTTGCATAACAACTAAAATTTGCAGAAATTATATTATTCCTACAATGTTCTACCTTCAAAGGAAACTAAAATTGAGATTCACCTTGCCAACTATCCTTATGGTGAATTTTTTCCGAATGAGCCATGTACTTGTGTCGATTCCTGACCAAGTTTTCTTGCCATACCAACCTGCCATTTTGAAACCAGTAATGACCCATGCTAAAATTTTTGTCCTCTTTTCTTTCATGCTTTTCCCTTTCTTGGATTCTTGCACCACTTTGCACCAACACTTTGTTCTCTGCACCGATCGACACCAAAGACACCTTGTGCAACATCTTGTCATCTTCTTCCAAAGACGACCTGCTTTCAGACTGAAACATTTCATCGTTTACATTAGCAATAACATGAAAAGGATTATGTACAAAATATTTTTGCTTAATCATCAACAAAGTCAATTTTTAACTTGCATTGACAAGCTTTTATAATCGCCCTGCATTGACTAAAGAATATTCTAGCTTCTTCTGATGTGCTCTCACAATAAACTCCTTGCCATCCTTGAATAGGTGATACTTATTCTCATGGTGATGGAAGATCATTTTTCTATCATATAAGTACGGACTACCCAACACCACACCTATAATGTCAAGTGGTACCACATCTAATTCAACCATGTCAACATAATGAGCTGTTATGGCGAAGCACAACATTTACTTCCTTGAAACTTGTAAATTAGCATCCTTGCAAATCCATCCAAGTGGATATGGCTTTGGATGTGGAATGGTTTCAAGTTTCAGCTTCTTGACTAAGTCTTCTAATATGAGATTTACTTGAGACCCACTGTCAAATAGTATGTCTATCTTTGTGTGTTTTGAAATTATCCTCACATGAAACATCTCTATCCTCCTCTCTTCATTTGGAGCTTCTATGTGACAGTTTAAAGTGCTAGAACTGGGATTTTTTTCTTTTACAATCTCTTTCCCCTTTATGTTCTTTAGTACCATGGCTATGATTTTAGTTTCATCTCTTGATTCAAACCCTAAGTCTTGTTTAGATATTGCAACCATTTTTCCCTTTTCTTTGACCTTATATTTCGTTTTAAATTTTTCTGGCCTCAATTCCGGATGAAGTTTCCAGCAATGGTCTTCATCATGGTTTGTTTCGGAACAATTTTTACAAAATAATTTTCCTTTTTCTTTCCTAGATTTTGCATTTATTTTTCTACCTTTTCCTTTAAATTCACTACCCTCATTCCCATCAAAATATTGTTTACCTCTAGCCCCTTAATGCATGGCTTGGACACAAACCTCATCTAGACTAGTAGGATTGAACATAAGGATAGTATGTATAAGATAGTTGTGTAAAACACCTATATATTTCAGAAAATTCTCTTGGCTATGCAAATCAATTCCAAGTAATAAAGCCCTTCGTCTAAACTCTTGGGTGTAATCTTGAACACTTTGTCCCTTAAGTTGTCTAAAAATTTGCTAATTCATGATAGCCTTTTGTAAATGAGCTAATGGATAAAATTGCTGCTTAATCCTTTTGTAAATGAGGTAATGGATAAAATTGCTGCTTAATTGCGGAAATAAATTCAGCCCATGATAAAGTGATCTTACCATGTTTTTTAATTTCATCCTTGGTCTTGGCTTCCTACCATACCAATGTTGCTCCTTCCATTTTCAAAGAGGCTAACTGAATCTTGGTGTCATCTTCATGAAGGTTTTGTATCCTCAAATAAACTTCTAACTGTATTATTCAATTGTCAAGTTTCTCTGCATTGACCTCACCATTAAACATAGGAAACTAAAATTTAACATCAATCTTTAAAAATGTACTTTTACCAGTGGTTTTAGACTTGTGAGATTGGTTCACCGAAGTAGAGCATGACGATGTAGTGGAAGAGGATGAAGATGGGGATGGTGGATCACCATTACCTCCATGTCCTTTCTTTGACTTGTAATCACTTTTCTTTCCTCTTGAAGAACCCTCTCCTTCTTTCTGATGTTTAGATCCTTCTCCTGCAAGCCTATCATTCCTTTCTTGGTAGAATATCATCACCATCTCCATCATGTCCAAGAAAGCCTTTCGGAACACCCCTTCCTCTTCTTTGGTATTAATGTCTTCAGGAGCTTCTCCTTATCTTGAAGACATGCTTGAGGCTTCTTATATGTCTCTTGGAGGTGGCTCTTTGGCCCTTCTTGGTTGAGGATTACTTTGTAAACTAACCAAGTGTCCTTCACCTCTCTTAAGTTTAAGCCTAGTAAGCATCAAAACTTGAAAACAATCAACTATATCTTTGCAAAAGAAAAAATGAAGAGTAAAACTATAGCTCTGATACCATCTGATCTAAAAATGGAACTATTTGTACTGCTATGAAAAGTATCCATTTCCATTTAATTTAATGTGCAAAGTGTTCTCCGTGACTGGCAAGTAAAACAAAGTATTTTTGGTAATGTTTCCGATTTTTATGTGAGAATTTGTTATTTAAATTTACTGTTTAATATCTCACAAAAGAAATAAACAACAATAAAAATTCACCATAGCATAACACAACAAATTGACAAGGCATTTCACCCCTCCTGTGCTGCATCTGTTGGTCCAAGGCTCCCCAATGGTATGCCCTTACTCTATTAAATTGCTCAAAATGGTTACATAGTGAAAAATATGCCTAAAAAGTAAAAAAAACACTGTGAATTTGACTTCAGAATACAGAAATAAGCTAAAAATGGCTTTTGTTTCACCTCAAACAGTGAAGTACAACCCAATATAGCTCCATCTCCCTGATGGCCCTAGTGGCTCTTTCCTCTTCCTTGAAGCAAAAATAGCTGAAGAACACCACTATTCACTCTACAACCTATCCCAAACACTCCAGAATGCTAAATAAAGCCAAAATTGACTAAGATTTTATCAAAATTGGTTCAAAAATGAGGAAGTTATGACCTCACAAAGAAAACTACCCAATGTCACTAGAAACCCCCACCAAAATGTGGGATAACTCCAGTTAACGTGTTAAAACTGGCATAAATGCCAGATTTGGTGGAATTCACCCAAATAAGGAAGAACCACGAGCAGTTATCATAAATTTTTTAGTTGGTGGTCACATGGAAAACACCGCTCTATCCGCCGGCAGTTTTGCAAATGATAAGTTATGACATTTAATGTTGAAACCTCATGGTTACATGGCTCCCAGTTCAACTTAATCGTCCACTCCCGACCATTACGGATGGCCCTAGGCCATGTTATTGGTATCATGGTCACATGGATGGTCGAGTGCTATCGGGCTAGCCCTTCGGGGCTAGCCCTTAAATTTTCTTCCCAAAACATTTTTAAACTTCAAATATGATTTGTGAATGATAATAGTTAAGAACCACTTGATAGGTGGCTTGATCGGGTCGCGTTTCTGCCAACGAAGAGATAAGGGTTAGATTCCTGTAAGCCCCATGTTAGCCATCAATATTTTTTACATGTTAGTGATGACTATATCTTTAGCTGAGTTTTCTAGAAACTGATTTCCTTATGTCAATATGTCATCCAGAAAACCCTCCCAAAACTTTTTTCGCCTTTCTACCTATGCAGTCCACCCCTAGCAAAACCACAACCTCCTTGTCAACAATCCTATCTAAACTCAGTCTTATTAATCTGCCCATCAGCCTTAAAAGGCAAATCCACATCTGTTTCAAAGGTCTCCCCTATGTTAGGAAGTGGCGTTTAGGACATTTCACCTTTGGCAATCATCAAAAATCCAAAAAAGCCCTCATCTGCAGCAGACCTACCATGACTGATCCCTTACTTTGCAAATGAAGTTGACAAACAGCCTTAAGTCGCGCCACTCATATCCTCTAGGTCTCAGCACTGCATGAAGCCCATTCTCAAGCTGACTAATAGGTTTTTCACTGTGTTCTATGGTTCTACAAAGACAGGAAATATATTTCATCTCATGGAGTAAATGTTGAGTTTACAGTTAGAGGAAACAGCTGCTTCTAAGTGTATTATGAGCCTGAGATGAAGCTGCAAAACAAAGGTCACTCATCAGGATCTTACAGCTCTTTCCAGCATGAAAATCACAGTAAGAAAGGGTCGCCACTGTCTCAGCTAAATGGTAAATTGTCAAGGCCCAGAACCTCCTTCATTTACAAGCAGAGGGTTAGGGCGCCTCCTTCATACATAAGCAGAGGGCGCAGGCCAGTGTTGAGTCAGAAGGTTGCAGAAGTCCAGGTTTGCCTTTATTGAAACAATGAAACAATATCTTCAGGTTTCATGAATGTAATTGCTGACCATAACAGGAATGGAACTTGAAATATGCTGGCTCAAAGGAAAAGAGAGTTTGCCCTGATAAAGGAGATCATCTGAAACTTTCAAGTCAGGTGAATGGTTGAAACTTTAGAAGGCCTGTCATCAGTAAACATCCAAATCATAAGAGGCCTGTTTTGTTCAAAATCAAATAGAGCAGAAGGTCAACAATGTCATTACACAAGCGGGAGAAAATGCTTGGTTTCTTCAAAGAAACACTGATCTTCATAGTCACAAAGTTTGTTTGTTAAAATAATCAATCATAAGATGCAACAAGCCAAATGTTTAATTCACCCTTAGGACAATGCAGGGAGACAGTATTACTATGGCTAGGTTTTCTGCTGACATACAATGATGCTTGCAAGTGAACATGCTTAGACTGATGTTTTCCAAGTGGTCTACTTAACATCACCTTCAGAGAAAGGTTGTCTCGAAAAGGAATTGTTAAAAAACCTTCAAACACCTTATCTAATGAAGAGCCTCCTCCATATATGAGTAGAGGGCCAAAGCTACTGCAGGTTGTTGAAACTGATTGATATAGAAAGAGCAGTGGAAGGTTACCAAAAAGGAATAAAAATCATTTCACAGATGAATGCTAGCGCTGGTGATGCAAAGATTTTGGTACTCCTGTTTCAAAGAACTCTCTGTCTGACTATACCTACAGTAGGAAAGGGGCAATATTGAACATAGGTGTGCCACTGATACCAAAAAGGAAAACTGTCTCCTTGAAGAAAGATCAAGCAACAAGACAATGTCAAATACCAAATCACAGCTTTCAAATGTTTTGGTGCATTATGAAATAGTCCTTCCTTGCTAACAATCACCAAGAGGGGAAGCAGGGAACATATTTCAGTTATGAAATGGTTCTGTGGGAAAAAAGAGGTAACACAATGATCAGAGAAAAATAATGACTATGTATCAAAAGAGTCCTGTTTTCATATTGCCCAAGCTTGTTTTTTCAGATGGAGGAGGCAAGTGGTATTCAATCTTATAAGTAGGCAGAGGAAGTTGGTTATGATGAATCACCACTGTTCATATGTTTTAAAAACAAACACACTTGTTATCATTTCAAAGGGCAGACTTAGCACAAGGATATAGTATCAAATAAACAGTGGCAGGGATGTGACACAGTGAGTTGTCAAGCAGAGAATCCTGTTATAAAAAGAAACAGCTAGCAGAATGGCACTTACAGTCCAGAAGGAAACCTGTAAATCACCTAAGGACCGAGATTGTCAAACTAATTGCAAGGGCACCGGTGGTCTCCTGTAAGTGATAAAGCAGCTTTTAAAATGCCTTTGACAGTTTTTGAATGACCTTTTCTTTTGTTAACATTGTCACCTAAAGTGCCAAAAAGAGGGACAAAGTCGAGGTTTTGAAATGTCTCTCTTATGAGAACAGGTATGTAACTTTATGAGTAGGCAAAGCAAATTTGATAGATTATCACTGTTTAAAAAGCAACTTGACACAAACACAGTTTTGTATCATTTAAAAAGGGGCGGATATATATATTCAAAATAACCGTTGGGATATTTATTTGAAAATGATATGAGGTTGAAAGTGTCAAAAGAATGGAATAGGGAAATAAGTAAGCCACTTGTGAAATCCAAAAAACAAATTGCCGCAGCTCCCAAGCAGCACAACGTGTTTTCAAGCAAATTGAGGTTTTCTGCACTGTTTTAGGGCGGCGCGATGGGCCTGGAAAGTGGCGCGACGTGCCTGGGCGTCGTTTTGCGAAGAGTTTTAACGTCGGCGCGACGTGCCTGTAGGTGGCCGCCCGACCACCCGACAGGTCGACCCGACAGGCCCGACAAGGGTTTCCTCTGCGCGACGGGTTTGTTATCAAGATTTCCGCGCAAGTGTCAAGGGTTCCCCACAATGTTTTAAGCTTTCGAAAGCGGGCATCCATCAAGTTTAAGGTATTTTATGATTTCCCCATCAATTGCAAGAGGTTGTCTTGTGAAGGACTGTGTTTAAAATTAAAAAGAGGATTTTCATTGCAGAAATACATACCTAGTGCTAACGAAGAACCTTTCACACTATCATCCATACATTTCCACGCTACTAAAACAGTGAAGTATACTCAGTAAGGGGGTTTGACATTTTTATTGTTCTGAAGGAGAAAACTCTGATAATCCCTGTCTAAAAAGCTTGTTAGTCTTCCAGAAGCTCTGTTATTTTACCTCCGCCCTGTGTTCTTGTTGTCTAGACCTGTGTATGGTGTTTTGCTTGATGTACAAACAGTGAAAGGAGGACACACTCTTACACAGGACAGAATTGTTGGATGTTTGAAAGTTTCCTTGAACAGGGAGTTTTTTTTTTGTGTTAAGGTTGACATCAAAAACTTTAAAAGCAGAGTAGTCGGTGGCATCTTCTCACAGCACACTATTTAAAACAGATTGCTTTTCATTCACTATATTCTCCCACTGCAAGATTGTTAAAAAAGAGTTTCCCAAGGAGAACAGTATACTAAGGAGAATAGTTAGTGGATGGGTTTCTAACTTTGGAGTCAGAGATACCAAAGTGGTATTGGGTTCCTCAAAACTTTCCAAAGGTGCAGAGTCATTTTCTAAAAAGGCAGAGTTGTTGGTGGATAAATGTTAAACATTAGAGGCAGGGGTATATAGGTGTTGATGGACTATTTAAACTCACAAATTTGAAAATAGTTCCTGGCTGAAGCAGAGAGTGTGTTCTCTAAACCACTGTTGCACTTATTTTTCACCTAGACTAAGTCTGCTTGTTCGTTACACTACATTGTCATTCTGAAGATTGTTGAACAGAGTAATTTTGAGGATGGAATAAGGCCATGTTCGAGAAGGCATTTGTTGATGATCAAGTTTACATTAAAAGCAGAGTTATAAAGGCAGTGATTGACTTCTCAGAAAGTCACAAGTGAAAGGTTTTTCCCTTAACACAGTGGGCTAATTTTTCACCTAACCACAGGGTCTCTTTTCTTTTCCCACTGTGTGGTCTCCACAGAAGTCTGCTGACAGGGGCATGTTTCAAGGTAAATGACCTAAAAGAGCAGGGTTATAATTTTTGAAGGTTGGTTTCAAAGACAAAAATACAAGTGCAAGCAGGCCTCTAAGCAAGGTCACAAGAGGGGATTTGTTCAAGACTGTGCACAAAGAATCTACAAAGCAGTTCTTACATATAGTGCCATTGTTAAGAAGGATACATAGCTGAAGTGCATCCAAATTTGAAGAACTGTTGTTAATAAGTGCAGAGGAGCTTATTCAAGGAAGCGTTGTTGCATTTCATCCAAACCACAGTGACCATATCTGTCCAAACAATCTGGTGACCTGTTTCAAACCAGCAGAGCATTTCTCATATAGTGAAGACAATTTGCCTCTTCCAAAGCTTGTTTCAAAGTCAGGATGCCTCCAAAACGAGATCACAAAGGTGGACAACATAAGAGATATGAACCTATCTCCATAGAAGAAATCAATGCTCATCCCTCAGTGCTTTTTAATTTCCATGAAGTAGGCTGTCTTGATTTCTGTCAGAGGATAGAGGAAGTCAAGAGTTTTTCGCCACTTACACATTTGTGCGCTTTGAGGTTCAAGGACAAACACTTCCAGCTTGCAGATCTTGACTTCAAAATCTCTCCAAGGTATGTATCCAAAGCTACCAAGATCCCGTATCATGGTGAAAAGTGGTTTAAACAAGCGCATCTTGATTTGGAGGACTATAAACCTTTCATCAAGCCGGAACATAGGGAGACCATCACTGCTATTTTTCCTTTCTCCTATCTTCTTGACAGTTATGCTCCGCTGATGAAAGCCATAATGAGATATTTCACTTGTGAAGGGAGGTTTAGCCAAATATTTGCCTATCATGTTCGCTTGTTGATGCATTTTACTAGAAGCAGGCAATTAAACCTTCCATACTTTTTGTCCAAAAGCATAGAGAAAATGGCAGCTACTGTCCAAAAGAAAGCTCCACCTCAGCAAATCCCTTCTCTCTTTCATCATTCCTTGATCAAAATCATCTTCTTACAACAGCTGGAGAAGAAAGGAGTTTCATGGGATTTATTCATTAGCCATGCCGATTTCGCCACTGTCCCTCCTGTTCATGTGTCTCCTACTCAGCCTGTCCATCGCCCAGTGCCTTTATCTAGTAGGCCTACCCTTAAAAAACTCAAGATGATCACTGGGCAGCCAAGTACACAAGGAGAAGGAGAGGGCAGTGAGCCACAGGGAGAAAAGGAGGATGATGAGCAGCAACAGCCAGATTTAGAGGGACAGCAGCAGTTGGATATCATTGGACAGCAGCTAGAGGTTGATGAACAGCATCAATTTCAGGAAGAGGGACAACAGCTAGAGGTTGATGAACAATATCAAATTCAAGAAGAGGGGCAGCAGACAGAGGTTGAGGTACAGCAGCAAGTACAGGAAAAGGAACAGCAGCGGAAAGAGTTTGAAGAGCAGCAGGTTGAGCAAGCAATTGAAACATCTTTTGAGCCACAAGCTGGACAGGATGTTGAGGAAGGACAGCAAGCTGAAGCTGCCTCCTTGATGGTGACCAAAACTGTCCCTAAGAAGAGGAAATTGCCCAAAAAGACAACTCCTAGCTTGCCAAGGATAAAGAGCGCTAGATTGGCCTTCAAAGGCAAGAGTACAGTTGGAGAAAGCGCCAAGCACGGAGGTAAATCAGCTGTCATCCCTATCCCAAGCGATGACAGCGACAATGAGGCACGCATCCTTGAAAATCTCCTCATTCACAAAGAAGGGCAAATTGAGGTGTTACAAGAATATCTCCAAAGGGCAAGGAACTTCAATCATTTCTTGGAGGTTGAGAACAAACAAATGAAATTTCATGCAGCCATTCATGAGGCAAGGGCCATCAAGTACAAAAAGGAGGCGGAAAGGGCGCAAGTAAGAATTGAAGAGCTTATTGGCGAATTTGATGATGAAGAAGAGGAGGACCAGCCTAGGCGAAAGAGGCCTAGAACCATCGGGCTTAGGAGAGCCTTGGAGAAACAGAAGGCTGAAGAACAAGCTCAATTCGAAGCTTTTCCTCTCACTACCCTCTTTGAGCGGGAAATTGGGGAAAACAAGGAAGCTTGGCTTGAGAGGGCTAACCAGCATTTGGAGACCAAGCTTGAGAAGGCAAACAGGGATCTCGAGCTACAGAGAAAGAGAACACTTCACTTTCGGAAGCTAAACCAATTCGCCAGGCGCAAATTGAAGGTGGCACAAGAAAAATTGAAGAAATTGAAGGAGAGGCGCCTAGCACGGAAAGAAGCAAAAAGCATATCAGCCCTCGATATTTTAGCTTCAGCTTCGGAACATGTCTCTATGGACCCTTGAGGGTCATACATGCCAATTTTGGGCCTGTTTCGAAAACTTTTTGTTTTTTGGCATTTTTGGGGTTTTCGCCAAAAACTCATAAATGCGCCATTTCAGTTTGAAGAGTCGTCAAGGGAGAAGGGTGATACCAATGGATTCCATAATTTTATGAGCAGCTCTCCAGCGATTTTCAGGGCATTTGAAGATCATTCGCCCCTCCAAATTGGCGAAAAACAGCCTCATTTTGTACATTCTGCCCGCCCTATCAGCAGCCTGCTATTTTCTGGGTTTTTGCACACAGGTACAGTTTTGAGGGACTTTCAGAGATCAGATTGAGATGATTCCACTTGCATTGGAAAGAAGACACAGAGAGCTTTCCAACGAGCCATCATGAGCCTCATTTCGACATCGGGAAGGCTTCCATTTGCATCCAGCAAGTCAGGGGACCTTTTTCATGCATAAATATGAAGTATTTTTGTAATTTTTGAACTCCAAAAATCTGCTTTTCCCAAATGTGCGTTAGGCTATTTTTATCATGGGAAAATCATGTAAAGTCAATATAATTTCCGTTTTTAGCAGTTTTTAGATATTTTATTAGATATTTTGTGCCTTGGGCTTTGCAAAGCCTCAAGGACAAGTTTAGATATTTTGACTTGGCCAATGGGATAGCTAGTTGCTCCATGAGGTTTTCCTCCTTCTAGCCTATTTATCCCATGGTTCTCATTGTAAATCAGAGGCTGAACTTGAGAGAAGAATTAATGCATTGGTCATATGAGCTTTGAAGAATACACTTGAGTTATGATGTTTTGATTGCCTCTTGGATGCTTTTGAGGAATGTTGAAGGCTTGTTGATGGATTCCTTGACATGGTAGAATGGTATAGTGCTTCTTAATGTTGTTTTGTCTTCTAGTTTTCACTCATATTTTATTTTTCTTGCTGCTATAGATCAGTAAAGATTGATTTTAAGACATGCCCATGGAGGCACCTCAAAATCCCTGAATCTTCATAGCTTGATGTTTTCTTCTCCCTTAGTTATGCTAAAGAATTCTTAGCTGCTCTTTAGTAACCTAAGGTGTTGTTGCTAAGTTTTATTCATCAGTTCTATGTATGTTAAGTAGGATGTATGGTTTTCCCTACCTACCTACAAGCTGCCCATAGTTTTGTCCATAAAACTTTCTCTTTGACTGATTTGTTGATCATCTTGTTGAACCAAGGAGGCCTAGTCCCGATCTAGCCCTTTGCCTAAAACTATGAGAACTTATTTGTCCAAGTGCCCAATGACTTAGAGACTATGTTTAGGCGTTCCGGCATAGTTTATGAGTTGTTAGTTTGTCTCATGTGTTTTCCCCAAAGACTGATAGCCTTTTCCCGAAGTTAGAAGGTCTTATACCTCTATGTATGGCTGGAATGTTTGATTTCTATGTATTGATTAGCTTATAGTTATTCCTAGCATGATCAATGGCTTGCTATTACATGTTTATGTATGCTATTAACTAGTTTGCACTTGAAATCCCTTGTCTTTCACCAACTTATTGTTCATTTAATCCATTTTGCCCAGAGATCCCTTCTATTGTGAATCAAATCGGCCCTAAATCAAATCGGCCCTACAACAGCTTTACATCATCGCCTCATTAGCTTCCTTGACCTGTTTGACCCCATAGCCCAATTTATCTACATCTTGTTATCCAGTTTATGTATTTGATCAGTTTCATCCCTCACAAACTTAAAAACCAAAAACATACTTCATAACTAGCCTAATATCAGAACATCGCAAGTAAACACACAGACATCTTTTACACTTATAGAGAGAGCCCTCTCTGAGTCCAGGAAGGCTAGGTCCTTGGGCTCCAAAGCTTGGTTTGATGTTACATCGTCATTTGGCTAGCTAATCGGCCAAATCACTTTGATTCTGTGTCTCAAAAAAATTATACAACACAATTCCACCAGCCTAGGGCCACGATGTCTTCTCGTTGCCACGCAAGCACCGCACTGGGCGGTGAATCCATAACACGTTAAACTATCGATTTTCAGTTAACATATGCCACTTCGATTACCCCATTCGAACCTATGGAATATGTAATTTACATAACCGATATGTTATACATCCGAGAATCCTTCTGATCACACACTATTTGGATTAAGGCACAATACAAAATCTCTTCTACTATTGATCATTACTTGTGGAAATAAAATCAATTGCATGCACACATTAAAACCATAAAAATTCACACATATGAACACAGTAATTTATGGGAAATCTTAAAGCTAAAAACCCCCAACTATCTGTATATTATATGTCATAGATATCATGTAACAATCCTCATACAAATCTCCTCACAATTTCTCAGTACAATCTCCAATTGTTACACACTAATCAGGTCCGATCTAGCAAATCCCATGCACCGATCTCTGCTACCTGCTAGCCTGCCTCTACTGCGCAATCACTGCTGAAGAATGGCTCTAAATTAACTTGAATTGTTCCAGCCTTGCTCACGCAATCCTCATTGGCATCTCCAACCACTGTGTGTTGCAAATCATGCAACACTATAGTCACAACTGATAGTCACACTGCTCTTTCACCTACCTCTCCACTGGTCTCCACTGAAACTGTCCATGCACTGTAGTTAACTAATGTATTCTTTAGTTGATTAATGAGTTAATAATTAGTTAATTAATTAATTATTAATTCACACCACTCTCACTAGTGTATCAATCAGTTAGACTAGATACAACTAGCTCAACTATGTTTAACTGAGTTAAACTGAACACAAATCCACCAACTACCTCAATAACTCCACCAAACACTGTCACATGAGTTCTAACTGAAGTCTCCATGCAATAGCTCCACTTAATCCTCAGGAATAGCATAATTCCTTCTATCAACTCCTGTGTCACATCTGTGCACTTAATTGAAGTGCTCCAAGAGAATAAGATAATTTTTATAGTCCAAATATTATTAAGAGCTAATAATATTCGACATATCTATTTTTAGACTGGCAATCAAAAAATAGATTCCGCCCAGTATGTCTAAAAATAGAAGTCCATCTATTTTTCCAACTTGACCAACCACCCACAAATAGCATCCTGCAACTCATAGAATATGATCGACATGTCTAAAAATAGACTTGCACCAAAAATAGCCTGCAGGCCCACTTAGTGAAGGCGAATCTTTTCACTAAGCTCATCATCTTGTTGCAATCTCAACACTCCCTCTCAACAAGATAGGGATTATCTGCCACCCCGATCCTGCCCCTGCAGTATTCAAATTTTCTCCTGGTGAGCACCTTCGTTAAGATATCAGCATCCTGATCCTCCATAGGAATGTAAGAAAGTAACATGATCTTCCGCTGCACACAATATATGATATGATGATACGAAATGTCAATGTGTTTAGATCTATCATGAAATACTAGATTAACCAAGAGTTTGATGCAACTTTGATTATCACAATATATCACAGTAGGATCTAAGTGTGAACCGAACAACCCGACCAGGATCTTCCTCAACCATATAGCCTCACGTGCAGCCAAAATCGCTGCCATGTACTCGGCCTCCACTAAACTGAGTGCCACGGATCTTTGCTTTATGCTGTACCAAGAAACTGTTGTCGACCCGATACTGAAAATCCCTCCAGATGTGCTCTTTTTGTCTGTTGGGCTCCTTGCCCAATCTGCATCCGTGAAGCCACACAGCTTCACATCATCCAACTATCTGTACCAAATTCCATATCCCAATTTGCCTCTGAGATATCTCAATACATGCTTGCCTGCCTTCCAAAAGAGCTAGGTAGGCTTAACCATAGCTTGTGAAAGCTGGTTAAGAGTGTAGCATATGTCAGGTCATGTATTGACTAGATACATAAGAGACCCCACCAACTGTCGGTAAATGGTGGCATCCACTACCTCTACCGATGTAGCATCCTCTTTCCTCCATCCACCAAGAAGATGAGTGTCGATAGGCTTGTAGCCTTGCAAGTTGAACTTTTCCAGTATCTCCCAAGCATACTTGCCTTGAGACACAAACAATCCATCACTGCGCTGCCAAATTTCCAATCCTGGGAAATAATGAAGGAGGCCCAAGTCCTTCATCTCAAACTCTTTTGCAAGATCAGCCTTGCATGAGAGTATCAACTGTTCATCACTGGTCAATATCACTGGTCAGTATCAAATCATCTACATAAAGTACAATGATCAGAAACTTACCCTCAGCCACTATTTGGTATAGGTTGGGATCCGCCTCGCTCTTGGTAAAACCAAGTCTAGTGAAATAACTGTCAATCCGTGTGTACCAAGCACGAGGTGCTTGTTTCCACCCATACAACGCTCTTTTGAGCCTGCACACATGCGACTTGCTGCTAAAGATCTCAAAACCTTCGGGCTACTCTATGTACACCTCCTCCTCAATCACTTCGTTGAGGAACGCAGTCTTCACATTCATCTGATGAATGTGCCACCCCATCTACACTGAGAGAGCAAGAATCGTCCGTATGGAAGAATACCTTGCGACAGGTGTAAAGGTTTCCTCATAATCGATCCCCTTAATCTGTGAGAAGCCCCAAGAAACAAATCTTTCCTTGTACTTCTCGACGCTCCCGTTAGCTGCTTGCTTCACTTTTTAGATCCATCTCGAACCTACCATTGATTTCCCTTCCGGCCTTGGGACAATCTCCCATGCACTGTTTCTGACAATCGAATCATACTCTTCCACCATGGCATCTACCCATGCAGGGTCCTCCACAGGTTCCTCGAAAGAAGATGGTTCTGTCATGATACACTTTCTCATCAGAGCCATGTATCTAGTATATCGGTCAGGTGACTATCTCTATCTGCGCTGTGATGTAGGTGCTCCTACAATCTTCTCTGCATCTTGATTCAGTCGCTTAGCTTATGTAGTGTGCTTCCACCCTCTGATGGTTAACGCTGCATGAGTGGTTTCTTCCACTCCATGAACCTCTTCTTATGGCTGATCCACATCCTGAGGCTCATCCTTAGGAGCTAATAGCTCCTCATCTACATGCAAGTGTGGCTCCCTCTCAAGCGAACACTTCATGGCTTTCTCCTCATGAAATTTGATATCCCGTCGCACAACAGTCTTTCGACTATCTGGAAAATACACACGATAGTTGTGGGGTGTATCATTGTACCCCAAAAATATCCCGACCTCTGCGGTCAGCTCCAGCTTCTTCCTGGCATCCTTTGTCACATGAATGTAAACAGGTGAGCCAAAAATATTCAAATGAGAAATATCAGGCTTCTTACCATAAAACGCCTCTTCGGGTGTATTCATGCCAAGTACTCTGTGAGGATAATGGTTTTGCACATAAACCATAATATTGCATGCCTCAGCCCACAAGTGTATGGGAAGGCCCTAATCATGCAACATCGCCCATGTAGCAGCCACGATCGTTCTGTTATTTCTCTCAGCGACCCCATTTTGCTGTGGGTTATGAGGCACTATGAGCTCTCCTCGAATTCCTTTTGTGCTGCAAAAGTCCTTAAATTCACCAGAGATTAATTCAACACCATTGTCACTCCTAAGAGCCTTCACCTGCTTCCCTGACTCTTTCTCCACCAATTCCTTAAACTCACAGAAGTTTGAGAATGTCTCGCTCTTCTTCTGCATGAAGAAGATCCAACACTTCTCAGAAAAGTCATCAATAAAGATCACATAATACCTGTGCTTTGCTGTCGAAGCTACTGAGAAAGGTCCACACACGTCTATGTGAATTCTCTCAAGGATCGTCGTGGCACGACTATCCTTCTCATGAAAGGTGGCTTTCACAATTTTTCCCAAAGTACATCCCTTGCACTGATCTGACTGTGCAAGTGTACCTTTGGGAAGCTCGGTAGAAATCTGTAGCAAAATTTTCAAAGCACCATGGTGAAGATGGCCCAATCTCCCGTGCCATAGCTCGCCCTCATCCTAGCTCACCACTCCTTCTACCTTGCCTGCCATTTCTGTGCAGCCATATACCTACAATTGATAAAGGTTCTTAACTCAAACCCCTATCCTCCAGATTTCGCCAGTTGCCTTACTGCGCAGGAAAGCCTTTCCCTCGCTAAAGACAACATCATATCCCTTGTCTTCCAACATGGCCACAAAGATCAGATTCTTCTTCAATCCTTTAACATGTATGACATCCTTCAATATGAAATGTTTACCAGAATCCCTCTCAAAGGAAATGGTCTCGATACCAGTCGCACTGTATCTACCATCATCGTCCATATCGATTTTCACTCCAAGATCCTTCTCATCCAGATCACTGAACAAATATTTGTCTCCGGTCATATGAAAAGATGCACCACTGTCAATAAACCACACTGAACCCATCATAATTGATACCAAGCATGTGATCAGTGAAAAATATAGCTCAAACTACCAGGCTAAGGCCTCTCCATCTACAGATCAAGTAGCCTACTTATTTTTCTTCTTATGTGGACAATTAGTGGTGTAATGTCCATGTTGGTGACAGTGAAAGCACTTCACCTTGGACATGTCCTTCTTCTTGCCTTTCACACCATATTGAGAAGCATTATTCTTACTCTTCCCTTTCCTTGCTTTGGTAGCCAAAGTGCAATTTTCTTCATCTACATTCTTCGATGAAGATCTGTCCCTGTTACTCCACCTTATGTCCTCTTGCACAAGATCCGACCAAAGTCGCTCCCATCCTGGAAATTTCTCCCAACCATTGACAGAGTCCTGATAGGAATGCAAAATCTTTGGAAGCTCAAGGAGAGCCAAGCTCACCAAGTCTTCATCATCTACAGTAACCCCCACACTTCCCAGCTCATCCTTGCACTGGACAAACTTCGTGAGGTACTTGGGTATACTGCCGCCTTTCTCCATTTTTATGTTCCTAAGTTTATCCTTGAGTGCCAACTTCCTCTGGTCACTCTTGCTTTGGAAAAAAATTGTCAAAGCTTTTCACATCAAGAATGGAGAAGCTTTACCATGAATTTTGGACACTATGTGATCCTTCACACCTTCCAACAGAGTCCTTCGACATTTTGTTGTCTTATTTTGCCATGCATCAAGTGCGGCAGCATCGCTAGAAGCAGGTTTTGGAATTTATGCATCTATGAACTCCTTCAACCCATTGTCCTCCAGCACTGCCTCCATCCTATCCTTCCATGCAATATAATTTTATCTTCCCTCAATGGCATACTCCAATCGCAATCCGTTGAAAGACATCTCAACTTTGACACCAAGAAAAAACTGCTACAAATTCAAATTCCACCAGCACAAAACTCAATCGCTTCAATTCTTTGTAATTGCTCCAATGATCAATATCACTTTGATACCATGTAGAAATTATATAACTGATATGTTATAAATCTGATATTCTCGTGATCACACACTATTTGACTTCATGCACAATACAAAATCTCTTCTACTATTGATCATTACTTGTGGAAATAAAATCAATTGCATGCACACATTAAAACCATAAAAATTCACACATATGAACACAGTAATTTATGGGAAAGCTTAAAGCTGAAAACCCCCAACTATATGTATATTATATTTCATAGATATCATGTAGCAATCATCATACAAAGCTCCTCACAAGCTCTCAGTACAATCTCCAATTGCTACACACTAATCAGGTCCGATCTAGCAAATCCCATGCACCGATCTCTGCCACCTGCTAGCCTGCCTCTACTGCGCAATAACTGCTGAAGAATGGATCTGAATGAACTTGAATTGGTCCAGCCTTGCTCACACAACCCTCATTAGAATCTCCAACCAATGTGTGTTGGAAATCATGCAACAATATAGTCACAACTGATAGTCAAACTGCTCTTTCACCTACCTCTCCACTGGTCTCCATTGAAACTGTCCATGCACTGTAGTTAACTGATGTATTCTTTAGTTGATTAATGAGTTAATAATTAGTGAATTAAATAATAATTAATTCACACCACTCTCCCTAGTGTATCAATCAGTTAGACTAGATACAACTAGCTCAACTATGTTTAACTGAGTTAAACTGAACACAACTCCACCAAACTCTGTCACATGAGTTCTAACTGAAGTGTCCATGAAATAGCTCCACTTAACCTTCAGGAATAGCGTAATTCCTTCTATCAGCTCCTATGTCACATCTGTTCACTTAACTGAAGTGCTCCAAGAGAATAAGATAATGTTTATAGTCCAAATATTATTACGAGCTAATTATATTCGACATATCTATTTTTAGACTGGCAATCTAAAAATAGATTCTGCCCAGTATGTCTAAAAATAGAAGTCCATATATTTTTCCAACTTGACCAACCATCCACAAATAGCATCCTACAACTCATAGAATATGATCAACATGTCTAAAAATAGACATAGTTTAAAAATAGACTAGCGCCAAAAATAGCCTGCAGGCCCACTTAGTGCAAGCGACTTTTTTCACTAAGCTCATCATCTTGTTGCAATCTCAATAGAATATTCCAGGGAATATTTTGAGGAATATTCCCAAAATATTCCTTGGAATATTCTTGAAATATTCCACAGGGGTGAATGGGAATTCGACAAGTGGCATTTGTTAACTGGTCAATGGTTTGATGTGTTATGGATTATGGCCAAGGTGAAATTGCGGCTGTGTAAATTTTTTTGGGGCTTACAGGAATCGAACCCTCATCTCCTGGTTGGCAACAATGCGACCCGACCGACCTGCCTCTCAAGTGGTTCTTAAATATTATCGTTCACAAATCATATTTGATGTTTAAAAATGTTTTGGGCAGAAAACGTAAGGGCTAGCCCCGCAGGGCCAGCCCGACAGCACCCGACCATCCACATGACCACGATACTGAGACCATGGCCTAGGCCCATCCGCAATGGTCAGGAGTGGATGGTTAAGTTGAATCAGGAGCCATGTAACCACAAGGTTTCAACATTAAATGTCACAACTTATCGTTTGCAGAACCGTCGACAGATAGAGCGGTGTTTTCCATGTGACCACCAACTAAAAAATTTGTGATAACTGCTAGTGGTTCTGCCTTATTTGGGTGTGTTCCACCAAATATGGCATTTATGCCAGTTTTAGTGCGTTAACTGGAGTTATCCCACATTTTGGTGGGGTTTTCTAGTTACATTGGGCAATTTTCTTTGGGAGGTCATAACTTCCTCATTTTTGAACCAATTTGGACAAAATCTTAGTCAATTTTGGCTTTCCTCCGCATTCTAGATTTTTTGGAATAGGTTTCAGAGTGAAAAAATATTTTCTTCAGCCATTGTTTCTTTAGGGAAGAGGAAAGAGCCACTAGGGCCATCGGGGAGATGGAGCTGTATTGGGTTGTACTTCACTGTTTGAGTTGAAGCAAAAGCCATTTTTAGCTTATTTCTATCTTCTAAAGTAAAATTCATAGCTTTTTTATCCTGTTTAGGCATATTTTTCACTGTGTAACCATTTTGATCAATTTAATAGAGCAAGGACATACCATTGGGGAGCCTTGGACCGACAGATGTAGTCCAAGAGGGGTGAACTGCCTCATCAGTTTGATGTGTTATGCTATGGTGAATTTTTCTTGCTGTGTATTTCTACTGTGACATATTATAAAGTAAATTTAAATAACAAATCCTCACACATAAAACTTAGAAACATTACCAAAAATACTTTGTTTTACTTGCCATTCATGGAGAACACTTTTCACATTAAATTAAATGGAAATGGATACTTTGCATAGCAGTACAAATAGTTCCATTTTCAGATCAGAGAGGGAAGAGACGCTTGCAGGAACTCGAGGGAACGATAAATCCTTTTTTTGGGTATTTTAGCTTCATAGCTCAAAGGACCATCTTCAAGTGTTTAGCATTTCATCTTTTTTACCACCAACTTCTAATAAAGGGAGAATTCTCCACTTGTGTTATTAGGTTGTTTGATCCATCGAGCTTTTGTATTTTGTATATTGTGTTTTTTTTTGTTATTATTGTTGTATTCTTAGTTTCCCCTAAAACTTAGTTTACATTTTGTCAAATATGTTCTATTAACAATAGACAATCATTTTTCTTTGTGACCTTGTGCAGATAGCAACTAGCTTGCTAAAGTAGTGTATTTCGTACGCCCTCGTGCCAAATACACTACCATAAGGACTAGAGGATTACAAGGAAAAAATTTAATGAAGAAGGAAAGTAGAACTAGTTTTGAAATTTTGGTACATGAGGACATGCAAAGCCTTTGATGCGGGAGAATGTTGAAGCCTAGAATTGTTTCTTTTTTACAATCCTTGTTGCCATATCATTTCACCTTTTTGTCACTATTCTATAACATATCAACATATTTGAGGTCAAGTTCAACTCCTATAAAGGCATTAATCATCCATATTTAAATTCTCTAATTCTTAGTTAACTACAAAAAAAGTATTCTTACAGATACCCAATCATTAATATTCAACTGATATTTGTTTCCGCAAAAGAATCCATTGTTAGATAGGTTGTAGCACTCTAGTAAAGGGAAAAATACTATCAGAATGTGACAAATGGCTCCCACATGGATAACCACCTACCAACATTGCCTGGCAAGCTACACAGATTAGGAAATATTGAAGTCAAAAGAAAAGTGAAATATGGAAACGATGTGTGGTGATCAAACACAGGTATCGAAGAAATAATAAATATCAAGCGAGCGAGACTGAAGATTAGAGCAGTTGTCAAGATTATGGATCGAAATAAATCTCCTCTGACTTTATTTTTCAATATCAAGTGATAAAGTTATTGAACTCTTAGTTAAATTTATCTCATAGATGTCCAAATTATTCATGGAATATCGGCTTAAAACTCTTTCAAGTCGATTTATAATTTGTATAAATACTGTAAGCGAGACCAAATACATAAGGTTTTTAAATTATCAAGATTTTGTGGTGAAGATTGATAACAGTATGTTTTATAATCTAAGTTAATATTGTTTCTAATACGTGCATGAAGATCCTGTGATCACTAGTCAACCTGCATTCACGAAGGGCCCCCTGTCGAGCTGTGAGGTCTTATTTCATAATTTGTTTTGTTCTTAGCATTATAATTTCTTTTTAAGAATTCGTTTCCCTTGTATCTTTCACTTTTGGTTATTTTCATTTTGTTGCAGATTACTCATAAAAAGAAAACACTAAAAATATTTCAATTATCCAATGCATCCTCTTGTCAGCATTTAATTATTTTATACGTCAATTTGATTTCTTCGATGGTAATGATATACACTTTAAAGGCTGAATACACACATTAGTAACCATTCTTGAGTTATTATTTTATCTTTTGTAAGTAGAAATTAGATTTCACTGTCATTTTCTTTCTAAATCATTTAATATATAATTTATTTATTGCAAATTAGTTTAAGGTTTCCTTTCAGCAAAACAGTGCAAAATGTGTTCAATTCCGCATCAATAGAATTAGATTATTTTCTTTTAAGTTTGATATTCAAGAATTTGATTTTATGCACTTAGAATTAAGTTTGATTTCTACAATCTAGATAAATCTTCCACTTTAAAAGTTCAACTCAGATAATTAGGACTTAAAATAACTTTGTATTGAAATAACATGTGCCTATTTATTCTCCAAATTGTATGAAAATAAATTGTCCATATTTAGAATTAGTTTCATTTTTAGAATCACTTGATGTACATAATAAATCCTAGCTTATATAGTACACATACATTTCACAAATACATGAATCCTGGTTGACAATTAATGAAGTAAATTAAAGACAATTAATTTACCAAACACTTGAAATGTGGGGAAAACTATGCTTCAAATAAGTTTGCATGCCCCCAAAATAATGACTCAATTCGAGGTACATGCCCCCCAAGATTAATTTCATTCACGCAAGTAGAATATTGGTTTCTAACAAGTGGATGGAATGAAGGTTCATTTATGGGATCAGTGAAAGAATCCTTTGGGAATTTATGAGATTTAATCAAAGAATCGAATTGGAAGGGGATCTGTTTCATTTTTTTAACGAGCTTGAGATAGGGAAAGGAACTTTTCTCATGGGACCTTGCTTCATTTTTAAACGACTTTGACATAAGAAAAGGAACTATGCTCCAAGGTCTTGCTTCATTTTTTTAAGAGCTTGAAATAAGAAAAGGAACTCTACTCTGGGGGCCTTGTTTCATTTTTTAACGACCTTGACACAAGAAAAGGAACTTTGCCTAGAGACCTGATCATGGCCCCCAAAAAGCCATGGCTTCCAATAGGTTCTCATCTGATGGGAGAATAATGCTCTAGAAGTGATCAAAGGATTGAATGGAAATATCATACTCCAATGTCCCCAGTAAATGGTATGCTACATCATCTACTAGATCATCAATAGACATGGGCATGGAACAAGTTTCCACATAATTAATCTATGGCAGGGGAGATACCACTTGCATATAAGGACCATTTAGGGAATCTGGTTGATTGTGAGTCACATTAGGACCAATGAATGAAAGATTTTAATTGGTCATGATTCTTCCTTCATGTGGGAAAAACATCACACGAAAGAGAGAAGAAACAAGAACTCCATTGACATAAACATAGTCACACCCAAGGAGTAAATTAAAATCCAAAGGGACTTGATATATCATCACATCGATATAGGAAATATTTCCTCCCAAAGTAATAGGTAATTGAGGAAGGATCCCTCACGATTGCTTGGTTCCTTTTTTAAAATACAATAGATTCTGGGTAATAGGAACAAGCTACGAAGAACCTAGAGATTTCCAAGTATTTGAGGACATAATATTAACAGATGCACCTTCATCTATGATTGTGAAGAAATTTTCCATATATATTAACTTAATTACTCACAGGAACAAACATAAAATGACCAAAAACAAAACATGTAAACAATATACACAATATTTAACCGGTAGAAATCGTAACTCTAAGGAAAACCCATCCTAATGAAATTTCATTATCCCTGGCCAAAACCCTGGCCAACCTAGCCATGTGAGCCTTCACTGATCACCTCCATGGCCTACATTATAATGAAGTCTTTTGAGCCTTTTATTGTCTCCATTAAATGAAATACCAGATGCAAAAACCATGGATGCACAGTACCATGTGCCCCCAAAAGCATCATTATTTAACTCAATCAAACTTGAATCTAACCCTGAGTCAATTTACCTAAAATTCCCCCCTTAAAATTGACTTGGGGTTCCTTGACTAAATCCAACCAACCTTACCAAGTGAGTCAACCCAACCCTGCTCACTCTAGCCCTTACCCCCCTCAAATTTTATACCAGGGTATATGTTAACCTGACACCCCCTATCACCTAGGTATAAACCAGACTATACCTATAAGTATCCAGGGGTATGCATGCCTTATCAAGTCTTACATCAATATTCCCATTTAAATGCAATACTTTTTCAACTCCATTATAATAACTTTTTTTGTTTTGTTTTGTTTTACCTCGACATTTATGCCATCTTCTCACCTTAGAACACATGATTATCTCCTCTGATATGTACAACCACATTTTATTGATGCAATCTGTCAAATATTTTGCATGCAACCAATAACCAATGTTTCTCTCTATGCACTTATTCCTATATAACATTAGGAAGAATTGAAAACAATGTTATGTGTAGGTTTGAACCATCTCGAGAGGGACCACCACTATAAGACAAGACTTTAGTTTCATATTGGATTGTCTTTGCACAATAATCAAACCTACAAACCTTAGATTGATTCCTCACGAGAGTAGCTAGTGCCTCTCTAACCAGTGCACTAAGCACAAAACTGCTTGGTTGTCTTTGACACAACATCTGTGTAGATATTACTTTGCTAATTCAAGCACGACCCTCAAAAGCTCTTGTTCGAACTCTATATGCACTCATAAATATTTTTCCATGGCTGTTTCTTATTTTCCTGGTCTTCTAGGCACCTTCGATCCATGCGATGAGGGAAACACCGCTAAACAAGTAGCTTCCATACCAATTTTCCTTTCTTCCCAACTCCTTACCCTCGATTTGAATTAGTGACACATCCACTCACATGTTTGATGATGTTATGGCCCAAGAATCATCTTCGTTGTTTGAGCTCAATTCCTTGGCATTAATTCCATAGCCCCTTTGTATGCCCAACTTGAATATCTTCATATAGGCATATTTCATGCCTCAGAGTCCTGAGAATAGCCCGTGGACTATGCATATTCCTATGACTACCATCTTGGCATTGTCAAAGTTTTCCACTACCAACTGTGTTGCTCTGATGTAGCCCTAGGCTTTCCTTTTCACATCCATATCCTTGGCCACATTGAGAGGTTCCCTAATCACCTCCTATAGTGATGACATCAGTCTTGCTGCTTACCCGATTCCCCCGACGTTTGTAGACCACCAATAGATAAATACCAATGTGTAAATCTAAAGCCACCTTTGCCACATTGGGTGAGAAAATTCACATGCAGAGGCATATCCATAACCTCCTACACAGGTCACTTGAATTTCTCCAAAATTGCGTCCCCAACAAATCTGATAACTTGAGGACAGTTCCATCATAGGCCGTGGTAACATCTAGGTCATTATTGAACTTTCCCAACCATAGATTTGTATTTTGGTCATACATTTCTACACCACTTGGACCTCCATGGTGAGGAACCATGCACTAGGTTCCATACACTCACTCATGCTACCAGGTCCAAAACTTGATGCTCGTTGTTGCCACCATTTTTTCCATGATGCAAGTGCGACCATAGTGATTGTATTTTTACATCAACATCATGAGCTCAGATATTATATACAATAAAATTATGCATCAATCTCTCCAACCACCAAGCCAAAAAAACCATTGCCACAGAAGCATCCCTCTGAAGCCAAAATGGCTTTGATACCAGATGAATAAATTTAGCAGAGATATTAAATTATTTATTGAGAGGAACAAACATAAAATTACCATCAACAAAAAATATAAACAATACACACACTATTTAACTAAGAAAAACCCTAACTCCAGGGAAAACCCATCCTAATGAAATTTCATTAGCCTTGGCCAAAACCATGCCCAACCCATCCATGTGAGCCTTCACAGCTCCCCTCCCTAGTCTACATTATAATTAAGTATGTTGAGACTTTTATAGGCTCCATTACATGTAATACCAAAGACGTAAAACCATGGGTGCACAATACTATGTGCCCCATAAAAAAACACTTTTTAACTCAATCAAACTTGACTCTAACCTCGAGTCAATTTACTGAACAAATTATGCTAGGTATGACCACATTATAAGCCTATACTATGATATGGAAGGAAATGTAAGGAGGAAGATGATATATTTCTAGTCACCCCCAATAAAAGGAAGTGACCATACTACTTGGAGGGGTTGTCGTGGGAACGAGAGAACTGACCCGTTGTGCTATGGGAATGGGAGAACTTATCTCTAGTGCTATGGGAATGGGAATATTTACCCCCTGTGTTGTGAGAAGGAGAGGACTATCCGCCATTTCATTGGAACATGAAGAAATGAGAATAACCTAAGTGATATGAGGTTCACTCTCTATGGGAAAGGTATGATCGATTGAAGGTGGAATTGATTCAAACTTTTTCTCAACCAATGGTTGGCCGGGAATGGAGTCATTGGATTCACGTTTAGAGAGAGTGGGATTGACTATATTGTGATTCTGGTCAATCACTTCATCATGTAGTGGAGGATTGGGAGAAATATTTCGATAACTAACTAGAAGATGAGGCTGAGAAGCTGTAAGGTTTTCCAAAAATTTTGAGGCTTCATCCATATAAGGAAAAAGGTGAATATGATGATTACCTTCACATAATTTATAGGGAAACTTAACTTCACCCTTTTTCCCATGGACCTAGCTATCACTATGTGATGGTTTATCACAAACATGATCTCTAGAGGCTGATGAAAAAGGATGATGTGAGCCTATATACCACACATCTAATACCTTTGGAATACAAGGACAATATCTAAGAAGGTGGTCACCCTTACATAGCTTGCAAGGGAATTTAAATTTGTGGGGATGATTGGAATATTTATCCATACTATTTTCTTTGGTAGCAATAGTTTCTTGGTTGGCCCCATGCTTATTTTGCTTCTTCTTCATCATCCTCTTCTTCTTCTTCTTATCTTCCTGGTTACTAGAATCAAGAATTTCACCAGGCGAGGAGGAAGAAAGGGATGAAGAAACAATAGGTGAAGAAGGAAAAGGGTCAACTTTAGGATCAACTTGAGGTTGATTTTGCTCAGGTGGAGTAGAGATTTGTTGAGGAGTAGTTTGCATATTCAAAGCCATAAGGGTCGAAAACAACTAAATTGGAAAACCAATGGTAAATCTTGGAAGGGACGATGTTACCATATAAGGAGAACCATTTTACACATCAATTTTTCATTTTCCCTGTTCTCCCTATCCCCAAATCCTGAAGGACATTCAACAGTCACCCCCGTGTCTCTTTCCCATCATGAAAATGTGCCATTATATCCCTTACAGTATACTAAATAAACTCTCTATTAATAATTCTTGTAGTAGCTCCTTACAAACATATTAATTTGGAACCCTTTGTTTGTCTCACCCGCGCTGATTCCTCATCTTAAGACTAGAGCAACGCCGATCGACGCTGGAATGGAGGTCAGATTTGCGTCAATCCACTTCTGGAAGGTTTTTAAAAATGTAAACGAATCTTCGAGGTTTAAAAGCCTCATGGACAGAGAGCTAGTTGTTTGTTCATGGGGATAGGGTCGAGCTTCTCCCTTTGGGCTTCTTGTTCCTACAAAAGAGGAACCACCCAAGGAGATAAACCATTTCCCCACCTTAAGTGGATCCATGCTCCTTCTCCCTTCACTATAAAATTGACATCCTCCCATGCATCTGCTAGTTAGAACAAAGAAAAAAGAACATCAGAGAGATAATTGTTGCTATAGGCGTTGAAGTAGAGTTGGGATTTTGGCCTTTTCATACCAAGTTGAAATAAGTTCTTTGTAGATGCTGAGACATCAAGGCACATGTTGTAACTCCCCCTCTTATATTAATATGATACAACTGATTCTTACTTTCCACTCTTGTCTATGATGCATGATTTGATTTCTAGTATTCCTTGATTAAATAGATAGATTTTTTATGTGAAATAAATGTTGTCCTTTCACGCTTTGTGTTGTTTTATCTCTTGTGCAGGTAACTAATCATTGGTGACAGCGAGGGTTTGACTAAGAAGAGAAAAGCTTCACAGGACTCGAGTGAGGAGCAGCATCAGATTGAGGTAGGTCATCTATATATGATCTGTGTCCATTTAATATCTAGGAAAGCAGGGATCAGATTGTTTCTTGTTGTTACTAGACCCATCCTAGGGCTAGAGGGATCATCTTTGTCCACAGAGAGGATTTACCTGCATAAAAAATTAGCGAATCCACTAGGGAGTATTTCCTTTAGTCTCTTGTTTTCACTCTTTGGTTTTTCATTTTGATGTCAATATTTTTTCGAGTGTCCATCTCTTTTTATTTGTGGCTTCTGTAACTATTTGTAGACGTTCATCTCTCTATTGAAGTGATAAGCTTGGTTCCATTTTATTAAACCCTTTCATTTTTCGTCCTTCTCCTCGATCGGCGCTGGTATTGTTCTAACAGTCGCACCGATTAGGGTTGAATGCATTAATATAGTCGTGATTTTCCTCTTCCAGCGCAGGTTGCAGCTTCTCGGCCGCACCGATTTATTAGTGTATCTTTTTTAGGGTTTCTTCCTATTTGTTTTCCAGTGTGTCTTATCCTTTTGAGTTTATTTTTTTTTCGAATAACTCATGTTCTTCTCTGTTCAGGGTCACTTTTGTCTAAAATTTTCCATCCTTGGTCTTCTCTTTTTCAAAAAAGTGCATCCTTATCATCCTAGGGTCTCTAATTGTTTTCAAGTCATCTGAATGGTTGCATGCCTTGATGATTTCCAGACTTGCTTTTGAGTCAACCATGTCGTATATTTCAAAAAAAAAATTGAATTGAGTTTTTTTTCTCGCTGATTTTTGTGATCAAGGATTTTGAGTGTTAAAATTGTGTGCATTTGAGTCTCTTTTCGTCAAATAAGCATAGATCACATTTCTTGATTTAGACTGAAAACTTTCCCTTTGTGTGTTGATTAGTGATAAAATGAAGAGTGTCTTGTTTTGAGGAAATGAGTTTGGGTCTCTCTTTGATTTTCATATGTTTGTCTCTAGTACCATTTTGAGAGATTTCATTAGCACTCAAATCAAATGATTACTTTTGATATGCATTCTACATTTTGCATTGTTCTTAAGAAAAAAAAAACAAAAATATGTTTTCTTTCGTTTTTGTGTTAAAAATGAAAAGTTTCATTTCGATTTGCTTCTAATGCATTTTATTGAAGGTTAAGGAAGTGAAAAGGGTTTTCATTTTTCTTAGGTTATGCACTTGGGGAAATAGTGAAATGTCATTCAATACATTTGCTTGTTTTTTGCATTGATTGTTTTAATTTCCTTCTCCTATTGATGTAGCTCTTCATGGAAAGAAAAAGGAATTGTGCATAGATTAAAATTGCATATTTTTCCCAAAAGAATTTTTTCGCATAGATTACGTTGCATGGTTGACATATTTGAACATTTTTCTTTGGATTTGGATAGTGTGAGTGATTTAGTGTGGAAAAGTTTCATTCGCTACATTATTGATTGTTGCATCACTATTTGAAACTCTTCCCTAAACTAGATAGCATTCACCGAATTGAAAGGATAATTTTTCATATTAGTTGCATTATAGGTGTTCAGGTAATAATTGTTTTAAGCCTTGAAATTTAAATTGTAATCAAGATAAACTTTAAAATGAACCTCAGTTAACCTATGGAGTATTTGAAACCTAACACAAAACATTTAGAGGTATAGGCTAGAGACGTGTTCCGACATCTTTAAGTGTGGGAGTTGTTGCTAATGGTCTAAGTTACAATCCGGGGGTGATATTCTATCCCAGGTATGGAAGTATATTGATGTATGATAAGTATATTTGGGATCCTCTCATCGAACAGTTACACATCAAAGAGCACTACTAAAAACTTGGAATCCTACGTATCGTTGCGTATATTTTGGGAGACACCACTAGGTTGCAAACCGGCCATAGGTACGACGAGTCTGTAGCCTTGTAAACATGATTATACAATGAACACAACATTTAGGGAGATTGGTTGCCGTACATTAAGTCCTTCGTAAATTTATTTGTTAAGGTGTATATTGTAGTTCACAGATACTTAGTAAACCCTCTTGCCTAGTTTATCCCTTTTTTTAGTCTTTTTGTGTTTGATTTCTAAAATTTATCGGCCATGATAAAATTTTGCTCGTCCTCATCTCCTTAGCTAATCTTAGCTTGATATTAATGGAAATGGTTCCTGAGTTTACCAACGAAGGAATCCCCTTAGATAGGAATCCTGGTCCTTTTCCTTCTTTTGGAAATGTTGTAGCTCCTTATATGGCAACGTTTTCCCTTCCAGGATTAACCATTGGTCTGCTAGTTTGGTTATTTTCGACCCCCATGGTTTCAAACATCCAAACAGATTCTCAACCGTGTCCTCCTCCGCCTGAACAATGTCAACCCCATGTTGATATTAAGGTTGACCCCTTTCCTTCTTCACCCATTTATTCACCTTGTTCTTCCTCTTCGCCTGGTGAAAGTCTCGATTCTATTAACCAAGTGGCTAAGAAGAAGAAGAAGTCGAAGAAGAAGAAGGACACTAAGCAGGGGGGAAATGAACAACCATTGCTACCCATGCGACTAATGTTGTTAAACCTCCCACTTCGTCTTGCAAAGTCAAATTCCCTTGCAAGTTATGCGAGGGTGACCATCTTCTTAGAGATTTTCCTGGTATTCCCAAGGTGTTAGAAGTATGGCCTGTTGGCACAATTAACCTTTTTTCATCAACCTCTGTACAACATGTTGATGACGAACCTTCAGCTAGAGATAATAAGACTCATAAGAAGCAGGGTAAGATCATATTTCCCTTTAGGTTACATGAAAGGAACCATCCCATTCACCTCTGTCATTATCTGGATGAAGCATCTAAAGTGTTGGATACCCTCATGACTTCTGAATCTTCTCTCCCCATTGGCTACCAGATTTTTTTTTCCGAGTCCTTTGCTAGTTGATCAATTAATAGATTGAGATTCATCTTTGGTAAATTATGCCCTCTCCGAAATTCAGTCTCATGAGTCTATTTGCACGAATCATTAGTTGAGAAAATGGTCGACCTGATTCCACCCACAGTTCATCAGGTCTTTTCCATAGATATTATATCTCATCCAAGTCAGGTTCTCTTTGTTTCCTCTGATTCCCTGAGACCAGAGGGAGATCCTCCCATTCCCATAATCCGGGAGGGTGATCCTTTAACTCTTGTCACCATAGTGCCGAAGGGTGCTCCTCCTGCTCTTGTTCCCGAAGTCCAGGAGGGTGATCATTCTGCTCCCATAACGCACGGGGAAAGACCTCTTATTCCTATGGCACGCCCTCCATGCAGTTTGGTTGCTTCCTTTGATTGGAGCTGATTCACAAGATACCATATTTCTTCTTACGTGCCCTTTGATATCATTGTACAGGCCTATAATGTGGCCATACCAAGCACGATTATAGACGAAGGTGCATATGTTAGTTTTTTGTCTTCAACTACTTGGAAAGTTCTCAATTCTCAAAACAATTTCTTGTTACCCATAATTTGTTGGCTTTTAATAGAGGAACCAATCAATCATTAGAAATCCTTCTTAAACTGCCTATTTCTTTAGGAGTAAATATTGTCTATATAGATGTGATGGTTTTCCAAGTCCCCTTGTATTTTAACTTACTCCTAGGGTGTAACTATACTTATGCCATGGGAGCACTTGTCTCTTCTCTATTTTGTGTGATCTGTTTTCCACATGAAGGTCGAGTCGTGACCATTGATCAACTTTCATTCATTGGTCCTAATATGGAATCTAGTCTATCACCATCCCTTAATGGTCCTTATATGTCGGTGGTATCTTCCCCACCACAGGTTAATTATGTGGCCACTTGTTTATTTCCCACATCTAGTGATAGTGTCGTCGTATACTGTGTACTAGGGGTGTTAGATCTTGATTTCCAAAATGTTGTTCTCCTGCCATATGAGAACCTCTTGGAAGCCATGACCTCTTATATGTCTTGATCAAGTATTCGAAGCATAGTTCCTCTCCTTGTGTCAAGCTCCTTATAATATGAAACAAGCTCTTCAGAGTATAGTTCATTTTCTTGTGTCAAGCTACTTAAAAAATGAAGCAAGATGTCGTGAGGATAGTTTAGTATGTCAACCTCATTAAAAAATGAATTATGCCTCTATGAGGATATTTATTTTACTATGTCAACCTCATTAAAAAATGAAACCGATTCCCTTTTCAATCTGAGTCTTTGATTAGATCTCGTCAAATCCTAGTCGAGTCTTTCACTTGACCTCACAATTGAACCTTCACTCCACTCCTCTATTCATAACTAGAAGTCTACTCAAGAAAATGGACTGAAGTTTGGGGGGCATGTACCTCAAATTACATCACCATGCTGGGGGAATGCCAACTTTTTCAAGCATAGTTTGTCTCCATTTCAATATTGTTTAAAAATGAAACCAGTGTCAAGCATAGTTTATCTTTGTTCAAGCTTGTCGAAAAATGAAACCAATTCCAAGTATAGTTTTCCATGTTTTCAATATTGTGTAAAAATGAAACCATTCTCATTTTACCTCTCGTGATTTCCATTTTATCAGCTTGTTTTGCCAGACGAGCC
The DNA here is from genome assembly GCA_034641835.2 of Pinus albicaulis. Lineage (NCBI taxonomy): Eukaryota > Viridiplantae > Streptophyta > Pinopsida > Pinales > Pinaceae > Pinus > Pinus albicaulis. The sequence goes on along the minus strand of CM076577.1, from coordinate 144,641,102 downwards.
TTAGTTTTCTCATTCCGTCATCACCATCTTCTTGGCCGATCATACACCTTCACTCGGTTGTTTTACCCGTTCCTGAGGAATAATTGTAATGAGTGGTATTGTTAGGCAGCCTTCTAACCTTTACTTGTTCTGAGTAGTTCCACCATAACTAGAACTAGTTGCTATCCTTTATACCTCTCGTTCCTTCAGGTGACGTCATCTTTAAGCTATTTTCCAACTCTAAAAAAGTGAAAATATTTCCTTGAACTTTTTAAAGTAAACAAAATTTCATTTACCTGGTATACGTTTACCCCTTTTTCTGGTTGGGATAAATTATTGAAAAAAAAGGAATACCTTAGTCAATCGCAGCTAAGAGGTTTTATCAAACTTTGTTTTCTACCTTTTCAGGTTCGAGGTACTATTTATGAAAAAGGCCATCTAGAGTTTTATTTTCTCCCTTTTTCAAACTCTCTAAACATGAAAAGGCACCGAGTTCCACCTTTTTTGGGCTCGTTAAAATTTAATGGCATTGGACCCATCGCCATGACGACATCGAGTTCCTCCTTCCTAGGGCTCGTAAAATGTACTAGGATGGATTTTTCCAAAGGAAAAACTTATATGACAAGCATGTGCTATCCCCTTCAAGCTTGTGTTAAAAAATAATTGCGCTACTCGCCAGAAATGGTGGGGGGAAATGAAAGTATTTTATTAGTTGTGTCAGCAGTATGTCCCTCTTGAACATGACACATCCTCTATTTTTTGTCAGGTTGGGGACATCCTACATTCGTCACTTTGACTCCATGGGTTTGGGGAATATATTTTCCTCTCATTCAATTACCAATTTCATCAACATGAACTCTAATTCCATTTGATTCAAATACTTCCAAGCTTTGGAGTTGTGTCGCCGATATGTTCAAGAGAAGTTCTTCTGCATCTTATTCATTGCCTAGTTCTCTGTTTAGTTTCATCATTATCTTATCTCCTCTGTCTCGTGTCGATTATGTGGGACACATTATGTCCCTCCTTCGGCGGATTTCTTCCTATCGAGTTCAACTCATTATCTGGGAAGTAGATCTAGAGATCCCTTTTCAATACCTTAGAGCCTACATGCCCTAATGGTAAGTTGTACACATCCGATGGTAGGTTCACATCATTGGCCTTCGATCTGATGATTTCATGGGTGTTCGATGTCAAATATTTTCTCACATCTCATGGATTGTACTTCTAGTACCTTGAGAGCCATTTTCATTATTGGTGGTCTTTCTCGTTCCTATTAATAGTTTACATCATTGACTGCTAATCAGGTGATTTCTTGAATGTTCGACTTCAACTCACTCATTCACATGCTTGAATCTATACTTGATTGGTTTGTGATGGAGCACAAGACCCTGGGTTTTGTTTGCTAAAGTCCAGCTTGCGAGGCGATATGTATTATTCATTATTATACACATGAATTTTTTATCTGGATGGCTGTGACCATACCTGAGTCCATATTTGTGATCCTCTTTATTGTTGGGTGGCTGCGACCATACCACTGATCCTGTTTCAGGATATCTTTTATCGATGGTTGTTTCCATACCTCATGTCATGTGTTTATCTCACAGATTTTAGTTATGTATATATGTGATTGATTTTAGAGGTTTTCTGACGATGGCGTCTTGGTCCTGGCATGTACTCGTAAAGAATTTCATCCATCACTCTCGTTTGGCCTTCATGCTTTAGGGGGCATCTGTTACACAAAAATTTGTCATTGTCCCTATACTCCCTATCCCTGAATCCTAGAGAACCTTCAATAATGACTCCTGTGTCCCTTTTCCATCATGAAAATGTGCCATTATATCCCTTACAGTATACTGAACAAAATATCTATTAATGATTCCTAGAGTATCTCCTTAAAAACATGTTAATTTGGAGCAATATACCCTTTGTTTGTCTCACTCGTGTCGATGCCTCATCTTACGACTGGAGCATCACCGATCAGTGATGAAATGGAGGTCAAAATCACACCGATACACTTCTGGAAGGTTTTTAAAAATGGAAATGAAGCTTCGATATCTAGAAGCCTCGTGGGCAGAGCGCTGGTTGTTTTTTTAAGGGGATAGGGTCGAGCTTCTCCCTTTGGGCTTCTTGTTCCTACAAAAGAGGAACCACCCAAGGAGATAAGCCATTTCCCCACCGTAAGTGGATCCATGATCCCTCTCCCTTCACTATAAAATGGACATCCTCACATAAATCTGCTAGTTATAACAGAGATAGAAGAACAACAAAGAGAGAATTATTGCTATAGGTGTTGAAGGAGAGTTGAGACCTTTGGCCTTTTCGTACCAAGTTGAAACAAGAGATTTAGAGACATGGATGGATCTGGACTCGTTGAAGGATAGCTAAAACATCAAGGTGCAGGTTGTAAATCCCCCTCTTATATTTATATGATACAAATTGTTGTAGCATAATTTGACTCAGCTAAAAGTCAAGAGAGGTTCTGAGCTATTCAAGGTTGTTGAGGAACCATTGTTAAAATTTCAAGAAGACCTACAACATGCTCAAAAGGATAACCAAAAGTTCAACGAGGATTCATCATCACATGGGCACTGGAACCAAAATTAAGGAAGCAACAACATTGGAGGTGTAATCTAAGCCAGAGGAGCAACAAAGAAGAAAAGCATGCAGCAAGGGTCAAGTCGAGCTTATTCACGTGCAGATCATTTTAGGAGTTGGGCTGATTGATGCGTTTAGAACATTGCACACAGGTCAGGGTTGAGTCAAGAAAATATACATGAAGAACAGTGTTCATAGGCTTAATCGAAATCACATGTGGAAGGCCTGATCACATATTGCAAATCGCAATTGCAAAGCTCAGGAGGAATAAAACAAGGTTAAAACCACCGAAATGAGAAATGCGATACAAGGACCAGATGAAAAATATTTCGAAGCTCGAGTCTAAAGTATTTAAAGTCTGGACATGGGACCATCTCGCACATCGCAAGCGCAGGAGGAATGACACTTATGAATTTGTTATGAACGCTGAAATGCGAAATGCAATAACGAAGTGGACACGATGGAAGTTATCGCTAAAATCTAAAGGTTTTTAAGTCCGGGTACATGTGTTTTTCCTTTGTAAAAATCACATCAAAAGGTAAAAGCGGATTATAACGTAGAAATTTGGAATGTTGAAATGTGACAGAGAAGCGAACGCAATACATTTTTTCGAAGGTAATGGAATATCTTTCAAAGTATAGTCGTACAACAATTAAAAAGGAAAGTTTTAATGCAGGGTAGACTCGGGTAAGAAAATACCTAATGCTACATGCAGAACAATGGTATCTGTTTACAACAGTTTATTAAACAAAGACTAAATGTTGCGGGCACAAGTGGAAGATGTAGAGTCGGGTAGTAGGTGACATCATGACAATGTTTGAAACACAAAAGCATGGGCAGAGTCGGGTAGAGATGAGTTTAAGTAGACTGTTACGATATCACAGCAGAAACGGAAGGAGACACATCAGAAAAAAAATAAGATTCAAGTTTTATTTTGTTTCATTTGTTAAGATTGAAGCTACAATGATGTCCTCGATTGCAATGTAATAAGTAGTTTAACAATTTAGGTAGTCTAGAAGTTTCAAGAATCTCGAGCAGTTACAAACTAAGTTTGTTTGTATTTAAGGAAGAGAGAAAGAGAGAGGAGGGGTTCCAAGTTCTGGACCTCTTCGAGACTACATTTTGTACATATTTTTTTGATGGGTGAATGAAAGAAGCAACAAGTTTCGTGCAGGTATTGATGGTGATTTGTGTTTCTTGTGTCATTTTATGTTGTTTATTTCTTGAATTAAGTGAATTAAAGAAGCATTTGGTCTCTGAATTACGTTTGTAAGTAAGATTTAAATAGACTTAATAAGCGCTCCTTCACTCCAACTCCTCTCCCTTCACAAATTCTCTCTAGAACTTAAAAGTAATAGTTATGTGTTTACAAAATATTATTTTGAGTTTCCTCTCTATCCATAAATTCTCTCTAAAACTTAAAAGTAATAGATTCTGTGTTTACAACATATTATTTTGAGATTCCTCTATAGTTCTTATTTTCTATTCAGATATCAGCAGTCAATGGCATTGTGAAATCTTTTATTATTCGAGATCATTAAGGGTTTTAGAAAACTAGTTTCCAGAGGGATGAAACAAATACCTCATGATAAAATTATTTCTATGACACTTCTAAAATGTCTTAAGCACTAATTCCTTTCACAACCAAGGGATTGTCTCTTAAGATACAACATTTTTTGGCATTATTTCTAGGGATGAAGGAACAAATTTATTTTTACCTAGGTATTGAGATTTATTTCTTGACAGTGAACAATATTTAGATATAAAAATTGTTTTTTTATTAGTCACCTAGCGACTCCACTGATGAATATTTCATTAGATAAGGAATTTTTCTGGCAAGAAAATGAGAACGCGTCGTGGAAAAAATGGGTATCAGAGTTTGAATTTGTTAAAGGAAGTTTTATTTTTCACTATCTTATTTGTGCTTTATATTCTCAGAAGATGATAAGGCCCAAAAAGTATATTCTTTATTAGCAAAAGAAGATTTTTCTTCTACTCGTATTATTAATCTTGACACAACTTTATCTCCTAAATATGAGAGGAGAGATAATTGTTGCATTACAATTCCTGAAGATAATCAGTCATAGTCCAAGCATAAAGGTGATGATTCATCATCTTTGGGTGATAATATTCTGTCTCACAGGAAATCGATTTCTTTTCAGCTCAAAAACAAAGAAATATTTAAACCTTTGGTGCTGCCTATAATTCTTCATCAATATCATTTAAAAATCTTTAAATTTTTGCCAAGTTTTTCTAGAGAAAGTGATGAGGTTGCAACTAAAAAACACCTCCTAGCATTTGAATACTTTCTGGACAAATTTCAAATTATTTATGAAGATGTGACTTTAAGGATGTTTTGTCATTTATTAAAGCAGGGTGCTCATCAATGGTTCCAGTGTTTGGAAGCAAGTTCAATTAGTTCATGGCAAGGTTTTCAAGATATATTTCTTAGATATTGGGGCGAGTGTAAGTCATATGAAAACAACCTTTTGGAATTATATTCTATCTAGAGGCAGAGAAATGAATCAATCGCTGAGTTTAGTAGGAGGTTGCAAAAAACATATTTCACCATGCCAAAAGAAATTCGACCTCCTGAAGCTGCTACTATGGTTTACTATTTGAATACTCTTTCTATTGTCTTGAATTTTGATCTCAAGGAGAGAAAGCCTTGCACTCTAGAGCTGATGTTTCTTTATGCACAGGAAATCAAAGATAATGTGCAGGCTTGAAGAAATTTTTCCTGTCATGTTGAAAGAAAATTTTTTGTCGAAGACAAGAGGGCCCATCAAGAAAACATTGGGATTGCTTTACAAGAGAATGCAAATTCAAAGATGAAAAAGGATTTTCAAAAGATTTTAGAGGATTCCTGTATTTCTGAAACACAATAATTTAAGCATTCTGAAGATTCTGGTGAAAAAATTGTTGCAAAAACTAAGCTACACATCGAAAGCCTAGAATATCATTACAATTTTCATAATTTTAATGATTTTGTGAAAAGAGGAGAGACTAATGGAACTCCTCAGGTGTGTTTGTAGGAGGGGGAAGATTTTTGTCAAGAATTGACATTAAACAAAGAACATCATCATTATGAGGAACAAACCTTAGATTTCTCTTTTCAGCCTAAATGGCTGTCAGCAGAAAACAATAATAAATCTTCTCACATATAACCTCAAATTGAGGAGTCAAACAATGAAGGAAGCTTCACTGATCAAAGAAGTCTAAATCAACAATATGTTCAAGAAAAGGAGGTAGTAGAAAATTGGTCTCACCAGTTCTATGATCCAGTAGCTTACTATATGAAAACTTTATTTTCTTAGCAACAATAATTTATGCAAAGGTATGTGCAAAGCTTTGTATCTGGAAAAATTTCATGGTACCTCCCTATTGTGATCTTCAAATTTCAATAGTATGGAGGCATTAGGTCTAACATGCAGATGTTGGATTGGTGCCATTGGAAGGCTGACTTCACCTAATTAAGATTAGGCATGAATACATATGTAGGAGTTGTGCATACATAAGCTCAGAAGTTGAGCATTTTTAGTTTTATAATTTCTTGTTCGGTATTTTTAGTTTAAGAATAAAGGAAGAATTCAAAAGTGTAGCAGGTTTCGGGAGGATTTCATACTAGATCAACTCCCATTTTGGATTGACTCCATGCCCAATAATGGTTACTGATCTACAAGTGCTCTTTGACTCCATGCCCAATTAAGGCTACTAATCTACAAGTTCTCTTTGACTCCATGCCCAATAAAGGATACTGATATACAAGTTCTCGGCACTTTGATACCAAAGTGTTGTCTCCAATTAGATCCATATGTTGTAGCATAATTTGACTTAGCAAAAAGTCAAGAGAGGTTCTCTGCTATTCAAGGTTGTTGAGGAACAGTTGTTAAAATTTCAAGAAGACCTGCAACATACTCAAAATGATAACCATGAGCTCAACGAGGATTCATCATCACATGGGCACTGGAACCAAAATCAGGGAAGGAGTAGCATTGGAGGTGTAATCTAAGCCAAAGGAGTAGCAAATAAGAAAAGCGTGTAGCAAGGGTCAAGTCGGGCTTATTCATGTGCAAAACAGTTCAGGAGTCGAGCTGATTGATGCATTCAGAACATTGCACATAGTCTAGGGTTGAGTCATGCAAATATATGTGTAGGACAATTTTCGAAGGATTAATCGCAATCACATGTGGAAGGCCTGATCGTATATCACAAAATAAAATTGCAAAGCTCGGGAGGAATAGAACAAGGTTAAAACCACCGAAATGCGAAATGAGATACGAGGACCATATGCGATATAGTTCAAAGCTCGAGTCTAAAGTATTTAAAGTCTAGCCATGGGACCCTCTCACACATTTCACATCGCATATCGGAAGCTCAGGAGGAATGGCGCTCATGAATCTATTATGAATGTTGAAATGAGAAATAATATAACAAAGAGGACACGATGGAAGTTATCACTAAATTCTAAAGGTTTTTAAGTCTAGGTACATGGGTTTTTCCTTTGTAAAAGTCACATCAGAGGAAAAAAGTGGATTATAACGTAGAACATTGGAATGATGAAATGCGACAGAGAAGCGGACACAATACATTTTTTTAAAGGTAATGGAATATCTTTCAAAGTCTAGTCTTACGGCAGTTACGAAGGAAAGTATGAAAGCATGGAATACTCGGGTAAGAAAAGACCCAATGCTACGTGCATAACATCAGTATGTGTTTGCAGTAGTTTATTAATCAAAGACTAAATTTTGCATGCACAAGTGGAAGAGGCAGAGTTGGATAGTAGGTGATATGATGACAGTGTTTGAAACGCAAAAGCATGGGCAAAGTTGGGTAGAGATGCATTTATGTAGACTGTTAGGATATCACAGCAGAAATAGAAGGAAAAACATCAACAACAAATCAGATTTAGCAAAAGGATTATATTTCAAGTTGTATTTTTTTTTCTTTATTAAGATCGAAGCTACAATGATGTCCTCGATTGCAATGTAATAATTAATTTAATGGTTTAGGCAATCTAGGAGTTTCAATAATCTTGAGCAGTTACAAACTGCTTTTGTTTGTATTTAAGGAAGATACAAAGGGAAAGGAAGGGTTCCTAGTTCTGGACCTCTTCGAGAATACATTTTGTACTTCTTTTTTTGGTGGGTGAATGAAAGAAGTAGCAAGTTTCATGCAGTTGTTGATGGTGATTCATGTTTCTTGTGTCATTTTATGTTGTTTCTTCCTTGAATGAAGTGAAGTAAAGAAGCAAGTGGCCTCTTATTTATGTTTGTAAGTACGAGTTAAATAGTTTTAATAAGCACTCCACTCCAACTCCTCTCCCTTCACAAATTTTCTCTGGAACTTAAAAGTAATAAATTATGTGTTTACAGCATATTATTTTGAGTTTCCTCTCTCTCCATGAATTCTCTCTGAATCTTAAAAGTAATAGATTCTGTGTTTACAGCATATTACTTTGAGTTTCCTCTATGGATCTTCTATTCCATTCAGATATCAACAGTGAATGACGTTGTAAAATCTTTTATTATTAAATATCATTAAGGGTTTTAGAAAACTGGTTTCTAGAGGGATGGAACAAATATCTCATGATAAAATTATTTCTGTGCCACATTTTTAAAAGGTCTTAAGCACTGATTCCTTTCACAACCGAGGGATTGTCTCTTAAGATACAACACAACTTTTTCTTAGTATTCCTTGATCAACTAGATAGATTGTTTATGTGAAATACATGTTGTCCTTTCACGTTTTCTATTGTTTAATATCTTGTGCAGGTAACTAATCATTGGTGACAACGAGGATCCGACTAAGAAGAGAAAAGGGTCAATGGACTCGGGCAAGGAACAACATCAGATCGAGGTAGGTCATCTATATACGATCTCTGTCCATTTACAATCTAGGAAAGTAGGAATTAGATTGTTCCCTGTTGTTACTAGACCCATCCTAAGGCTAGAGGGATTGTCTCTATCCGCAAAGAGTATTTTCCTTCATAACACACCAATATTTCCAAAAGAAGGAAAGGGACGAGGATTCCCATCAAAGGGGTTTCCTTAACTAGTGGACTCAAGAACGGTTTCCATTAGTCTCAACCTAAGATATACTAAGGAGTTGTTACATGGGGAGGATGTTGTTCTTCAGTCAATTTATTTATTTTAGAAATTAAAAAAAAAATCAAAGAGAGTAATCTAGGCATAAATGTTTACCAAGCAACTGTGAATTTCAATATACCACCTTGGAGGACCAATAATTTACGTATGGGCAGGGAAACTCCCCAAATGTTGTGTTCTAGGTATCAGAGTGTACAAGGTGACCAACTCAATTACCTGTGGAAAGGATAACAACCTATAAGGGAATTCCAAAATATAATTGACGATAAGAAGAAGCGCGATCTGTAGTAGTGTTGCCTAATGTGTAACTGTTCGATGAGAGTGTTCATATATATGTATCATGCGTGGAGCCCCATTCGATATACCCGAAGGTATGTGGAGAATGATATGATACACTTACTTATGTGGAACTGGATATCACCCCTGAAATGAAACACTAGCAAAAAATGACAGATCCTACATTTAAAGATGCCAGAACACGTCTCTAGCCTAGAATTCTATGTGTTTCATTAAGTTTCAAATTATCCTTAGGCTAATTGAGATGAATTTTAGAGTTGATCTTGAATTATGTTTCGATTTAAAGGATCAAAACTCAATGTCAGCTGAACACATCTATGATGCAACTAATATTACAAAGATAAATCTTTTCATTTTCCTTTTAACAATGAAAGTCCTAACTAATTAGGGGAAGAATAAATCAATAAACAATGCAACAAAAACGTGATGCAAAAATCGATCTCCTCAACTTCACTATTACAATCAAAATCAAAGCCCTATATGCAATGCATGATGCATAAGATTTTTTCTTTAAATTCCATTTAATTTTCAAATGAGAGAATACTAATATGCATGTCTAATAATTGAAAGAGTAAACTTTTTTTTAAAATGACTAGAACACCAATTCATTCAAGCACTCAATTTTTAAACACTTCAATTTTCTAATAAGCTAATGACAAGAAAAAAGGAAAACCTAAACAAATTCTTATCAAAGGAACTCAAAGAAAAAAAAACAAGATTAAGGCTTGTGAGAGACCAAGACACACTCAGGGAAATAAGGAAGACCAACTGAAACAAAGTTAATCAGAAAGAAAATCACAAAAGAAAAATTGCATCAAATTGGGATCATAAAAGGTGCTAAAAGGGCTAGGGTGCACTGCAACACAGGTGCAGAGAAGGCTAGGGTGCACAAAAATGCACTTTCTCTAGACCAAAGGGTGCAATTATCAAGGAAATCCACGTTCTTACAAAAAAAATGCAAGTGAGGCTTAATGAAATGTCTTCCTAGGTCTGCTCTTGATTAAGTATGACAATGAAGGTCTGAATAAGTGGTAGAAAAAGAACTAAGGACAAAGAAACCACCAAGGGCATAAATCATTCCCTAGTGGAGTTTCCAATTTGTTATACAAAATCTACAATTGCAGACAAAAGTATCTTCCCTATACTAGGTGACCTAGCCTAGAACAACATATAGAAAAATAAGGTAATGTTTTCATTAAATTAAGTAGATAATGGGATGAATCCTACCTATAATCCATCGTATGCTTCACTCCTCTCTTGGCTTGTATGATCTAATCTGAGCTTCGATTGCTATAATTATAACTTGCATAATAAAAAAACATAAGCCAACAATCTATGACATCTATGTAGTGTCATTTAATTACTTCATTCAATGAATCAACATGGCATCGAAATAAATGAAATCACAACATCACATATAGGAAACCTAAGAATTCTTTACATTAATAGAAATGGAGTGAGTTACAACCAAATATAGGATTTAATCTTTTAGAAGAGATCCTCCAAGTTGAATTTTCCTTCTTTACCACAAATTTTACCTCTATGTCACCTTAATGCATGGAATAATGACTCTTCACAGCAACAGCATGAGGGTAGAATCTATCTCCAAAATCAAAACCCTTGATTGTGGATGGCCACAAATATATAGAAGAGGCTGGTAAGTTGGGAGATCTTATCCATTTACCAATCTAGGCTTTGATATCCACTCTTTATGGGAGGATGGGATCAAACGATAAGGGATGGAAACTCCAAGGTAGGATAGGATAGGATTCAAGAGTTTTATCTGAGGTAAATAGTTGTAACAAATCTTGGAAGCTTCTAGAAGAGGAAGCTTCAGAAATATTTTATTTTTCCAGAATTTCTAGAATCAATGGACCCTAACACATGGAAACTTACTCCTGATAAACTCTTCCCAACATGGAGCAACTTGTTGGTGACCGTAGGTCCACATTCATATAGACTATGTTGGTGCTTAAAAAGGCTGATTTGGGGTTGTTTCAGGAAGAAACTCTGGGATTAAGGAGATTCATGCTTAGGGATTTGTGAAATGATGTTGTTAAGGGGTAAAAGGTTATTGATTTATTCAGTTTGTAGGTTGATTGACTAGATGTGACAAAATGGCTTATAATAGGGGAGAGAAGCTTGGTGTTTAGTGAGAAGTGTTTGGTATTTGCATATGTGTTTATAAGTGTTTACAAGTGTCCAAACACCAAAGTGGTTTCCATCAAGTCAATAGGGGGATATTGTTGGCATTATGACTAATGTGTTGTCCTTGATGAAAACCTACTTGATAAAGATATACTTGATGTCAACATTAATGAATATGTAACTAATGTAGATTGACACAGATAATACATAGGATTAGGACTGAGAAATGGCAGTCCAGTCACAGTTGGATGAAAAAAATAAAATTTTAAAAAATTATACACATTTCCTATGAAGAAGTGTCGCATACATACACGAGTCTTGTGAGTAAAAGACGCGTATAGAATCTGAACAATGGAAATATGGATATTGGGGGTCATTACCATGGTATTGGCCCATAGTAATGGTTTTGGAAATGTTAAGTTGAATACTAATGATATTACCAAGGGATTTACCTAATGTATTGGCTAAGGATAAAATCTATATAAGGAGATGGAGATCAAGTTGTTATGTATGGATGTAAATGATCTATCTATGTGTTATTTGATTTGGAACATGTGTGCACTAAGAAGCAAGGAGATGGTTCAGATCTGATAGTTATGAAATCGTGGTGAAGACTAATGAAAAATACTGGCTTGATCTATTTATTATTGTAATGTTAAATCTATATCTATGATGACGGTTTTAGCTAAATATAGTGATTTATGTCGAGATCCGGTTTTAATAGATGTTTTTAATTGCAGCAAAGGTTTGGTTCATTAATTTCAATATATTTACACTTGTTTGTTTCTGATCTATCCCCTACATATGTGGACCTAGTTCAGTAAAGTGGTGTATAAATTGATAATTTACCTAGTAGATTGAAATATATACATAGGTTTCATGCATGGTGGTCTCATACATATGCTCAGATTTGTTTTATGAAATTCATGTATATATACTAGGGTTGTCAATCCTGCTTCATGATAAGAGTTAATGAATTATGTTCTATTTGATGTTGTCTGTCAATGATGCCTTCATATGTATCTGGAAATGATTGGGTTATTTGGATTGTGGCTTGGTATATTGATCATTTATGATGTTGAATTATGATTTTTGGTGAGACGATATTGATATAAATTTTGGGATTCAGTGATTATCACATTGATTCAATTTGACAATGTTTTTTGTTGTTAGTGATTTGAGATATGTATGCAAGTTTTATGTAAAGGAAGCACATATATACAGAGGTTCTCTTAATAATAGTCGTGTACATACTCTGATGTTTATTTGATCAAAATTGGTTTTACATTAAGTTTTTTAATGCTTTATAGATTCAGTTGATTTATAAGTGCTTTTGTGACTCATATCCAATGTTTTAGTTTGTTTGGGTTTATTGTTTGTATAGGTCTAGTTTCAAAATATGATGAAATGTGGCCTACAGGTTGTTTGATGATTATTTGACAGGTGGATCTAGTCTGAAACATTTTGAAATGTGGTCCACAAGGTGCTGAGGGTTACAACCTATTATCTATAATAACAACTAGGTTTGTCTAGGTTGGTCTTAGGTAGGTTAGGTTCATTTGGATGAAAATAAGGTCATGAAGTTCATTAATTTTCAAATAATTGTACATAGTTTAAGAGGTTTTAATAGTCATTAGTCATGCAATAAAGTTCATGTCAAGGTAAATTCGAAAAATCTGATGGCATGGGTAATATAGGGTCATTCTATGACACTTGGCACTTTTTCTGAATTCCATAGCGTAATTAATGTAAAACATTATGATTTCTCCAGGTAAAATTTTAAGAACCCCCCTAAATTTATATGTATAATAAATGGGCGAATCCCCATGATACATAGGAAAAATGGAAGGTGATTTATTAATAATATAATATGCATATATAATTTTTTGGTGAATCTCTCATGAGATTATATTATCTTGTAAAATCATGGCAAATCACCAATACAAATGGCGAATCATTGGTACAAAATGGTTAATCGTTGTGTAGTCGAGTTCAAGGTGTTAGTTCCAATGAAGATATGGTAATTGAACCAGGAGTTGAAGGAAGTGAACCACCGAGACTAAGCATGGCAGATGGTGACTTGTGAGGGAAGTAGTTCTAGTTCTGCTAAGTGTTCTGGTTCTGCTAAAATGGGCCTCCTAAGGAAATTGTAAAATAATAGTGGAAATAATTAATGAAGATTTGATTACATCATCAAATTTTAGAGGGAAAAAAGGAGGAACTACTTTTTCAACTTGTATTTTCAACTTATCTCCCAAATTTTATACTAAAATTTCTAGCAAGAGTACTCGTTAGATGCAAAATTTCATTCCTAACGATATTACCAAGGGATTTACCTAAGGTATTGGCTAAGGCTAAAATCTATATAAGGAGATGGAGATCAAGGTGTTATGTATGCATGTAAATGATCTATCTATGTGTTATTTGATTTGGAACATGTGTACACTAAGAAGCAAGGAGATGGTTCAGATCTAATAGACATGAAATTGTGGTGAAGACTAATGAAAAATGTTGGCTTGATCTATTTATGATTGTAATGTTAAATATGTATCTATGATGATGGTTTAGCTGAATATAGTGATTTGTGTCGAGATCAGGTTTTAATAGATGTTGGTAATTGCAGCAAAGCTTTGGTTCATTAATTTCAATATATTTACACTTGTTTGTTTCTGATATGTCACCTACATATGTGGACCTGGTTCAGTAAAGTGGTGTATAAATTGATAATTTACTTAGTAGATTGAAATATATACACAGGTTTCATACACGGTGGTCTCGTACATATTCTCATATTTGTTTTATGAAAGTCGCGTGTATATATTAGGGTTTGTAATGCTACTTCATGATGAGAGTTAATGATTTATGTTCTATTTGATGTTGTCTGCCAATGATGTCTTGATATGAAATGATTGGGTTATTTGGATTGTGGCTTGGTATATTGATCATTGATGATGTTGCATTGTGATTTTTAGTGAGACGATATTGACATAAATGTTGGGATTCAGTGACTCAGTGACTGTCACATTGATTCAATTTGACAATATTTTTTTTTGTTAGTGATTTTATGTATGCAAGTTTTATGTAGAGGAAGCACATATATACACAGGTTTTCTTTATAATAGTCGCGTACATACTCCAATGTTTATTTGATCTAAATTGGTTTTACATTAAGTTTTTTAATGCTTTATAGATTCAGTTGATTTACAAGTTATTTTGTGACTCAGATCCAATGTTTTAGTTTGTTTGGGTTTATTGTTTGTATAGGTCTAGTTTCAAAATATGATGAAAGGTGGCCTACAGGTTGTTTGATGATTATTTGATAGGTGGATCTAGTCTGAAACATTCTGAAAATTGGTCCACAAGGTGCTGAGGGTTACAACCTATTATCTATGATAACAACTAGCTTTGTCTAGGTTGGTCTTAGGTAGGTTAGGTTGGGTCATTTGGATGAAAATAAGGTCATTAAGTTCATTAATTTCAAAAAAATGTACATATTTTAAGAGGTTTTAATAGTCATTATTCATGCAATAAATTTCATGTCAAGGTAAATTCAAAAAATCTGATGGCATGGGTAATATAGGGTCATTCTATGACACTAGGCATTTTTCTGAATTCTACAACGTAGTTAGTGTAAAATAGTCTGATTTTTCTAGGGAAAATTTGAAGAACCCCCCTAAATTTATATGTATAATAAATGGGTGAATCCCCATGATACATAGGATAAATGGAAGGCGATTTATTAATAATATAATATGTATATATAATTTTTTTGGCGAATCTCTCATGAGATTATATTATCTTGTAAAATCATGGCAAATCACCAATACAAATGGCGAATCACTGGTACAAAATGGTGAATCATTGTGTAGTCGATTTCAAGGTGTTAGTTCCAATGAAGATATGGCAATTGAACCAGGAGTTGAAGGAAGTGAACCACCGAGACCAAGCATGGCACATGGTGACTCGTGAGGGAAGTAGTTCTAGTTCTGCTAAAATAGGCCTCCTAAGGAAATTGTAAAATAATAGTGGAAATAATAAATGAAGATTTGATTACATCATCAAATTTTAGAGGGAAAAAAGAGGAACTACTTTTTCAACTCGTATTTTCAACTTATCTCCCAAAGTTTATACTAAAATTTCGAGCAAGAGTACTTGTTAGATGCAAAATTTAATTCCTAACGATATTACCAATGGATTTACCTAAGGTATTGGCTAAGGCTAAAATATATATAAGGATATGGAGGTCAAGGTGTTATGTATGGATGTAAATGATCTATCTATGTGTTATTTTATTTGGAACATGTGTGCACTAAGAAGTAAGGAGATGGTTCAGATCTAACAGATATGAAATTGTGGTGAAGACTAATGAAAAATACTGGTTTGATCTATTTATGACTGTAATTTTAAATATGTATCTATGATGATGGTTTTAGCTAAATATAGTGATTTGTGTCGAGATCACGTTTTAATAGATGTTGGCAATTGTAGCAAAGGTTTGGTTCATTAATTTCAAGATATTTACACTTGTTTGTTTTTGATCTGTCCCCTACATACGTGAACTTGGTTTAGTAAAGTGGTGTATAAATTGATAATTTACTTAGTAGATTGAAATATATACACAGGTTTCATGCATGGTGGTCTCGTACATATTCTCATATTTTTTTTATGAAAGTCGCGTATATATATTAGGGTTTGCAATGCTGCTTCATGATGAGAGTTAATGAATTATGTTCTATTTGATGTTGTCTTCCAATGATGTCTTGATATGTATCTGGAAATGATTGGGTTATTTGGATTGTGGCTTGGTATATTGATCACTGATGATGTTGCATTATGATTTTTAGTGAGACGATATTGATATAAATGTTGAGATTCAGTGATTCAGTGACTGTCACATTGATTCAATTTGACAATATTTTTTGTTATTAGTGATTTGAGATATGTATGCAAGTTTTATGTAGAGGAAGCACATATATACACAGGTTCTCTTAATAATAGTCGTGTATATACTCTGATGTTTATTTGATCTAAATTTGTTTTACATTAATTTTTTTAATGCTTTATAGATTCAGTTGATTTACAAGTGTTTCTATGACACAGATCCAATGTTTCAGTTTGTTTGGGTTTATTGTTTGTATAGGTCTAGTTTCAAAATATGATGAAAGGTGGCCTACAGGTTTTTTTATGATTATTTGACAGGTGGATCTAGTCTGAAAAATTCTAAAAGGTGGTCCACAAGGTGTTGAGGGTTACAACCTATTATCTATGATAACAACTAACTTTGTCTAGGTTGGTCTTAGGTAAGTTAGGTTGGGTCATCTGGATGAAAACAAGGTCATGAAGTTCATTAAGTTTCAAAAAATTGTACATAGTTTAAGAGGTTTTAATATTCATTAGTCATGCAATAAAGTTCATGTCAAGGTAAATTCGAAAAATCTGATGGCATGGGCAATATAGGGTCATTCTATGACACTTGGCATTTTTTCTGAATTCCACAATGTAGTTAGTTTAAAACAGTCTAATTTCACCAAGGAAAATTTTAAGAACCCCCCTAAATTTATATGTATAATAAATGGGTGAATCCCCATGATACATAGGAAAAACGGAAGGTGATTTATTAATAATATAATATGTATATATAGTTTTTTTGGCGAATATCTCATGAGAGATTATATTATCTTGTAAAATTATGGCAAATCACTAATACAAATGGCGAATCACTGGTACAAAATGGTGAATCATTGTGTAGTCAATTTCGAGGTGTTAGTTCCAATGAAGATATGGTAATTGAACTAGGAGTTGAAGGAAGCGAACCACCAAGACCAAGCATGGCACATGGTGACTCGTAAGGGAAGTAGTTCTAGATCTACTAAGCATTCTACTTCTACTAAAATGGGCCTCCTAAGGAAATTGTAAAATAATAGTGGAAATAATAAATGAAGATTTGATTACATTATCAAATTTTAGAGGGAAAAAAGGAGGAACTACTTTTTCAACTCGTATTTTCAACTTATCTCCGAAATGTTTTACTAAAATTTCGAGCGAGAGTACTTGTTAGATGAAAATTTTAATTCCTCATCCAAGGAATACCCATGTTGCATACTTTTGATGGATCCTACTACACGAAAAAATAGAAATACATGAAAAACGTGATTTCAATCACGTTTTTTCATGTATTTCTCATTTTTTGTGTAGCAGGGTCCATCAAAAGTATGCACACATGGGTCCTTCTTGGATGGCCAATTAAATTTTTCATGCAATGAGTACTCCTGCTCAAAATTCAACTAAAAAAAATCACGTTTTTTCATGTATTTATCATTTTTCGTGTAGCAGGATCCATCAAAAGTATGCACACATGGGTCCTTCTTGGATGGGCAATTAAATTTTGCATCCAATGAGTACTCCTGCTCAAAATTTGACTAAAAACTTTGGGAGATAAGTTGAAAATACGAGTTGAAAAAATAGTTTTATTATTTTATTATTTTTTATCTTTTACCCTTTTACTTAAAAAATGTGAATCATCCCCCATGGTTGACATCATTATCTTGAATCCTATTGGTTCTTATAAAGCTTATTTCGGTTGTACATTTTTCTTAGGAGGCCCATTTTAGACCTCAAAATTCCCTTAATGTCACATAACTAATAAATGGCCATTGGAAGAGCACCCCTTATATAATAGTAATAGTAGCAATCAATAGATTATTTCATATTGAACTTCATAGCCATACCACTCCTATGTATTGTATGATGTATTCAACTTGCATTATGAAATATAGATAAAATCATACTTTTGATTGATACATGTAAATCGTACTTGTGCACAATGTTGAATGCAATGCTAGTCAAGGAGTAAAGTCGGTTTGACGTGTAATGATCTATAAAATAGTGAAGAAAATTAGTAACACATCACAACTTTCACATGTGAAAAAATTATAAATATTTCCTACAAATCCATTGTTGTTATAGTTCCTTCTCTCGGCCATGTTCCACATAAGCATGGAAAATCAAGTAATATTAAAATGCATTTATAATACTTTCAAGAAATTAATGCTTATGGTGTCCTTTAATACCGAGTTATTACTATGCCTATTTGTAATTTATGCAATTAGATTGTATTCAATCCTTACAAAGAAATTGAAGAGAGGATAGTTAGAAACTAGGGCTCAATATATTATAACCATTCATGATTTGAACGATGATATAGAATGCATATAAAACAAACGGGATTTGGGTAAAGCATGAATGTGGAAATCCCATTGTACACAGTAAATGTCATTGAGTTTGACATAAGATATTGTCTTTTACCAGTGTTTTATGATAGATTAGTGAAACTTAAAAGCTATAAGATGTTATAAATTTAATTTATCTAAATTTTACCTGAAGAGATAGTTAGAAATACATAGATTTTACAAACAATTATTCTGCAAAGAAATGTGAATACTGAATTAACACACAAGTATGCCTCAAATAAAAGCATCTATAAAACCTTTTTCCTAAAATAAATTCATCATTTTGAAATTTTGAATATTTATCCATGATCTTTAGATTGTAGGAGTATATATAGTTTATATACCAGGTTTCTTAAATTAAAGATTAGCTTACCGTATGAATTACAGTGCATAGAAAGAAACAAAGATGGTTTCCAATAAAAAGCACCCAAAAAGGCAACAAAATTCAGAGGAGACACTTATTTCGCTTCTTCAGTGCTGGCCTTTGATGACTACCATCATCATCACTTCCACGTTCATCCTCCTGCACCTCAAGAGCTGCAGGCACCACTCTTCCCCTACAAATAGATCTATGAAGTGAAAATTATAGTTAAAACATTCTATATTTTTACAAAGAGTTACAACACACATTCACAAGAAAGACACCAAGCCTTTTCCATTAAGCATTTCCATGCTAGTGAACAATGTATACATAGGGCATAAAACACTATTATCATAAGTCAATCCTATATAAAGAGGATAAACACTGAACCCAACTAAACATTTCCATTTATTGGAACTACCCATCATCAAAAGTAAGTAAAACTAATCTACAAATTTATGATTAACTTACAAGCATGATATGTCACAGAGGAAAATTTTCTTAATAGAAGGTCCCTTGCCACTCAAAGGATCACAAAAAATGAAGTAGAATATGAGACTAAATAATTATTTCAATAGTTTGTCATTGACAAAGATTTTATTTAACTTCCACATTATTGTCTAATAAAATCTATTATTTAACAACACAACAGTATTAATATGTGAATATCACATTTTAGAATACTATTCTACTAAAATATAATTCTTTTTCGTATTATTATGATACTGTCAAGTCTCAGAGCCAACCAACAATTCCAACCCACCTTCTTGTCTAACTTTTAGGGGATGTCATCATTCACAGGAAAAACATAGTCTTTACAAACAATACTGAAATATCACTGGAACTTCACACAAGAGCCTTGACACTTGTATGCATAATCAATAATGTTAAAAGAAATAATCTTTATAATCAAAACAAATTCAGAGCCCCTACATCCCAATCTATTCTTAAAACAATTTCCACAATTTAAAAATATGTGGAGGTTCAATGCTAGTTATAAAATGTTTTTGACCACAATATTGTTTCCAAATCAAAGTGCCCATAAGAGAACCTCTCTCTATATTCCTCTAGTTCCCATAGCTTCCTCCACTCTAGATATCCTTCACATATCAATGTGTCAAACTATGATTTTATTGGCATAGAATTGGGGTTGTTTTGTAACCAGTCAGCAATAATTGCTACCAAATCAATACAAGCACTCACCCTTGTAGCACATTCACTTCGTTGGTTAATTTAAGAAAAAAATACTTCATTTGATAGCTTCATTTTTCCATCTCTGCTAACCATTACTTTATGTTCCCAACTACTAATGGTAAATTTTTCATCTCCAAAGTCTACCTAGACATGTTCAGAGCTACACTGGAATCAATCTCATTGACCTGGAACAGATAAATAGATATTGATATCAATATCTACCAGATATTGCAAGAGATAGTTAAACACAAATGAAGCAAAAATCAACAGGGTTCTATCAGTTTCTAAATTGATGTAGAAGTAAATTCAATACTTTAAAAGAATCCATATCTATAAGCATCGAACTGTAATCAAAAGTATTCAATCCAAACAAAATATCTCAAACACTCATGAGTCGTGCCAAACTAAGTAACACACATCCAAAATTGTTTGTAGCACCAAATGAAGCACTCAAAAATACAAAAAATAGTACAAGCACCCATCAATATTACACCAATACTTTTTTCTATGGTATGAATAATGTGACATAGTTATAAGGGAAGAAAACATCAAGAGACAAGTTGTATATCACTAGGTAAGGCCACATGGTGAAGCCTGATTAAAAGGAACCCAAGTCACCAATCATCTCCACTAGATAAAAAATAAACATAAATTCATAAAAACAAACAAAATGTTTGAACTGTTATTAATTAAAAATGTGAAGATCCCAAATTGTAATCACAAGAATTCAGGCCAAACACATTACCATACATGATACACAATCATTGATTGTAGCACCAAAATAATGCAATCAAATATGCCAAAAATAATACAATCATGCATCAATATTGCACCAGAACCTTTCATATATTAAATTTATGTATTGTGCAGAGTGATATGGTCAGGAGTAGAAAAAACGATAAGAGATAGGAATCTGTACCATCTCTTGGGGGGGTAACTATGTAGGAAATCTTGATTGTCTGTGATCAAAAATCAATATTATCTCCACCCTCTTCTCTACATACCTTATTCAACAATGGTATATGTAGGAGCTAGTTTAAACCAAGAAGGAAAGAAACCAAAATTTTCTAAGTAGATTAATTCAAGAGAAGGAATAAATCAAAATGAAACTTATGAAACATGAGCAAAGTATATTAATGTGGATAATTTATGAGCAAAGTGGAGAAAGAAAATGGCTTTTTCTAATACAAGAGTGACATGTACCTACTAATGTGTTAAAGTATAAAGTACCTTTTTCAAAATTTTAACATTATATTTGAAATAAAATAATAATTATTCCACTAAAAATCAGTCACATGTTTAACCATATAAGAAATATGTCACACCCTCCAGTAAAAGCTATCAACCGTGAATTTCCTTCAACAATTTAATGAATTTCTACTTAAATGTGACATTGTTGAGGAATATGTCACAAATCTCCTGCAACCATCTTAAACGTGAAGGGCGTAAAAATGTTCCGAAAGCATGAATCTCCTTCAACCATTTAATTAACTGTTAGTGCAATGTCACGTATTCCTCACGAATATGTCCAAATATACTACAAATACTTAATGCATTGTCCATGAAATATCATGTTACTCACAATTATGTCAAAATATACATTATAATGAACTTGCAAAAATTGTCAACAAGCAAGATTACTGGTTGCATCATATAATGAATGTGAAAAAATTACTAACGACCAACGTCTTGATTGAAAAGCTTTAATTCCATTCCATTGATTTTATTTTGGTGATCCTGCAGAAATCATGTGAACAAAAGCAAGGGATAAAAATTTAATTCCATTCCATTGATTTTATTTTGGAGATCCTGCAGTTTCCTTTGATTTTATTTTGGAGATCCTGCAGAAATCATGTGAACAATAGCAAGGGATACTGGGTTACTTATAACCCTTATCTCCAAGAATTATTGATCCCTTCTCTTGTTTAGAAGAAGAAGATAGGATATTTAAGAGTTAGTAAAATGGGCCAAATAAGCAAGGGAACCCACTAAGGGTGAATTAATGTAGGTGGAAGGTTTATATTGATCATAATGGTTTCTCACATAAGTAAACCTATCCATGTTGTTTGGGCCTCCCACCACATCTCCCACCAAGATGTTTGGATTGGGTGCACTACTGTATAGAGATTGGAAGCCTTCTTTGCAGGGAATGGGTTGATGATGATTGGCCTTGGAGGGCAGAGAAGAGGCTCTGTGATGAGCATGTTTTGGATAGAGGGAACCATATCCAACCATGTATGACATACTCATAGGATTATATCCCAGTATCTAATCAACTTTCATCAACACAAAATTGATTTAGATCATGCATACATTAGTAACATTTTGAAATAATAGGAAAATTAAGCATTGGGCTATTATGAATCTATACTTGGCATTTTGTAAGTGCTCTTAGCCTATGAGGAGTGGCTGTCACTATCCCACCACAAGTTACTACTTGTTTGGAGGAGCTCAAGTATTTTGCATATGTCAAGAGCAAGAAGGAAGAAGATGTAATGTATTGAAAATTAGTATCTTGCAATAAGTAAAGAAGACCTCCCACTTACACAACAACATATAGTGTTAAATTTAGAAGAAGAGAGAGCAAGTGTATTATATTTCAATGCCAGCAAAATCTAAGAGATCACCTGGAGTATATTGAGCATGTGAATAGGGTGTTCCACACAGAATATAGAAAATAAAATTGTTTGCATTCCCTTTGTATTCCTGAAGAGAGTGCACATTTCGTATCAAGAACTCCTACACACAAACGACATGAATACAATCAGTCATTTACATAAAACACCCAGTAGACAATCAAATTGCCCAAAAAAGTCTCTTTGTAGTTAATTACAATAATAAAGATTTATTTGAATATTAAAATCTATTAAGGAATACATATGTGAATTTAGGAAGGGGTATTCAATGATTTTGGATTTAAACATGTTACCTCTTAAAAATAAACACATGTTATTGTACTGATTGTTGAACTCATGAGGATTGCAGGTTCCAGGAATATCTAGGAATCTGACTATCACTAGAAAGGTCAAACAATTGACCCTCTTGTAACCATCAAATTTTAAGATATTCTAGGAATCGGAAATCAACATATGAATACCTTGATACAAAATTTTAGGCAAGACCTACTACTACTAACTATTAGACCCACTCAAACTATATATACCTTTGATAAAAGTACTCGAGCTCCTGTATGTTTGTTGTCCCACCCAAATACATTATCTGATTGGCCAACTCCTAAGGATGGGCCATTTACTTGAATGTAGCTTATATATGTTGGATTGTGTGTTTCCTTGTACAACCAAGCTGCTCCCCAAATTAGTTCATCCTGTAATGACCCCACAAGCAAGTCAGTTGTAAATATTTCAATTTGAATCGTAGGATAAGAAGCTTGAAATTGAACTTATTTAAGCTTGCCCGATATGAACTAGACAATAGTAATCAACTATTTAATCTCAAAATTGAGGAGCCTTAGAATAACTCCCATCAACCCACACAAAATTATGATCACCTCCCTCCTTTGTAGTGCTCACACGCAGAAGCAATAAGTTACAGGCATAGAGAAGTGCCACCTCAATATGCAGATTCATGAGATATCGAGGAGAGCCCTGACATCCACCCATGAGACCCTTGCAATAGTGTCTCTATCCAGGCCCTTTTTACAATCACATAAGACACCATTCTTCCCATTGATCCATGTCTCTACAAAGAGAATGCTTGTTGTGTAGTTTTCTATTGGTCATAAGACAAATATGTGTTTGGTGTTCTGATAGGCATCGTGAATATACATTATTTTTTGGCTGTGCACATCCAAAGAGTGTAGGGGACAGTTGGAGTATATTATATTTTGATGTTTTTAGATGATGTGGCCCTTCTAGTCTCATCCCCAGATAAATTGCAAAGACATCTCGATTCCCTATCCCTTTTCTGTGATCTTCATAAGTTGAAATTCAACCTAGGTAAAAACCAAAGTCATCATCTTCAACTTGTTGAAGAAAATACTCCTTGATCACCATTTATTTCTCAAAGGAGAGGAGATCAAGATCACCAATTCATATAATTATCTAGGTGTGCTATTAACAAGACCTTGATTTAATTTGCAACATGCACTTCAGCCCTGACATTCTCCAACATTCTCCAAAATCTCCTAAAGGAAAAATTGTTGTTGGCTTCTTCTCACAAAAATTGAAATATAATTTCTTCATATTTTATGTCCTCGATATACCTTTGTTTCTCAAAATAAGGAAAACTAATATGTACACCTCAAAACACACAAAGATAACAATTTTTTTTCTTTTTCTTCAACAGCTCCCTGAGATAAGATTTAAAGTTTAAAAAATCAATTTTGGACCCAAATTACAAGCAATTAATAGCCCAAAATCATTGAAGTCTAAAGTAAAGCTAAAATTCTGATAATGTGTATTTACCACAGGCGAGATCTTCTGATTCTTGGTAGTTGAGAAGTCCACATGTAGTTAGCACAGAGCATATCGAGACAAAATGTTTCTTCATATTCACTACCATCAGTACACCTTCCACACTCGTCACAATGTGAAATACAAAATGTACAATCCTACATTAACTGTCTGGTCTTTTTTTCTTTTGGAAAATTTCATTGGTGCAGTCATAAACAAGCCTTGAATTCCCACATCTAGGGCAAGCTTCAATATCAAATGTATTTTCATCATCATATGAAAGTGAATAATAGCGACTATTAGGATAAAACCATGGTTTTATTGAATGAGACTTCTATTGTAAACCTGCATCCAAAAGGTAATTCAACTTCTCAAGGTGGTCCCTTGTTATCCCAAAAAGACCACTAATTCTCAACTGCTTCAATCCATTCATGATGCATTCTCTATTTGCTTTGACATTTTTTACAATGCCATCGGCAATCAACCTTGTGTAGCCTAGAAAACATAACTACAAAGCCTAGAAACAAGTGCACCACATATAGTCAAGGGCAAAGTAGGAGGTACCAAGAGAAAATGATATTTCACACAAAAATTCTAATTTAAAGAGCTTAACTTGAGCAAGTGTAAGATAACAATATAATTTCATGACAAAAACCTAATACACTTGATAACAAAAATGAAATTCCACAATCAATGCACAATATGGTTTTGAAAAGAATGGAAAAATTGAACAAGAGAATAACCTACAAGAAGTACCTTCCATGCAACATCATTTTCACAAAAATGCATTACCTTCCCATGTTTCCAAATGTCTAATGAAAATTAAGATATGCCAGGCAATTTGACGAGTAGCCACCAGTGTGTGAAATAATAGAATACAAATCAAGAAACAAGAGAAATTTCAAACACATAAAAACATGAAATACCAAATGGAAGAGTTGCACCAGTGCCTCCCTTGAAGGTTTCAACATTTTGGGGCAAATTCTACCTACATTTCCTTCAAAAAATAAGCTTCTAATATTTTAAGTTTCTATCCTTTTATCATTGTATTTAAAGTAGACTAGGGGTTGAATTCACATGCAAACACATCCATTTAGTAACCCGGTTTGAAAACATTTTATGGGAAGAACAATTACATTTCACGAAACCCATGTAATTACATTAACTGATTCTAACTATTTGACATTGCTAATCATGCCAAAATACAAAAAATATACATTCAGAAAGTAAATATAATGTTGTCTTCAAAATGTCAAGTGCAAAAACAAATTCATCTTTCTCTAATTTCTCAAAATTAGAAACCAACAAATATAGATACCAACCTTTGTAAGCTTTGGATTGGTGTCGAATACTTTCTTCAGTCCATCATCTATAATTTTCAGGCACTCCACTAAATTCCATTTTCGTAATTGACCTTGAGACCTTTCAACAAGTTTTAAGAGGACATAATCAGTGAGCCTTTCACTTAGAGGATACTCTGCATGTATTTTTTTCCATAGACGAGGATCATCTTTCATTGCAGCATGCAGAGACTTGCAAAATTTTTCAATGGACAGAATATCTTGCAGGCCGAATTACCAAAGGGAAAAATGGAGCCCATCATCGAATAGTGAAACAAGTTCCCATTTTGGACCAGCCTGAAATCTATTTAATAGAACTCTCCCAAATTCAAAGTGGCATTCCATCATAACAAAAAATTCTAAGAAACAGATGAATCTTTTTTCACAACATTAAATGGAAAAGTAATTGAACCCTATTTTACTCCATCGTTTCCTTCAAATTCATTGACATTTATTTAATTATATTATACCGAGTCTCCCAAAACCATCAACAACCAAATTTTGTGTTCAGTAGTTACAATGTGCAAAGTGATGTACAAGGTAATTCCAATAGGCATGACTATTACAAAATTAAGAGGACACTCATAACTATTTTTAGAACAAGAAAAATTGCTCTAATTTCTTTAAGTTATTCACTGAGAAGTATGGGTTCAATGAAAAAATGTTTAGGTAATTCCTGAACAAGTTTCATGGGACATGATATGTTTGGATTGTCATCACAAAGTTTCTTCTTAACTCTCTCTAAAAATTCAGAATGCTCCAATCCAATTCCTTCGTAGGGGACCTCAGCTGTAGAAACTATGGACATCAGTCTTCAATCTGGTAAACATTTGTGAATGTAAATATAGTCCTGACACAAAAAAACTCAACACGTAACTGAAGGAATTCAATTCAAGTATGTGCAACTCTTTTTCTTCACCTAGACCCAAAAATTAATTCCCCATTCATCTTAATGATTTTTATAATTGTTGCAAAAATAATTCTGGTGAATTTATTCTAGAATGATATGTATTTCGGCAACTTCCAGGTATCAAGTTGGCCCACAGCTTTGCTAAAATTCAAATTGAATATATATAAAGAGAAGACAAGGCTATCACAAAGCTAGGCCCTTCAAATTTTCTTTCAATTTTTCCCAAGTCTTCCCTGCCTAGGTAAAACAAATTTCCTAGGTAAAACGGATTTCCTAGGAAAAACTATGGAAAAATGGCATAAACATAAATGAAACTAGGTAAGTGTATTACCACATCAGAGGATACTTATGATCTAACCATGCAACACAAGGTGAAAGTGACCAAGATGTAATTATTTGACCACCTTGATGTTGGTTCATGAAGAACATTATGCACCACTGAAGCAACCTACACTAATAATCTAACCTTGCAAAGGCTAGAATCATCATTCCAACCAAGGCAACCACATTATTATAAAGGATAATCACTATGCTGAACATACAGGAAGATCATCACATGAAGGACTAATCTCAACCAAAAATAATTGTGTGCCTGTGGTCCTTGAGATTCCTATAAGTTACCCCTGAAATATGCATTTACCAATCATGTCAACATGAGGGGTAACAACAACCACCAATGTGACCAAGTGGACAATGACAAGAACAAGGTTGCAAGGGTTATCGACCTACAAAGACAAAACCCAGTTCCAAACTTGACAAATTGATGATATTTTCCTTCAAATAGGATAAATTATAGTCTCTGCTAAAATATTTATTGACTGGTAGATCATATGTACCAGTTAGATCCAAGGAGAAAAACCCAATTCAAATGATCACATGATCAGTATACCTCCATGTCAAGCATGAAATCACCACTGCATAGGGAATCCCAACAACAATAAACTCTTAAGATGAATGGAGGAGGCTTGGAATTTGAGTTACACACACCAATACCAAACAATTTCAAGAAACAAGCTTGGATATTTAATCTAGGCCCACAGGTATCCCAATCAACCAGTCCCATGAAAGGAACATTGGTCATCATACCTTGTGTTGCATGCAAGACACATCACAAACCTTTACCCTTGTCTTCTGTCAATTAACTGTGCTAT
This sequence comes from Pinus albicaulis, assembly GCA_034641835.2. Classification (NCBI taxonomy): domain Eukaryota; kingdom Viridiplantae; phylum Streptophyta; class Pinopsida; order Pinales; family Pinaceae; genus Pinus; species Pinus albicaulis. The sequence continues at coordinate 144,613,379 of CM076577.1, read as the reverse complement.
AGCTAATGCAAACCACCATTAGCAGACCATTAAATTCTTGGAAAAAACTAGTTAATAATTCGAAAGGGTCAAAGATTACGAAAACAAAATGCATCGATTTGAATGTAGAAATTAAGTGAACTCAATTTTAAGCTATTGAGTGCTATTTACGAGGGTAAAATAAGGAAGTATACAACATAATAAAGGTATGCAAAAATTTCAATATTTGAATCACCTATCATAATTATCCTTAACAAGCCTAGAGAAGAAGGAAGAGATCCATTCAAAGAGAGGGTATCCTTGGCCAAATTAATAAGATCAAAAATAATTATTAATGTCCAACATATGACCACAAATGTAGGTCAATAGTACTGTGTTAAGTACCAAAGGAAAATGAAACATCTCTAACTGCATCATACTGGAGTCTAGAAATAGTGAGGTGATATAGAGGCATAAGGAGAGATTATAAACCAGTCTTCTTTATAGCTTTACTTACTACCAAATAAGTCACACTCCTGAAATAATTGACATATAGGCTTAAGAATCTGATCAAGATTTACACAATATTCTTTCCTCCGAACCTGTACAGTAAGCAAGTCCAAACATATTCTCAATTTCAATGGGGACTCTTGGGGTTTCATTCTTCTTGTAACATCAAAGTGCTTTGCCCTGCGATTTATGAAATATGGAATGAAAAAAGAAGTAAAACTAGCACCTTTTCTTGAATCATCAATATGTTGGAGGTTTATTAAGTTCCCAAAGGAATATTACAACGACATCATGCACTCTTTCAATCTAGTGCTTCAAGGAGTAGATACGAAATAATTCTTCTAGAAATGTTAGGATGTAAGCTTTCCCCATATTTTCCTTAAACTTGATTGTGCATCATTTCAGAGAAATTGTTTCTAAATTTGTATATGCTTCAGCCGCCCTATCTTTGGTAACCATAAGGAGGCGAGATAGATCAACTCTTTTAACTATGGAGGCTCTTGTTATGCACTCTTAAATATTACATATGATTATTTCAAGACCCATACCTTCTAGCAAGGTCAAAATATGAGCACAAGCTTTCTTCAGAACTAGAAAACTTCACTTTCATTCTCAATGTTTCCTAGTGGGTTCTCCAACCTCTACCACTTCTAAAATAGTTCTTTATAGGAATATGAGAATTCAGGGAGGAGTATGGAAAACTATCCCAATAAAGCCATTGAATATTTGGCCATCTCATCAGGATATAATATATATACACTTCCCAAATAATCACCTTCAAACCTTAGCAGCTGCAACCCACTCATATCAACAGAACAGTTACTGAACTCCTAAGATTTTCAGTGATGCGCCACATAGGCTACCAAGGCTACCCCTCCTCCAAAGGCTATTCCCATTTCAAAGAGGTGATCATGCATCATATACTTTTTACTATTGACCTCTACAAGACACTTGTTTTCCAAGTTATGGATACTCAGAAATCCTCCCCAACCAGATCCATCCTTTATTTTTATGCCCTATCATCTTCTCCTATGAAGAAAAAGTGACTGCCAATATTGAATTATCATATTTCTTTTGGTGATCCATATTCTTTAAATAAAAGGTTAATTAATATATAGTATATATAATCATGAAAAGAACTACAACTGAGAATCTGAGATACAAGGTTATAGGTTTCAACAATGGGAAAGGATCCCAAATTTCCATGAAGTGCCCCCTATCTATCATATTCATCCCATGAGACCAGAAGGGAGATTTAAAGAGACTTTATCCTATCCCTAACTTAAAAAACTCCCTAACAGAAAGGGGGATATCCTTTGTTATATGTATCTACATTTTTAACATAGAATGTCTTCATAGTATATTTTCTGAGCTACATTCGAGGTGCCTAATTGCACTGTACAATCTATCCAAAATATGAAACAAAATGAACTCATGAACAAGGGATATCTATCTAATGCTAGAGCTGAAGCCAAATACCAAAATGACAAAGAAAATATACTGCCACATGACCCATACTGAAATGTTGATAACATGGATTGGGATGTAAGAGACTTCTCCACAGTGGGTTGTTACACCCCATCTCATGGCTAGATAGCAATATAGTTATCGGTGAATTTCTCGAGTAGCAAGGGATAGAATAAATCCACAGAGAGAAAAATATATCTTTCTCCTCTTCTTCAAGTGTGTCATAGCTAATTTTAAGCCTTCTTTGTATATCTGAAGGAAGTGCTTTAGATATTTTTCAGAATTGGACTTTCAAATAATCCAAAATATTTTTTCCATGAAATGTTGCACCAATAGCTATCATAGATAAGGGAAACCCATCACAAGAATCCAAAAACTTTCTAACTACTTCAAATCCCACTACAGGATGTGGCTTCTGTAAGGCGTGTAGGCCAATAACATTTTGAGAATGTTCTCTGTTGAGGCTTGTAAACTTTTAAATGGCCTACCTTTTGATTGTTGAGATGCTAAAATCATTGTCAATGTGGCTTGTCAACTTTTAAATGAAGCAGCCTTCTGATTCCTTAGATGGTAAAAACTTAAAATCATCATTGAGGCTTTTCAACTAAAATTAGGTTACTAGAATGAGGGGCAGTGAAGGAAAGATGTCTTTCACCGGTGAAAATAATCCATGCAGTTGATCACCATGATCCATGTCATATAAAAATTATGAGGTTGAAAACGTGAAATATGGTGTCTGAACATCACCATGCCTTCATTGATGCTATATATACTGACCACTCCAGTCAAATCCTCATAAAGTTTCTATTGTAATGATGTTAAACTGCTCTTAGTTGCAACTTATCTTCAGTAAAACAAAAAGCAAGATCGATTGTAAAAAAAAAATCATATCTAATGAAAATTAAGATATGCTAGGAAAGTTGAGGAGAAGTCACCAATGTGGAAGAGTTGCACTAGTGTCTCCCTTGAAGGTTTCAACATTTTGGGGCAAATTCTACCTACATTTCCATCAAAAAATAAGCTTCTAATACTTTAAGTTTCTATCCTTTTATCATTTTATTTAAAGGAGACTAGGGGTTAAATTCACATGCAAACATATCCATTTAGTAACCTGGTTTGAAATTTTTTTATGGGAAGCACAATTCCATTTCATGAAACCCATGCAATTACATTAACTAAATCTAACTATTTGACATTGCTAATCATGCCAAAATGCAGAAATTCTATATTCAGAAAGTAAATATATTGTTACCTTCAAAATTCCAAGTGCAACAACAAATTCATCTTTCTGTAATTTCTCAAAATCAGAAACAAACAAAGACATATACAAACCATTGTAAGCTTTGGACTGATTTCCAATACTTTATTCGATCCATCATATGTAATATTCAGGCACTCCACTACATTCTATTTTTTTAACTGCCCTTGATACCTTTCAGCAAGTTTTAAGAGGGCATCATCAGTGAGCCTTTCGCTTAGAGGATACTCCACATGTATATTTTTCCACAGACGAGGATCATCTTTCACTGCAGCATGCAGATACTTGCAAACTTTTTCAATTGACAGAAGATCTTGCAGGCCCAAATACCAAAGGGAAAAATGAAGTCCATCATGGGGTTCTCTTTGTAATTATTCACCACTGCTACCTTCCATACTTGCCAAAAAAGCCTCGCTTTCACCCTCAGAAATCTAGCAAGAATCATAATAATTTGATGTATTCGTGGAAGGACCTCCCAAAGTGGCTTGCACTCGAATATTACCAGTTTCATCCCTATATTTTTCAAGGATCTCTTCGTAGAAGGATCTCCCAAAGAGGCTTGCATTTGAATACTACCAGTGTCATCCATATATTTTTCAAAGCTCTCTTTCCATCTGTCATGATTTTCCTCCAGCTCTCTCAGGAGTGTTACTTCTCTAGAAGCTTAGAAGTCTGCCAATAACACACCAACTTTCAAGGATGTCAAATAACATCCCTTGTAGCTTGAATCCACAAAATCTATTTTATCAAGTAATTCATGCAACTTAGCTAGTTCGTCTTCATCATAAGAAGACACTGGGTCACAAGTAGTAGCTCTGTAATCAATATGAATTGCCTCAATGGCATCATAACAAATGGTTTCATAATCTCCATAGCCAACTAATTCATTCAGATTAATAGGTTCATGGTAAGGCACCTTCTCCCAACTGAACTCGACCCTGTAGTCAACTGGTGAAATGTTGCATTGTCCTCAGTCAACCTTTCCTTTGTCAAATATTGATACATCACCCTATAAAAAGAATTCTCTTGAAAATTATCATGTTCCACCTACAAAGTATTCATCTAGTGAATTCCATTCCAATCACACTCCAACTTTCCAAGCCAGTGAATTTGGGGTGTATGCATTATCCAATTTTCCAATGACATCAAAAATCCATGGCATTATCCCTAGACAATGAATAATTTCTAAACAATTTTATATAAAAACAGCAGAATGTGCTATGCATCTACTCCTTTGATCATCCAATATACTGAAAACTAAATATAATGACAATTCTTGATCGACCTTTTGCTTGTAAGGAGGAAATACACCTGGAATACCTCTCCATAGAACCCCTTAAACCTAGATCTGTCAGTTATACAATACTAAAGAAATATTATTCAAATAAAAAACTGGATACATAAGAGGATATAACAGTGCTACCTTCAACGTAAGATGCAAAAATATATTCAAAACATACCTATATTTGTCTGAAATGCTCATAAAAAAAGAAGATAAATTGAATCCCAATAGAAGGCTTTCAAGGAAAGGCCTACTTCAAGCTACGAGCACAATATCCTCTTTCGCAATTCTCCTTTTATAATTGATAATTTCATTAGAGAGTGATTCCATAAGAGAAAACCTGCTTTGTCCCAAACAAGATCTCCTTTTATTTATTTTTCCTATGGAAGAGTAGGTCATTATGCTATTAAATGTCCCTATAACGAAAATAATGAAAAAGGAAATAATATTTAAAATAACAATGTTAAAAGAGGTTTTAAAAGCAAGCAATGTTTTTACGCTCATGGAGATAATGAGTGCTCTTCCAATAATGAGGATGATGAATCATATCAATATTATCAATTACTTATGGAATTTGAAGAACAATGTATAGATAAGTATGATGATTAATTTATGGATGCTTTAGAAAACAACCTTGTTGAATAAATAACTAAGTGGAAGATTTGTCTAGAAGAGGCTAAATTAATAGAAAAAAACTTGAAGAAACAAGTCCAAGAAAAGGAAAGCACTATGAAACCTGAGAAATTGAAATTTTGGGTTTAAGAAAGGAACTTGAGAAAATAAAAGTTGTAAATATTAGATTTTCTCAAGGATCTGAAACTTTATAAGAAAACATTAAAGTTCATCATTGTCCTCTAAGCAAGATAGTTCTTGGATACAATACAAATAAATAGGGTGAAACATCAGAACCTATGAAATCCTTTTAAATAGGTACAAAAATATTTGTTAATGTGTTAAAAGGAAGCAATCATCAAATTACAGGACCCAACAAGAGAATAATGGGTCAAACTATTCTCAGACAAAATAATTTTTCCATGAAAAAAGGGCAAGTTATTCAAAAATGTATTATAATCACAGGTACTCTTCAATTTTCAATACTTCACTTGTCACAACTTTTCTCACAAAGCACTTCATTGTGATGCTTATAAAAGTATTATGACTAGAGAAGTAAGAAAACAACGTAATGAAAACAGGACAAAGAAATCTTCTTATAATGCTTTCTCCCCTCTTAAGAATGAAAGTGAAAGTTCTATTTGTAGTAGCTCTGGTCATGAAGAAACTGAATCCAAAATTAGGATGAATTCATCTAACGAACATGAGCAAAAGCGAGAACCTCCCAAGGTATGGAAAAAAAAATTCCCTCTTCTGAAATTTATGGTCTAGCATTGTATGCAAGATATCAAGAGAATATATCATACATTAATAGTGGATGTTAGAAGCATATGATTGGTGACAGAGATAAGTTTTTTTACTTTAATGAAATTAAGAAAGAAAAGAATGTAATTTTTGGTAATAAATCACCTGCTACCATTAAAGGAAAAAGATACGTGTTTTTAAAGAAAAAGATCAAGGCTGAGAATGTATTATTTGTTGATGGGCTAAAACATACCTTGTTAAGTGTTAGTCAAATGTATGATCAGGGGTGTTGTGGATCATCTGCATATCCTTTTCTATTTTATTTTGAAAATCGAAAATAAAAATAAAAAAATCTGAAAATCCAAAAAATTATATGCTATAGTATAATGTTTTTATACTATATCATAAAAAAAATGAACCGAAGTGTTTACAAGTTCGATACAAATTGAATTTTATTATTAAGCTTTATTTGAACGTATGAATATTTCATGCTTAAGTTCTGAGCAGTTGTCCGAGCGAATGAAGCGATCGTTAAAGAATGTAATCGAACAAGTCAATGCGGAGGCGCAAAGAGCTCGATAATTATCAAATTCGATGCCCCCGCAGTTGATTGGTTTGACCACGAGCGAGCTGTGATCAACGGCTTGGATTCATTGCGGGGGGCATAGGCCGAAGTTCTCCGTCGTACTCCAGGACCCCCCGCGGTGATGTCAGCAAGTGATGTGGAAGACAACTGTCATCCACTGTCAACGGTTTTTACACGTCATTTTCGCATTTATTATGGGTTTCCGCAGCTGTTAAATGTTTCTTTTGTCTCATTCTCGTTTATGTGTGATTGTTTTTCCCCTTTGAACCGTGTTCTCACCACCTTTTCATTGTCCACGATCCCACGAATTGCTTCTGTTGTCTGTCAGTCATGGCCAAAAGATTTTCATTACATGGTTCAACTGGTCCCATCTCCCTCATTGACAGTGAGCAAGATATTCAGGATACCGTGTCATCCGTAAATCACTCCTTCTTTCATCATCAGGTAACCCTAAATGCTGAGAATTCCCCAATCTTTTTCGCCATGAAGAAATCTGGTGTCATGACTGCTTGCATTCCAAAAGCCCATTTCTTCCCCGAATTTATCTCTTGGCTGGTTTCTTCAATGTATCCTGGTAAATGTTTTATAATGAATTCACAGGGGGGAAATGTTCTACAAGTATCAATGCAGTTAATTCGCCAAGCATTTTGCTTCCCCGAAGACGAGTCCCCACTTCAATTCTCAGAAAGTTCATTGGCAAGCTATTTTGAAAACCTTTCAGGGGAAGAATTTAATCAGTATGTGTTTTATTTGAGACCAAATTCAAAAGAATTCCAACCGGAAGCTGAAGAATTCAATTTGGAGATTTTTGATGCTCACAGTAGACCAGTCCTGAGTTGTATTGCAGAAATTCTGGGCAAAGAAAATGATCATACAATTGATAAATCAGTATTAGGAATGTATGCGTTGATGATGAAACCAGGGACAGTTCTGGATATTCCATCTTTCTGGCAAGAAATTGTCAACTCTCAGTTGATGAGCTTTTCACTCACAGGTTATTTTAAATTCCCCTCATTAATTGTTCATTTATTCTTCTATCAAAATGTTGAGGAGTTTATGAGTTTGGGTTTAAATATAGTGGATGTCAACAAACAGAAACAATCAATTATATTTTGGACGGACGTGATTAGAAGAGAGGGAAATGAAGCAGGGTTATTTGAATTTTCCAGTCAGTATATGTCTATTGCTTACAGGATATTGAATGGGGTTTCTCCCCCTTGTTTTTTACCAAAAGCCAGGGAATTTTTACAGTTGGGTCCTAGTTGCAGGTTTGGGGATTGGTTTGCATTTGAAGAATATTCTGAGATAAGATTGTATGGGACTAATATTGAGCCTTACAGACTCCCAACTTGTGTGCCTATGAGGCTTTTTGCTCTTGAATTCATCAGACAGAGTCTCAATTTAGATTAGGTGCATTTTGTTCCCATGAAGAAAGGTTTCATGTATAAGTTGCCCATGAGTGTGGGACCCTTTGTGGTAAATACAAGACAAGAGTTTGATGAAGTGTCTAAGTTGTTGGAAGAGACACATCTATTACTAGGTGAAAAATGGTCGTATGATCCTCATGGAGTGATTTCCCGAAGAAGAGTTGAAAATGGATACTCCGCTTTTATCCATGAGAGCAGACCTGAGCAAGAAAAGCTGGCAAACCCCGGTGATCCAGATTTATGCAGGAACGCAATAGAATAAACATATAACCATAAATACAGAGATGCAATGGAAATAACACTTCATTTCATTAATATCAAAGAACTGAAATTTGCTTACAGACAGAATGGAAATAAAACTAGCTAGGGCGCTGGTAGCTATCTCTGAGAAGAGATGTGGTGGCTACAGGACTCTGAACTGAGTTACAATGAGGCTTGAGGGCCTATTTATTATTTAGAAACAATGGGAAATCCTAACCAGCAAAAACCCTAACCCTATGAGATGAAGCGCCAAAACTATGGGCCCCATTTGGGTAAATTGGTGTTTCAACTTCCCAGGGGCGTAACTTTGGCATACGATCTCCGTTTGACGTGTACCATACCTTGTTAGAAATATCTATCCAAAGACTACAAATTTGGAACAAGCAACATCGGTCCATGGACCCATGTTGCTCTCCATTTTCCCAAAAAAACGTCGTTTAGGGCCTCAAAATGGCTCCGGAAGTTTAGGACTCGAAAAACTGCTAAAAATAGTAAATTGTGCCGAAACTGAAAAACTGAAAGAGACAATGGTGGAGCCCCGAGTGGAATAGGCGGGTGACCACCAATATCCACCTGGATCATTCTGTAGAAATTAGCTGAATAAATCACTTATTCAATGGAGATTAACCCGATTACACATCAATTTCGAATTGCATGCATAACACATAATCTCTTCTACAATTAATTGTCACATGCGGAAATAACAGAAGCAATCTCACATCAAATCAATCACACATTAACTCGCATGTATGGGGAAAGCCTATAGCTGAAAACCCCAGCCTATTGTGTATATTATAATGGAGAAATCATGTAACCAACAAAGTAATAATACTCCTCACAAGTACTCGGCACTATCATAGTCACACACAATCTAACTCAGCTTTTTCAGCTTTTTGAACAAGTCTCGGTTCAAAACTCCCCGCCACTCGCCTTGCCTCTATTGCGCAATCATGGCCTCGTTATTGAAGAGATCCAAGGCCCTAATCCCTCGCTTGACCGCGCAATTGTCATGGACAATTCCTCCAAGTGTAATGCAAATCCCATGCAAAACTAATCCTCCAACTGATAGCTTTACTCACCCTTTCATCTACCTCTTCCATTGGTCTCCACTGAACTGATCATGCACTGTAGTGAACTGAAGTGTTCTTGAGTTGACTAATGAGTTAATATTTAGTAAATTAAATATTATTTAATTTACTCCACTCATATCTAGTTGATTAGTTAGTTAACTAATCCCAACTAGTTCAACTAAAACACACAGAACACAACTCCACTACTTGTCCCGTTAACTCCTCCAAAACTCCTGCCACTGAAGTCTAACTGAAGCCAACCATGCAAGATGCCATCAAACCCTAGGAACCATGTGATTCCTTGTGTCAGTTGCATGAGTCACCTCCATGACTCAAACTGAAGTGCGCCAAGAGAGTAAACTGCTGTTTATAGTCAAAATATTATTAAGGGTAAATAATATTTGACTTCCATATTTTTAGGAGATCAGTCTAAAAATAGCCTGGGTCCTAAAATTTAGGGTCTCATCTATTTTTACCGACATGTCGCATCCATCAAGAATCTCCAAGTAGAATTCCCAAATTATGCTCCGTATGTCTAAAAATAGACATAGTCTAAAAATAGACTTTGCGCCAGAATTTGCCTGCGGGCCCACTTAGTGAAGGCGACGTCATTTCACTAAGCTCCATCATCTTGCTGCATTTTCAACACTCCCTCTCAGCAAGATATGGATTATCTGCAACCCCTATCCTGCCTCTGTGGAATTCGAACTTGCTCCTGGTGAGCACCTTCGTCAGGATGTCGGCATCCCGATCCTCCGTGGGAACATATGAAAGCATCATGATTCTCCGCTGAACACAATCTCTGATATGATGGTACCTGATGTAGATATGTTTGGACCTATCATGAAATACTGGATTAGCCGAGAGCTTGATGCAGCTCTGGTTATCACAGTAGATCACTGTAGGCTCCAAATGCAACCTGAACAAACCCGCGAGGATCTTCCTCATCCAAATAGCCTCACATGCAGCCAAGCTTGCTGCCATGTACTCGGCCTCTGCTGAACTGAGTGCCACGGATCTCTGCTTCCTGCTGTACCAGGAAACTGCTGTCGACCCAATGCTGAAAACTCCTCCAGAAGTGCTCTTCCGGTCCGTTGGACTCCCTGCCCAATCTGCATCAGTGAAGCCATAAAGCTTCACTCCATCCTCCTGTCTGTACCATAGACCATATCCCGATGTGCCTCTGATATAGCGCAATACATGCTTGCCCGCCTTCCAAAAGAGCTTGGTAGGCTTAACCATAGCTTGCGAAAGCTGGTTAACTGCATAGCATATATCGGGTCGAGTATCGACCAGATACATCAACGACCCCACCAACTGTCGATAGACAGTGGCATCCACTACCTCCTCCGAAGTAGCATCTCCCTTCCTCCAACCTCCAGGAAGAGGGGTATCAACAGGCTTGCAGCCTTGCATGTTGAACCTCTCCATAATCTCCCGGGCATACTTGCCCTGAGAAACAAACAGTCCTCCACTGCGCTGCCAAATCTCCAATCCCAGGAAATAATGAAGGATGCCCAGGTCCTTCATCTCAAACTCTCGTGCAAGATCCTCCTCGCATGAAAGTATCAACTGCTCGTCGCCAGTCAAAATCAGATCATCTACATACAGTACGATGATCAACAGCTTCCCCTCCACCACAACTGCACAAGTTTCGGGGATCCACCCCACTGAGAATCCAAGCTCAAGAAGTAGTCGTCATCCGAGTGTACCACCAAGGTGCTCGTTTTCCAAATTGCAGACAAAGTTCTCTGAGCTCAGACACATATGACTGTGCCCCGCCGAAGATCTGTCATACTGCCAAGGATCTATGTACACCTCTTCCCTCAACAGACCCATCGAGGAACGCAAGCCTTCACATCCATCCGATGAATGTGCCACCCCATCCGCGCCGAGAGAGCAAGGATCGTCCGTATGGAAGAGTACCTCGAGACAAAAAGTGCAAAGTCTCCTCATAGTCAATCCCCTCGATCCGCAGCCACGGCGACAAATCTCGCCTTGTACTTCCACACTGTCGCCCGCCCGCGTTTCACCTTGTAGATCCATCGCAAACCTACAACTCGATTTCCCCAACCAGCCTTGGGACAATCTCCCATGCACTGTTCCTGATGATCGAACCATATTCTTCGATCATGGCATCAACCCATGCGGGTTCCTCCACAGCTTCCTCAAAAGAGGATGGCTCTGTCACAACACATTGACTCATAAGAGCCATGTATCCAGTGTACCGATCCGGTGACTGTCTCTGTCTGCGCTGTGCTGTAGGTGGTCCGACAACCTTCTCTGCATCCCGAGCCAGTCGCTCAGCTTCTGTAGTGCGCATGCGCCCTCTGATGGTTGGCGCTGCCTGGGTGGTTTCTTCCACCTCCTGAACCTCCTCTTGTGGCTGATCCACATCCGGAAGCTCCTCCTTAGGAACTAGCAGCTCCTCATCTGCATGCAAGTGTAGCTCCCTCTCAAGCGAACACTGCATGGATTTCTCCTCCTGAAATTTTATATCCCGTCGCACAACAGTCTTGCGACTGTCTGACAAATACACTCGGAAGTTGTGAGGTGTATCAGTGTACCCCAAAAATATTCCAACCTCACCAGTTGGATCCATCTTCCTTCTCGCATCCTTCGTCACATGCATGTAGACAGGAGAACCAAAAATCCGCAAATGGGAAATATCAGGCCTCTTGCCAGAATAAGCCTCCTCCGGTGTACTCATGCCAAGAACCTAGTGAGGACAACGGTTCTGCACATACACTGCTGTATTGCATGCCTCAGCCCACAAGTGAAGGGGTAGGCCCTGATCATGCAACATCGCCCGTGCAGCACCCACGATCGTTCTGTTCTTCCGCTCAGCCACCCCGTTCTGCTGTGGGTTATGGGGTGCGATGAGCTCTCTCCGAATCCCTTCTGCGCTGCAGAACTTCTTGAATTCAGCCGAGATGAATTCACCACCGTTATCACTCCTTAGAGCAATCACCTTCTTCCCCGACTCCTTCTCGACCAGTGCTTTAAACTCACAGAACTTCGCGAATGTATCGCTCTTCTTCGGCATGAAGAAGATCCAGCACTTTCGAGAGAAATCATCAACAAAGATCACATAATATTTGTGCTTTGCTGTCGAAGCAACTGAGAAAGGACCACACACGTCTGTGTGAACTCTCTCAAGGATCGTCGTGGCGCGACTATCCTTCTCGTGAAAGGTGGCTTTCACATACTTCCCTAAAGTACACCCCTTGCACTGATCTGACTGCGCAAGGGTGCCCTTAGGAAGTCCAGTAGAAATCTGCTGCAGAATCTTCAAAGATCCATGGTGAAGATGGCCCAATCTCCTGTGCCATAGTTTGCCCTCATCATCCCGGCTCACCACATCTCCAGCCTTGCATGCCATAGCTGCGCAGTCATCTACCTGCAACTGATAAAGGTTCTGAGTTCGAACCCCTATCTTCCGGGTCTCCCCAGTAGTCTTACTACGCAGGAAAGCTTTTCCTTCGCTAAAGACCACATCATAACCCTTATCCTCCAACATCGCTACTGAAATTAGGTTCTTCTTCAATCCAGGTACATGCATGACATCCTTTAAGACAAAGGGTTTACCAGACTCCCTCTGAAAGGATACGGTACCGATACCAGTCGCACTGTATCTACCGTCATCGCCCATCTCGATGTGCATACCCAAATCCTTGTCCTCCAGATCTGAGAACAACTCTCGATCTCCCGTCATATGGAATGACGCACCGCTGTCCAAGAACCACACCGATCCCATCACACTTGAAACCAAGCATGCAATCAGTGAAAAGTCAAGCTCGAACTGTGAAGCCAAAGCTTCTCCATCTGCAGATCTTCCCGCTTGCTTGTTTTTCTTCTTCTTTGGACAATTGGTAGCATAATGTCCGTGATCATGGCAGTGAAAACACTTCACTTTCGCCATATCCTGCTTCTTTCCCTTTGCACCATAATGAGAGGTTTTCTTACCCTTCCCCTTCTTTGCTTTGGCAACCAAAGCGCAGTTTTCTTCATCAGCTCCCTTTGATGAAGATCCATCTCGAGTAGTCCTCCTTATCTCCTCCTGCATGAGATCCGCCCAAAGGCGCTCCCATCCCGACAACTTCTCCCGACCATTGACACTATCTTGATATGAGTGCCAAGCCTTCGGAAGACCAAGGAGAGCCAGGTCGACCATGTCCTCTTCATCGACAGTAACTCCCACACTTCCCAGCTCATCTCTGCATTGAGTGAACTTCGTGAGGTATTTGGCGATACAGTCGCCCTTCTCCATCTTGATGTTCCTGAGCTTATCTTTGAGCGCCAGCTTCCTTTGGTCACTCTTACTCTGGAATAGATCCGTCAAAGCTTTCCACATTAAATATGGAGTAGCCTTCCCATGCAGGCTGGATACAATATGATCCTTGACGCCCTCCAACAGGATCCTTCGACATTTCGCGATCTTCTTTTGCCATGCATCGACCAAAGTTGCATCAGTGGGCTTTGGGACATCCGCATCCACGAACTCCTTCAGACCATTATCTTCTAACACTGCTTCCATGCGATCCTTCCATGCAACATAATTCGAACTCCCTTCAAGAGCATATTCGAGTCGCAAACCGTTGAAAGAAGACATCTTCAACACCGGCACCAAGAAAACCAACCTTCTGCAAAATTCGAATTCCAAACTCCAAGCTCTATCGCTTCCAATCTATACTTGAAAACAAATTATTTCCAAATCAGAGATTGACTGCAAGGGCATTCACTAGATCTTTCACCTTACAAAGAAGGATGAATATTCCGGAGGCTACCTGGCCCGCATGCAGACTCTGTCCGAGGAAATAAGTTTGCAATCACCGTAATAGACTTCGAAAATTAATCTAGCTCCGATACCATGTAGAAATTAGTTGAATAAATCACTTATTCACTGAAGATTAACCTGGTCATATATCAATTTCGAATTGCATACATAACACATAACCTTCTTCTACAATTAATTGTCACATGCGGAAATAACAGAAGCAATCTCACATCAAATCAATCACACATTAACTCAATATGTATGGGGAAAGCCTATAGCTGAAAACCCCGCAGCTATTGTGTATATTATAATGGAGAAATCATGTAACCAAACAAGTACAATACTCCTCACAAGTACTCAGTACTTTCTCATAAAGTCACACATAATCTAGCTTAGTTTTGAACAAGTCACTGGTTCAAAACTCCCTGCCAATTGCCTTGCCTCTATTGCGCAATCATGGCCTGTATATGAAGAGATCCAAGGTTCAAATCCCCTTGGCTTGACTGCGCAATTGTCATGGACAATTCCTCCAAGTGTAATGCAAATCCCATGCAAAACTAATCCTCCAACTGATAGCTTTACTCACCCTTTCATCTAACTCTTCCACTGGTCTCCACTGAACTGATCATGCACTGTAGTGAACTGAAGTGTTCTTGAGTTGACTAATGAGTTAATATTTAGTGAATTAAATATTATTTAATTCACTCCACTCATATCTAGTTGATTATTTAGTTAACTAATCCCAACTAGTTCAACTAAAACAAACAGAACACAACTCCACTATCTGTCCCGTTAACTCCTCCAAAACTCCTGCCACTGAAGTCTAACTGAAGCCAACCATGCAAGATGCCATCAAACCCTATGAACCACGTGATTCCTTGTGTCAGTTGCATGAGCCACCTCCATGACTCAAACCGAAGTGCGCCAAGAGAGTAAACTGCTGTTTATAGTCAAAATATTATTAAGGGTAAATAATATTTGACTTCCATATTTTTAGGAGATCAGTCTAAAAATAGCCTGGGTCCTAAAAATAAGGGTCTCATCTATTTTTACCGACATGTCGCATACTCCAAGAATCTCCAAGTAGAATTCCCAAATTATGCTCTATATGTCTAAAAATAGACATAGTCTAAAAATAGACTTTGCGCCAGAATTTGCCTGCGGGCCCACTTAGTGAAGGCGACTTCATTTCACTAAGCTCCATCATCTTGCTGCATTCTCAACACATTCCTCCCCCCTTAGGAAGCAATGGTCCCCATTGCGTTAATTTCTTCCATGAGATGAGGAAATTTCTGCTGAACTTGGTCCCTGGTGAACCACTTTCCTTGGTGCAGGAGTTGGCCAGCTTTGACAACCCGATACAGTTGGATCTTCTGTTGGCGAGTGTTCTTGATTTTCATGTCCATGATACAATCTTTGGTGGCCTGTTCCATGCAGTCTGGGTTTAACTCTGTTGGTGTGAGTTGTTCTGCAATGTCTGAGGTGTCCAGTAGAGGTGGGAAGTAAGGACGAAGGCGATCCACATTGAAGACTGGGTGCAGACCAAGGAATGGTGGAATACTGAGCTCGAATGCATTGTTCCCTACATCCTTGGTGATGGTGTACGGCCCGTATCGGAGCGGGCGAAGCTTGCGGTGGGGTCCAGTGAGGCGCTCCTTCTGCAAATGTAGCCATACTTTGTCACCCACCTGGAAGTTGTGTGGCACCCGGTGTTGATCATGGCGTTGCTTGTACCTGGCATTGGCTCTGTCCAATATATCATGAACCTGTTGGCGGATGTGTTGAATGCGCTCGATGAAGCTACTGGCTTTGTCAACTTCAGACTGGACATGAGCTAAATTGGCCTGAGCAGCTGCAAATGGCATGGCTACGTCAATGGGACATAGTGGCTGGAATCCCAAGCCCACCTGAAAGGGGCTATGGCCGATTGAACTATGGAGAGCCCGATTATAACTATGTTGTACATAGGGGAGGCTCTCGTCCCATGCGCGTGGATGCTTTGAATTGTACATGCGCAGAATGTGTACAATCATTCTGTTGACGACCTCTGTCTGGCCATCTGTTTGGGGATGGAAAGCTGTGGACTTGGTGAGCTTGGTATCCAACATCGACCAGAGGCTGGACCAAAATGTGCCGAGGAACCTGCTATCCCGATCTGATATGATAGACTGTGGGATCCCAAAGTGCACCCACACTCGTTCAAAGAAGAGTTTAGCAGTGGCTTCTGCTGTGATATTCTTCTTACAGGCCGCCATGATGGCCATCTTCGAGAATCGGTCAACGACCACGAAAACACAGTCATTTCCATTCTTAGTAGAAGGCAGGCCCGACATGTAATCCATGGAGATGGATTCCCACGGTCGACTAGGGGTAGGTAGTGGAGCATATAGGCCTTGCTTCTTGATGGTCGGTTTGGCAATGGCACAAGCAGTGCAGGATCTGATGTGCTTCTCGACATCCTTTCGAAGGTTCGGCCAATAGAAATAATTCTGCAGGATTGCTACTGTTTTCTCGACCCCGAAATGCCCAGCGACTCGACTGAAGTGTGCTTCCCATATCATCTTGGCACGCTCGCTTGAAGGAACACAAAGGTGTCCCATGTGACATAAAAGTGCATCTTGGAGGTGAAAATTTGGAACTTGCGTACCCCCCAAGAGTGCCTTGTAAGTTTGGCCGAATTCTGGGTCACTCTCACAGAGAAGCGGCCAATCAGAAGTCTCGTGCCCACAAGAGTTGAGCACAGTGGTGAGCGCCACGATCGGTGGTCGGCTGAGGTAGTCTGCAACATGATTGGTGCTACCCTTCTTATACTTGATGTTCAAATGAAACTGTTGCAGATATGTAGACCACTTCTGATGGCGATCATTCCGCAACTTCCCTTGTGTCTGTATGAACTGCAGGGGCCTGTGGTCTGTATGGATGATTGTTTCCTTCCCCAAAATGTAATGCTTCCATTGTCGACAAGCTTGCACAATGGAGTACATTTCTTTGTCATATGTGGGGTACTTGCGAACCGTGTCAGACAATGTCTCACTGTGAAAGGCCACTGGATGTCCCTGTTGAGTAAGAACTGCCCCAATAGCATAGTCAGAGGCATCTGTCTCGATCTCAAATGGTTGTTGCAAGTCTGGTAAAGTGAGCACTGGGGCAGAACAGAGGCGATTTTTCAATTCTGTGAACGCCTTCTGTTGAGGTTCCGACCAAAAAAAAAATTCTCTCGCTCCTCCCTTGGTGACTTGACTCAAGGGCCAAGTGATATGAGAGAATCCCAACACGAACCTCCGGTAGAAATTAGCAAGACCCAGAAAGCTGCGAAGCTCTGTTATAGTGGTTGGGGCTAGCCAATCCCAAATGACTTGGATCTTGGCTGGATCCACATGCACCCCCCTTTCATCAATAATGTATCCTAGATATTGAACCTGGGTCATGCCAAAAGTGCACTTCTCCAAATTGGTACACAACTTGTGTTGCTGCAGTGTTTGGAGGACTTGTCGGATGTGGTGAAGGTGCTCTTCCCAAGTCTAGCTAAAGATCAGAATGTCATCTAAGTACACCACTACAAATGAGTTGGTGAATGGCCGCAAGATGTCATCCATCATCCTCATGAAGGTGGTGGGAGCATTCGTCAACCCGAAAGGCATGACCAGCCATTCGAAAAGGCCTTCCTTGGCTTTGAAGGTAGTCTTCCACACATCGGAGGGTTCAATTGGTACCTGGTGATACCCAGACTTCAGGTCGATCTTGCTGAAATATTTTGCACCTTGAGTTGGTCCAGAAGGTCATCAATCCGTGGGATTGGGTACCTATTCCGGACAGTGATCTTGTTCAGCACCCAATAGTCAATACAGAGTCTCCACGTCCCATCCTTCTTCTGTACCAACACGATCGGGCTCCCACAGGGCAATGAACTTGGTCTGATGTGACCTTTCTGCAACAGCTCCTGAATCTGCCTCTTGATTTCATCATTCTCCAGAACAGAGTGCCGATAGATCGGTCCATTAGGTAGCGGCGCACCGGGGGTCAGATCAATCGGGTGCTTGACCTGACAATGCAGAGGAACCCCTGTGGATGAGGTGAATATGTCCCCGTACTCCTCCACAACCTTATCCATTTGTTGTTGTTGTGCAGAGGAGCCCTGTCTGGAGGTCGTGGCCACAGTCTTCTTCTTGCCCCGGGGGCGGATCATCAGGAAAACGAATTTCCTGGTTTGGGAAATGAGCTTACTACATTGTTTTGCAGTAACCAAAGAGATAGCGGCAGGAGGTGGTACCTCTGGTATCCCGTACAACTTATTTCCCAAAGTAACAATAACAGCACGAGGTCGAGACTCATACACAGCATGATGCTTCCACAAGTATGGTTGTCCTAATAATACATCAGAAACATCAATAGGAGAAATGTCACATAATACCTCATCCGTGAAGGGCTTGATGCTATAGGGAAGGCGACACTGCCGGCTGACGCGGAGATCTCGTCCTTGGTGAAGCCACCCGATGGTGTATGGATGTGGGTGAGCTGTGGTCGGCAAGCCCAACCGCTTCACGGCGTCTGCTGAAATGAGGTTCTTTTTGCTCCCATTGTCGACAATGAACTGTACAGGGGAGCCCTTTACCCACATCTGGGAGTGGAAGAGACGTTCCTCCTCCTCTGGATCTTCCGGTTCCTCCTTCTAGATCTTTGTAGTGGCAACAGTGGCGTTGGGCTCCGCATCAATAATCTGTTTCCCTTTTTCATTCCCCTTTTCAGGTTCTGATTCGGAGTCAGAGCATGCATCTGACTCAGAAGCCCTCATCTCGGCCACTAGCGACTGCCTGGCCCGACACTCACTTGTGTTGTGAGTGGAGCTCTTATGGAACTCACACCACTTTCCCGTGTCCTTCTTTGGCTTTGCGGTGCTGTTCTTTTCTTGTGGCTTCTATGAGTTGTCTTTAGCCGCCATGCCTTGGCTCGGTCCTTTGTTCTGTGGTTTGGAAGCACCTTTCCCTTGCTTTTGATTCGCAGATCCAAAGTCTCGCTTCTTCTGCTTGAATTTTTGCTCAATCTTGGCAGCATACTGGTATGCCGTACCAAGCGAGGAGATGTCGAGGAACTCCATTTCCTCCTGAATGTATCTGTGAAGACAACCGTGATACTTTAGCACCAATTTTTTCTTTGAATCTTTAATACCCAACTTTGTGCGCAGGGTATGGAACATATTAATTATCTCATGCACATCTTGATCCCTTTGTTGCCGCAGCGTGGTCCATTGTATGTACTTGTCCTCATAGCTCCCCACGGGATAGTACTGTTCCTTGACGGCGTCTCGGAAAAAGAATTGAGATTGAGTCGGCGAGAACGAGAAGAGGTTAATACCGGTGCGTGTTCTCACGATGGGTTTCCCACCGGTCCTTAACATGAGGTAGCTTTGAGTGCAAAAATAATCTTACCACAGTGAAGTCATGAGCAGAAATATCCTTCCTACTTGATTCAACCATCTGTCTATTTGACACTTCTGCGTCTGTTGACCCTCAAATGTAGAATGTAAAAATTTACTTGTACCTTAAAAAGGAGTCGCGCCTCCATAGTGGTACATTGGATACGGATGTCTTGCATGGGTGGAGGCCAGGCTGGTGAGATGCGACAAAGTTATCCATCATCACGTTCCTTTTGTTTTCGAGAGGCCTCCTCGAAAATATTTTGATAGGATCTCCTACTCCCTCATCTTTCTTTTCGTCCCCCATGGGCGTCCGTCGAGTTTTGTGGCGGTGATCTTGCAAAGGTTCCACCAGGATCGAGCCCTAGCTCCTTATACCTCGACCTCGTTAGGGACATACGAAAGAAGAAAAGGATCGAGAAAAACGGAACCGCTGCGATGCCAACGATGCGGATTGTGCGGGAACGCAAAAGAATAAACATTTAACCATAAACGTACGAGAGATCGTGGAAATAACACTTCATTTCATTAATATCAAAGAACTAAAATTTGCTTACGGACGAATGGAAATAAAACTAGCTAGGGCGGCTGGTAGCTATCTCGAAGAGATGTGGCGGCTACGGGCTACGAGCGAGTTGCGATGAGGCTGAAGGGCCTATTTGTTATTTAGAAAAATGGGAAATCCCTGTGACCAAAACCTAACCTAGGATAGACGCCAAAACTATGGGCCCGTTTGGGTAAATTGGTGTTTCAACTTCCCGAGGGGTGTAACTTTTGTACGATCTCCGTTTGATGTGTACCATACCTTGTTAGAAAGATCTGTCTGAGGAATACAAATTTGGAGCAGCAACATCGGTCCATGGACCCATGTTGCTCTCCGTTCCCAACGTCGTTTGGGGCCTCGAAACGGCTGCGGAAGTTTCGGACCGAAAAGCTGCTAAAAATATGTGCTTGTGCCGAAAGCTGAAAAAGCGAAGACGATGGTGGAGCCCCAAGTGGAATAGGCGGGTGACCACCAATATCCCTGGATCACTCGGAGAAGCAAATTCGGCAAAAAGCAAGCATCCGGACACCGCATTATCGCCGAAATAAATAAAGAAACAAAAAGGATTCGCATTGAGTTAGATGATGAAGAGCCAGAAGAACTAAGTTGGCTAGATCATTCTTCAAATTCACCGAGTTTTTGCCTTCCATATAAATGAAGAAAAATGCTCCCCTCTTCTCCCGAGAGGTCATGAGCTTTACCAAGAAGTGAGATGCCCTCAATCAAACGGTGTTTACACGGATCGAAGAAGAATCAAAGGATAAAAGCTAGTATGGAGGCTCGGAAAACGTCACATGGCTACTAATCGATCCAGGTTGCTAACTATGATGGATCTCGAAGAAAGGATTAGGTTTAAGAATGGCTTTAACGCATCCAACGAGGGGGATGTCTCTCGGATCTTCAAGAAAGTTTTAATGTGATAAATATAACTATGGATGTTAAAAATATCACTTTGTTAGATAAAGATGAATTTACATATGCAAAATGGACAATTAATTGTCAATGAAGATTTAACTAAGACCAATGTCACATTTGTTAAGCCGAAAATATGTTAGCAAAGTGATCAAGCGAGTTCAAGATGGAGAAGGCTAATTCAAGGGCCTTATCTTTTCAAAAATGAAAGAGTTGAAAAGAATATCTTAAAGGTTGGTGTAGATCTGGTGACAAATGCTGTAGCCAGTACGAGAAGCTCTTGAAGATACGTGAAATCATGTCACCTAAGGAAAAAAGCCAAAGTTACCATTTCAGGCATTCGGTAGGTGAGAGTGGTAGAGGTGGAGAAAGAGAAAGAGGAATTTGAAGTGACAATTGCTACGAGAAAGATCAAGAATTGACTAGTAAAGCGGTGCTATCTCTTTACAAAATACGATGAAAAATCATACTTGTACCTTTGATTTTTGCGAGGTGATACGGATCTGACACGGATTGCCCAACTCGACATAGGAATGAATATGGGTGAAAGATCGTAAAAAAGCAAGCTGGGTCGGAATTAGAAACAACCGCAAAGTTCGTAGGTCACTACGAATTGAGCTAGATCGGAATAAAGAGAAGTACAAAAATACGAAAGATGAGATTAAAGATCTCAAGCGAGAAATTAAGAAAAATATCTCACTCATAAGACGAATATAATTTGAGGTGAGGTATATGAAGATGAAGTCAAATTGGAACTTTTTTTAATATGGTTACAAGAGAAAAAGTCTTGTCTCGGAACATGAAAGAGATGCAATGCGAAAAGCACACGGCAATGAAGGAGACGATTGGGCTGAAAATTTCATAGGCGACTTTATTCTTGCAAAATCGGATGAAGAGTTAAAGACATTGAATACAGATAGATAATTTTTATCTTTGTGGAGGTTAATAAGATGATAATTAGGAATGATCTCGGAAATTCGCGAGAAAAAGAGACTACGGGAATCAAAGAGTCAATGAGGAAATTTGATATATCATTTGATAAATTGATAAAGAACGAGTTTACCTTCGTATTTAGACGAGAGAAAACATTAATTAGCAAATTTTGAGAAGATTCATTAGTATTGGCAAAAAGCAAGGTGGATAGCGGTATAGAAAAGACTATGATTTTTAAAGGGAGAGAGGTGTGTTTAATTTCTTGCAAAGGCATTTCAATTTGTTGGATGGTGAAAAAATCTCTTCACGGAAGACCTACACGATCAATTGTCGCCAGTTAGATAATATTCGTTTCGAGAATTCATCGACAACACAAAAAGAGATATGGAAGAGAAGTGCAGGAACATTCTCAATAGACTCAACGAGAAAAAGCTGACATCATAACCAAAAGTGAGCGGGTTAACTCAACAACGCATCGGTAAATTTGTTCATATAGATAGGAATTTTAAATTTCATGCTATGTTATTTTCTCAAAATTATGTAAATTGTAATAGGATATTTTTGAGGCACGTACCTACCTTAACACATGGTAGTTAAGGTAGTTAAATTAGTTTCCTCATGGGAAACTATTTGGTGACTTTGTATTTAAAGAAACTACCGAAGAAAGAAAAGAGAAAAAGAGTTGGGGATTTTTGAACCTTCGGAAGCAAAATTTTGTCTTGAAGAATTGCCAAATCAATAAAAGAAGTATACAGAGATTTCTATCATTACATTGTACTTTGAAAAGTTTATCAGTTTTACATAATGTTCTCATGTCTATGAATGAAATAGAGTAATTTGAGCAGCGGTCTCTTTATACATGTGTATTTAAAGAGTTAAACAAACCTTAATGTACGCTCCTCCTATTTTTAACTTTATATTTACATAATTCTTAAGGTTTTTAAAATGGTAGACTATGTTTTAAAAAACGACATATCGATTTGAAATCCTCTTCTCGTTTTCTTCCATTCATTCATCTCGGCATAAGTGGGATATGGCATTGTAGAAACATGTATGGGTTTGATATTTGAAGGTTACGAATCAATGTTTAAGGGTTTTTTAATACGAGAGACAAAATACTTTCTTCATTTTATGACGGAGGTAGATAATGTCTTAAGCCACTGATTCCTTATCCATAATAGAAAATTGTTCTTAAGGTACAACAAGGGGCATGAAATTATTTTCGAGATCAAAGAGAATTTCTTGATAATAAATTTGAATACAAATAAGATCATAATTAAGGGGAACTAGAACTCAGGGAAATGTCTGCATCCCTGAGGTCAGGCATTGTTTTTAGAAAATATGAATAAATTTGGATTTGGAAATGTTGGAAAAATGCGAGAAGGGGTAAATCGGTATTTTAAACTCGGGTTCAACTTTCAATTTCTTATTCTTGTTTTATGCACTCACGCTAATTAACTAAACTAGAGTATGTATGTGTGTTGGACACGATTACACCTCCAAAGAAAAAATTTAGAAAGACTCTAAGAATCAGGTGTAGCATATGAAAGAAGTGAATTTGATTCTCGAGGTTGGGATGGGTCAAAGCCCCTTATTTTATGAGATGGGAATATTTTTTGAACTTTGAACTCCATGGTTTTCTTACCATGGTATTATAATTTAAAACACTATATAAAAAGTCCACATTAGATATTGAAGATAAGATTTGATGAAAAGGTGAAGAAATTCACTTCGGTCTTAACATGAGTATGAGTACGTAGTTTTGGGTTAGAGAAAGTATCTTACAACTTACTACGCGAGAGACCTTAGGAGATACTGCGGTGGTCTATGAGACCCCTCTAGCTATGTGCTTGAAGGTGGAATTTATTCTGAAAATATTTGAGCATTAATGAAACACTTTTAGAGAAATAGGATCAATGTTTTAAGTTGATGTGTTTGTTTACTTGTATTTTATGTTATCTAAAATTGCTAAGTAAGTTTTTTGATCTATAATTGCATAATAAAGTTATATTTATGATTTGTTTTACATTTTTTTATGTGAATAAGTAAGATCACCAGTGTGAAGCTCATTTGATAGTTGTGTTTAAAAAGCCAATATAGTTGATAGATGCCTTTCTGTGACTACGACACTTAGAAATGAATCAAAGCCCTTAAGCCATAGTCCACTATCTCATGAGTATTATTGTGACTGTGGTTCTAGCATCCCCTTATATTGCCTCGTGTGAGACTTCGGTCTACACAAGAATATCATTGTTGGAAGAGTAGGTAATAGTGGGTTTTGTTTCTTCATGCGACCACATTGAACACAGGTGTGAAGCCCCATCAAGCCAATAAATGGTTTTGTTGCCAAGATTCTGTACAAAGATGGGGGCGATGAGATTACGTGAATATGTTCTTAAGCATGAACGACATAGTATTATAGTTGAAGCACATGGCAAAGTATACGGGGGTCACTACGCAGGAAAAGCCCGCTGCGTAGAAGATTCTATGAGTTGGATTATGGTGGCCCACGGTCTTAAAAGTTGAGGTATTGCTGTGTGTAATAATGATGTTTGTTGGAAAGTGACATTAGTCAAGGAATGAAATTGCGGCACGACGAGTTATGTTGCAGAAGCTTTCGACAAATGGGGGTGTGAAATTTTGGGGGACCAAATGATCACGGAAAACGGGTGTGTGGTACATTACTGTTGGCAATGATACCTCACTCGGTGGGTTGAGGCACAACCAATGAAGAATTTTACTACGGACACAATTTTCATTTTCGAGCATATTGTGTCATGGTTTAGTTGTCCCAAAAATCCTAATGAGTGACATGGGCATGCATTTTTGAATAGCACTATTGAAGCCTTGAATAAAGAATTCACAAATGGGTCACCGAGAAGAGTACGCCATATCATGCCCAAGTGAATGGCTTGATCGAAGCCTTCAACAAAAATTCTAGAGAATGCATTGATAAAGGTGTGCAACGTTAATAGGAATAATTGGGATACGCATTTACTATATTTTTGTAGAATACATAACTACATGTAAGTTGAGATCGGACCATTGCATGGTGTATGGACGGGGAAGTAATGATTCTATTAGGTATAGTGTACTATTCTTAACATGTATCGATGAAGAGTATGAAAGATAACGACGATATGGAGAGCGGGGGTCGGTGTGATAGTTTGAGCTAGAAGAGGATAGGTTCATCATTTGGTTTGACGGGTCCGGAAGAAGAGAGGAGAAGGCATGTCTGTGAGCATATTAAAAAGAAACATTCAAGGATGGGGACCTAGTTATTTGTATGAGTTTTCAAGTTTACGAGCGCAAGTATCTTGGTAGGGTCGCATCGTTAGTAATGTCTACGGAAGGAGGTACGATCCGGTTGGAGAGCTAAATGGAGACGTATTTCACGGACGTATTAATGGCGACGCGAAATTATGGGGGCCGGCTCCACCCTAAAATTTCACAATATATAGTCATGAGAAGAGTCTACATGCTACGCACAATGTATCGAGGGCATAAGCCTATAATAGGTTGGAAGTTCATATGAGGCGTGAGTTCCCGGGCGAGCATGAATCGAGCAATGCGGCTTCGGGAGAGCATGGCTAAGCGAGCGAGGTACGAATTTTTAAAAAACGGTGTGCCGAAGAATTCCTGCCCGAAGGATGCCTTGAGCAGCATCAAAGCAAAGATATATGGTGCACCAACATTGTGACTCAAGATGAGTCACGGTTTGTCTTTGAGTTTTGTTGAACACGATACCCCTCGAAGAAAGTTAAGAAGAAAGACTGCGGATCCAAGGAGCGAGGAGCGCATGGAAACAGTGAATTTTGAGTCTCGAGAGGGCTTTGGGGTGGGTAAAGGCCCTTATTTTGTAAAATTATGGGAATATTATGTGAATGTTGGGGAACTCCACCATGGTTTTAGTATAGGTGTATTGTATTATAAAAGACTATATAAGGAATTCTGGGATAGATCTTGAAGATAAGATTTGATAAAAAAATTGATGAGATGCACTTGGATGTAACATTTTTTTTAGTTTGAGTCTGTGGTTTTGGGATTAGAGGAAAGGCTCTTTTAGGTAGATGCATCAAGACCTTAGGAAGTTTGCGGTGAGTGTACGGATCCCTTCAATTGAGTGTGCAAAGGTGATTGTATGAGAAAGATTTGAGAAGCGATATTGAAACACTTTTGAAAACGGATCGGTGTTTTAAGCGATTTGATGTGTTTTTTAGCATATTTTATGTTATTTTCTCTGTTAATGGTTTTGATATATAATTTCTTAGCGAAGGTATTTTTATGGTTGTTTACATTGTTTTTATATGAATAAGTAAGATCACACAATCGCAAGTTTGTTTGATAGATGTGTTGAACGACGGTATAGTTGATAGATATGCTACTGTGAAGCTATGCTAAGTATACAGAGGATGCCTAAATCCATAAGTCCTGTCCCTATGGATGTAGACACCTAGTTCTAGCATCCCCCTATATTGTCTCGGGTGAGATTTTGGTCTACGCAGCCGGATACGTTATCGGAAGGGCCGGTAATGGTGGGTTTTTGGTTTGTGCGGGGAACATTGAACGTGGGTCTATGTGTAGAAATTTGAATAATAGCTAAATTATTCACGAGATTATCGATTACACACTATTTGAGCTTCATGCATAATACATAACCTCTTCTACAATTGATCATCAATTTGCGGAAATAGAAACGATCGCATGCACACATTAAAACATAATCGAAGCACACATATAACACGGTATGTAATGAGAAAGCTTACAGCTGAAAACCACCAAATATATATGTATATTATAATGATAGATAACATGTAACAATACATAGCACAAACTCCTCACAAGCTCTCATCACTATCTCGAATTATTGCAAAAACTAGCTCGGATACGAACAAGTCACGAGTTTAAGTCTATCTGTATTTACTGCCTCTACACGCAATCCAAGATGAGAATGAATGAGATCCCAAGTTCAAATCCCACTAGCTTATCTGCGCGATCCTCATTGGAAATCTCAATCAATGTGTGTGCAAATCTCATGCGCAAGTATAGTCTGTTGATGATCTGCACTCACCCTTTCACCCTCCTAACATGGTCTCCATGTTGTCCATGCATTGCGATTAGCTGATGTATTCTTTAGTTGATTTATGAGTTCATAATTAGTGAATTAATTAACAATTAATTCACACCCTCATCACTAGTGTATTTATACGAGGTTGAACTAAATACGGCTAGTTCAGGCTAAAGCAAGTTAATAGAACACAGCTCCATCAATTTGTCTCATCGACTCCACCAAGCTACGCACATGAGTTCTAGCGGGGTCAACCATGCAATAGCTCAACCCAAACATGGGGAAAAGTGTATTTCCTTCATCGGTTGCATGGCCACATCCAAGCATCAAGTAAGTGCTCAAGAGGATAAGATAATGTTTATAGTCTAAATATTATTAAGAGCTAATAATCCGTGATCTGTTTTTAGTGGCGGTCTACAGAAATGAACTCATGATGTCTAAAAATAGAGATCCATATATTTTTACCAAATTGACCAATCATCCATAAATAGCATCAACTCCTGGGCCACTGTTCGTGCCATGTCTAAAAATAGACATAGTCAAAAAATAGACTTTGCGACAAAAATCACTGTGTGGCCCCACCTAGTTTGGTGATCACTTTCCAACTAGGATCGGGAAAGATGTTTCGGGATACCTCCTTTATTATGCTTGTTATTGTTGCCATCTTCAACACTCCCTCTCAACGAAAGTGCCTTCTTTGCCATGCAACATGCTGACTCCCGCACGTGCAACCTTCACAAGCACCCATCTCTGACTCCGTATACTTTCTGTGACTCCTCTGAGCGAATAGGCTCCAAACAACTCAATCGGTGATTCATCTATCATCAAAAGTCTTCAACTTGTTGGGCCCAATTTTCATGTCATCGGGAACCCGCTGCCCATTTTGTTGAACTCTTACTGTGCACTCTTGCACTTGTTACACATCGCTACGGTTAGCACTCACGTGTAAAACCTTTGTCAATTTGATACTGCATCAATCCAGCTTATCATGCTATTGCTCTATGTGGGCACCTCGTGGCAAGTTCAATTCATGAGATCCACACCATCTCGGTAGATTACGCGAAAATCTCCGCATGGGATTAATCATGCATGTAGCCCCCACCTCTCCTCGGTGGTACTATGCACTCCCTGCCGCCCATACGCATGAAATTTCTCTACATGAGTGGTTTCTTCCACTCCATGATCCTCATCTTGTGGCTGCTCCACATCCCAAGGTTCACTTTCTTGCCATGCCAAGAAACTTGCTCCTCACTACGAGCATCAGTTGCATGTCTTTCTTCAACGTTGGGAAGCTCACCTTTATACATCCCATCTGCTTTAAGTCTATAGAGATTCTTTACTTAGAATCCCAACCTTCTTGATTTTTCCTATTTGCCTTGTCTTTAGGAAGGAAAAATTTTCATCATATGAAGACAACCATGTATAATCTAACATTGTGACTGAATCCAAATTCTTCTTTAAACACAGGAACATGCACTACATCTTGTAAAATAGGTTTCGACTCCCTCTAAAGGTTATGGTACCAATATTTGGTCGCATTTATGTCATCCATTTTTCGCCCAACTCAACATGCAATGGAGATCTTTCTCCACCAAGTCACTAAAGATTCATCTCCCATCATGTGAGAAAATGCCACTATTATCAAAATACCACCAAATTCAATGCACTGAGCACCATGCATGCGATCAATGATCCCGACTCAAATTGCGAGGCAAGAGCCTCACAGAGCTCGACTCCGGTAACTTGCTTGTTCTTCTTCTTGTGGACAATTCGTAGGCGTAATGCCCATGCTCGTAGCGATGAAGCACTTCACTTTGGACATGTCCACGCTCTTTACCATACTTACCGGATTGAGGAAGCATTCTTCTTGCCCTTCCTTC
The DNA here is from genome assembly GCA_034641835.2 of Pinus albicaulis. Lineage (NCBI taxonomy): Eukaryota > Viridiplantae > Streptophyta > Pinopsida > Pinales > Pinaceae > Pinus > Pinus albicaulis. The sequence goes on along the minus strand of CM076577.1, from coordinate 144,584,677 downwards.
CTTGCTTTGGCAGTAAAAGTGCAATCCTCTTGTCAGATGCCTTTGATGAAGATCCATCCTAATTACTCCACCTTATCTCCTCTTGCGCAGGAATCAGGGCTAAAGTCGCTCCCATCACGGCAATTTCTCCCAACCATTGACGAGTCTCGGTAACTATGCCAACTCTTCGACGAAAGCCAAGCTCACCAAGTCTTCTTCATCACCACTAACTCTACACTCCCAAGCTCATCTGGGTGGACAAACCTTTTTCAAGTATACGAATAGTGTCATTCTTCTCCATATTTATTTTCCTTGGTTGTCCTTGAGTGCCAACTTCCTCTGGTCACTCTTGCTTTGGAATAAATATGTCAATGATTCACATCAAAAATGGAAAGCCTTACCATACGGTGGATACTATACTGATCTCCTTCAGCACCCTCCATAGAGAATCCTTCGACACACTTGTTGTCTTCTTTTGCCAAACCTCAACCAAGGCTACATCGCTAGGCTTTGAACTTCAACATCTATGAACTCCTTTAGCCCATTGTCATCGAGCACGCCTCCATCCTATCTCTCCATGCAATATAATTCGAGCTACCTTCAAGAGCATACTCCAATTGCAATCCTTGATAAGACATTTTGGCTTCAACATAGAAAACAACTGCTGCAAGTTCGAATTCCACCCGACTCAAAACTCAGCAGCTTCGATCTAAAAATTTGTGAGAAAAAAGTATTTCAACGGAGATTAATTTGTAGGGAATTTCTTCCGGATATATCACCTTTCAAGAAAGGATGGATCAGAAGGCTACCTTCGCTTACGGACTCTCTCTACCAAAATAAGTTGTAATCCTTGTAATAGTCCGATGATCAATTGCTCTACGATACCATGTAGAAATTTGAATAATAACTAAATTGTTCATCGAGATTATCACGATTACACACTATTTGAGCTTCATGCATAATACATAACCTCTTCTACAATTTATCATCAATTTGCGGAAATAGGCAGGTTGCATGCGCACATTAAAACATAATCAAGCACACATATAACACGGTATGTAATGGGGAAAGCTTGTTGAAGAAAAACCCCCAACTATGCGCGTATATTATAATGATAGAGAACATGTAACAATACATAGCACAAACTCCTCCCAAGCTCTCTGGCCACTATCTCCAATTGTTACACACAAACTAGCCTCGGATACGAACAAGTCACGGAGTTCAAAATCTCCTCCATTGTTTACTGCCTCTCTGTGATCAAGATGAGAATGAATGAGATCAGGGTTCCAAATCCCACTGACTTATACTACATAATCCTCATTGGAAATCTCAATCAATGTGTGTGCAAATCTCATGCACAAAGTATAGTCACAAATGATAATTACACTCACCTTTCACCCTACGAAATAACTGGTCTCCAGCAAACATCACATGCATTTGCAATTAGCTGATGTATTCTTTAGTTGATTTATGAGTTAATAATTAGTGAATTAATTAACAATTAATTCACACCCTCTATCACTATTGTATTTGTCAGTTAGACTAAATACAACTAGTTCAACTAAGTTAAGCGAACACAACTCCATCAACATCTCATCAACTCCACCAAACTACGCCACATGAGTTCTAAGCTGAAATCAACCATCAATGAGCAGCTCAGTAACCCTTAGGAAAAGCATATTTCATACATGCATTTGCATGTGCCACATCTGACATCAGGCGAAGTGCTCGAGGATAAGATAATGTTTATAGTCTAAATATTATTAGAGCTAATAATATTAAGTGATCTATTTTTAAGTGGCGATTCTAAGAAAAGCTAGGAAGCTCCTTAATAAAAATAGAGATCCATATTTTTGCCAACTTTTACCGATCATCCATAAATAGCATCACATAACTCATAGACCATGATCGACATGTCTAAAAATAGACATAGTCTAAAAATAGATTTTGCAACAAAAATCACTGTGTAGCCCCCACCTAGTTTTGGTGATCACTTTCGACTAGGATCGGGAAAGATGTTTCGAGATGCCTCCTTCACTTTTTCTTGTTGCCATCTTCGCTTACTCCCTCTCAATAAGAAAATTTGTCTTTGCATGCGACATGCAACTCCATGCATTCGCCACCCCACCTTCCTGCTCCCATACAACTCCATGCATACGCTCTGCAACTCTACGGCGAATAGGCTCCGACAACTCCAATCGGTCGATGCATCTATCATCAAAGTCTTCGACCTGCTTTGGACGATTACGTATGTCGAGTTCTGCCTTTGATGGACGCTCTTGCCCATGCCTTCTCTTATGGCATCAACTCGGTTCGCGCTCCCGGTGTCAGAACCTTTGTCACTTTGATCTACCGTCAATCCAATTTGTCATGCTCACATTTTGCTACACATGTGGGCATCTGCCGTGGCCAGGGTTCAATTCATGAGATCCACACCATCTCCATGAATGCCGCAGAAATCTTCGCATGGGATTAATCATGCATGTCGCCCCACCTCTCACTGGTGGTATGGTTGCATGCACTCTCTACCCATCGGCACGAAATTTCTGCGAAATTAGTTTCTTCCACTCCATGATCTCATCTTGGGGGTATCCATCAGGGTTCACTCTTACTGATCTTTGAGAAACTTATCCTCTCAAGCATCCAGTGCATGTCTTTCTTGCTTCTAACGATGGAAGCTCATAGACATCCCATCTACTTCAAGTTTGTGAATTCTTTGCTCGAATCACAACCTTCTTCAGCTTGTCCTATTTCATGGCAATGACTTTTTCCTTCACGAAGACAACTTCATACCCTTTATCCTCTAACATTGTTGAGATCATAATTCTTCTTTCGCTTTGAACATGCACTACATCTTGTAAAAGAATGAGTTTACGCTCCCTGCGAAGGTTATGATACCAATGTCGGTCGCATTGTATCGTCCATTGTCGCCCGACATGGGCGGAGATCTGTCTCCACAGAGTCACTAAGATTCATCTCTAGTCATGTGAAAGAATTGCCACTATCAAAATACCACCCGGATCCCAATGCACTAGACACCATGCATGCGATCAATGAGAAGTTCGGCTCAAATTTTAAGGCAAGAGCCTCACATTTTAACTCCGGCGACTTGCTTGTTCTTCTTCTTGTGTGGACAATTCGTGGCGTAATGCCATACTTTGTGGCCAGAGAAAACATACTTTGGACATGTCCCCGCCCTCTGAGCGGATTGAGAAGGTGCTTCTTGCCCTTCCCCCTTCCTTTCTTTGGCGGCGAAAAGTGCGATCACTCTTCATGCGGTACCTTTGAGAGGCAGAATCCATCCCAGTACTACGCCTTATCTTCTCTTGCACAAGATGCGACCAAAGTCGCTCCCATCTGGCAATTTCTCCCAACCATTGACGAGTCCTCGTAGCTATGCCAACTCTTCGAGAAGCGAGAGAGCCAAGCTCACCAGGTCTTCTTCATCCACACTAACTCCTACACTCCCCAAGCTCATCCTGCCGGTGGACAAACTTTGCTCAGTATCACCGGAATAGTGTCATTCTTCTCCATCTTCGTACGAGTTTGTACGTAGGCGCCCGCTTCCTGCGAAGATTTGCTCTTGCTTTGGAATAAATGCATCAAAGTTTCCACATCAAAAATGGAGAAGCGCACCATCAGGGGGCACCGGATGCTATGAATCCTTCACGCCTCCAACGAGTCCTTCGACACCTTGCTGTCTTCTTTGCCAAGCCTCAACCAAGTGCATTGCTGAGCTTTGGAACTTCGACATCTATGAACTCCTTGACCCATTTTCATCGAGCACCACCTCCATCCTATCTCTCCATGCAATATAATTTGAGGCGCAACCAAGAGCATACTCCAGTCGCAATCCTTGATAAGACATTTTGACTTCAGCTTTCCAAGAAAACAACACAGCAAATTCAATTCCCTTTGACTCAAAAACTCAACATACATTCAAAAAATTTAGCGAAACAAATTATTTCTGCTGCAAACATTGTAGGGGCATTTACTAGATATCACCTTTGAAAGGATGGATCCGAGGCTACGGCAAAAACTTCTGAGACTCTGTCTCTGAAATAAATTGTAATCAACGTAATAGATCAAGTGATTGTCATGTGTGAGAGTGGAATATTAGATAAATTATTCCTTTGAGATTCTCGATTACTATTTGAGCTTCATGCATAATACCTGTATCTTCTGCAATTGATCATGATTTGCCGAAAAATAAAGCGATCGCATGCGCATTAAACATAATCAAGCACACATATAACACGGTATGTAATGAGAAAGCTTACATTTAAACCCCAACTATCGTATATTATAGCCCAGTAGAGAACATGTACTTGTTACACCAGCACAAACTCCTCACAAGCTCTCAAAACTATCTTCAATTGGTACACACAAACAACTCGGTCTGAACAAGTCACCGAGTTCAAATCTCTCATTTCGCTACGCTTTGTGATCCAGGATGAGAATGAATGAGATCTAAGTTCCGTCCCTGGCTTATACCTCATAGTCACTCCTTGTGGTCTGATCAATATGTGCAAATCTCATGCACAGTATAATCCACAAGCTTGGTAAATCACACTCACCGCTGCCTCTATGTGGTCTCCAACAGGTATAGCCATTGCGATTATTTGATGTATTATTAGTTGATTTGCTAGACAATAATTAGTGAATTAATTAAAAATTAATTCACTATAAATGCTGAGTATGTTTATAAATTGTAATGAAATACAACTAGTTCAACTAAGTTAAACCGAACACAACTCCATGTGTCCTCATCGACTCCACCAAACTGCTTACATGGGTTCATGGATCAACCATGCAATGGCTCAACTAACCATGGAAAAAACGTATTTCCTTCTTTATTCCACATGTATACATTAAAACATCAATGAGTGTCAAGATAAGATAATGTTTATAGTCTAAGTATTATTAAGAAACTAATAATATAATGGTAGTCTATTTTTAAGTAAAATTAAACAGAACCTCATAATATCTAAAATAAGATTATATATTTTTATAATAAATAAATATTCATAGTAGAATCTGCAACTCATAGACCATGATCGACATGTCTAAAAATAGACATAATTAAAAATAGGCACTTTGTGACAAAAATCACTGTGCTTCACTAGTTTTGGTGATCACTTTTAGTAGGATACAGAAAAAATGTTTTGAGTTACTTACTCCTTCGATGTTTCTTGTTGCCATCTTCAACACTATACCCCCATTAAATAATGGTACATTAATAGGAGAGTCCATAAGTTAATTGTGATTTGCACAGATATGAGAACCCACTATTATGACCCTTTGGAAATATGATGCTTTAGCATAAGTGAAGTCTCACGAGGAAATATGAGGATGCTAGAACTGGAGGTTTGGATCTAGAGGGACAATGTATGGTGGATTGCAAGCTACATTCCTTCCTAACTTATAAAATCTTCTGGTGATCTTATAATATCGTGGTGTTGTTAAACACATGTCATCTGAACACCAAACTACATGATCTTACTTGTTAAGCATAAAAACAATGTAAACAACCATAAATGGAACTTCGCTATGCAATTATAGATCAAAACACTTATAGATAACATAAAATACAAGTAAAAATAAGCACGTCAACTTAAAACAGCAGTCCATCTTCAAAATTATTTCATTAATGATTAGATCTTTCTCATACAAAAAATTCACATTGCGCACTCGGCTGAGACTTCTGGTCTCCCATGTAGCTACAAAGACGCACCATAACCCAAAACCATAGAATAAGAAGAAAAAAAGATGTTGCATCCAAGTGCATCTCATCAATTTTCTGTAAAATGTATTTTCAACATCTAACCTATATTCATATATAGTCTTTTTTACATTACAATACCATGGTGCGAAAACCATGGGTGGGTTCTAATGTTCTGAAATATTCCCATCCTTTAAAAAATAGGGGCTTTGACCCACTAAAGCTAAGACTCAACATGCACTTTTGTTGCCTTGCTCTACTCATTGATGTTTTATTAGGTCTTTCTCTAACTTTCTTCAGTTCTATATTAAAAATGTATTGTGATTTAGGCAAAATAACATATATCTAGTTAATAACTTTAATTCGTGATCATATGTTTAACCTGGGCCATCATTTATTCATTAGACATTAATTAAACAATAACAGTAAAGAACAGAACAAACCATCACACTTAAAACGTACAACATGGACATGAGTATTTTTAAGTGAAGTAATGTGGGATAAAACCCTTTCATTGTCTTTGTCTTCATTTTTATTATAAACATATTACAATATTTAATGGACCAAACTCATAGCAGTATACACCCATATAGGAAGGCTACAACCTTCTCTCATTTCTCAATGCCCACTAGAAAGGAGCTCCAGCACGATCGGTTTCTTGGCACCCAACGGAAGGATCTCCAACTCCATGATCATATTTTACTAGCTACAACTGGAAGAGATTTGACTCCTCATTAGGCTCCCATATCAACACCTTTTGGACCACATTTCTTATTTTTATCTACTAGATAAACACATCTCAAAACATCAAAAAATTTTAGACCCTTTTCATACGCATATTTTCGGTTTGGACCCTTCCATCATTTAAAACAAATACTAATTTAGAATTATGGAAACAAATCACTTAATCAACGGAATCGCTGAATCAACAAATAAATCCTTTGAATCTCAATCAACCAATGCAACTGATCAAACTAAGCACGGACAATAAATAATATCAATGCATAACCACTCAATAAATATACCAAGAGAAACATTTGTTACCCATCACAAAAACCAAACATTTGCTACTACAAACCTTGATCAAGCATACATCATATTGTATATGTTATTGTAGAATCATACCCACGTATGTACATTCTTCACCTAAAACAAGAGGACTTTTTATACGGAATCTCAAAATTATGAACAACTAAGTCTGAATCAGCATCATACTAAATCAATCAATACGAATCACATCACCGAACTCATCAACGTCTGAGATCACTACTGCAGTGGCATCACCACTAGTCGACATATCAATCATTCCATAAAAAAAATCAACCCAACTGGAAATTCATCAGGATAAAAATTATCATAAGAGATACTTTATTGACATACGTCAACAAACATATCGAACAAATCAACCATAATCATCATCTCATCGCAAACTAGCATTTGCTACACGGCTATTATAAATAACATTTTTGTATGTATACGTGCTTCCCATGTTGAAACCTGTCTGATTCTGGCACATGAAATGTATACGCAATTACCTAGAAGTAGATCTTTGTATGTACATGACTTATAAAAAAAATAGCCTATAGATCTATAATCAATGTGTCATACCTTCACTACACAACACAACATATGTCAAACCAAACTCATACACACACTATTATAGAGAGACACATCATAATACAACATCACAAATCTATCAAACCAAAAACAAAATTATCTAGTATGTAATCATTTCAGATCTGCAGATCTAATTCATCTCCATGCTCCTTAGCACATCTATTTAAGATTAATTCATTCATAAATAATCCATCACATGCACACTAACACTTGATCTCCATCTCCTTATATAGTATAAGCCTTGATACCTTGAGCCAATCTCATATGATATGATGGTATTCTTTGACGAAATAAATACTCAGATTTGTCCTCCAAATACTATGGCCAAGAACATAGTAAATACACTTAGTATTCATAATACCATGGTGCGAGATTTTACACAACTTATCTTCACCATACACGTATGTACTGCAACCCTTTCTCTTCACGGGACCTCCATATGCTTTCACACTTTATCTTTACCATTATTTTGTCCTCCTAAACCTTTAATAGCACTCTATATACTGTAGTATCTATATGTCATTTTGACATCTTTATCAATTAGGTTTCCATCATGGACAACACATTAACCATATTTCTAAAAATCTCTCCCTTTGGACTTGATGGAAACCACTTTGGTGTTTGGTCACCACCACGTAAATACCTTCAAACACATGTAAACAAACCAAGATAAGCACCAAGATTCTCTCCCAAATCACAGCTTCTTTTCAAGCATTCTTATCAGAAAGCCTGGAAAACTACTCTCCCCTTTGACATCGAGGGAAAAGGTTGACCAATTTTGAATGAAGACTTCTCTCCCTTTGTGAGAGGATCATTTTAGGCACGATATGTTAAATATTAACATTGTATCTTGACCATACTCCCAGGCATATGTTGTCTCTTCTAAAGTACATGACTCTATAAATCAGCCAAATAGGACCTTTCCTATCACCGGTGACTCATACATCAATCCCACAACATAGTGGATTAACATATTTGACTCAACATTACAGATGCCAAAAATAATGGGATTACATGCATAAATGACTTGACCCCAATATTCCCTTACATGGTTGAATTGTACAATGATTTTTCAACAACTAGGTCTTTACATGGATACACATCCAAAAAACATATATTACATTTATAAGCAAAACCAAAGACCTCGATAGTGAGGTAGGAAGACCATGATAGTCATCAAAAACCACTATATAGGATCCTACAACATGAACATCACAGCCATCATGATGTAGCATGTTCTTTAGCATCAACATGTGACCAAATATGCGATGTTTTCAAGCATCACCAAATATTTTTAGCATCAATATATCAATAACCATCCTCTTATGTAACCATACTTCCTACTATCTTCATGTACCATGCCTTTTAATCATATCATGAGAATTATAATTCATAGGCAACAATATTACCATTCTCTTGGATCATGATGTAAATCCATATGCATCTATCAAAGATAAGGATAGTTTCAAAATTAATCAACGAAGTATCAAGAACAATTCCATAGAAAAAATTCACCAATATGCAATCTCAAGTAATAATCCGTAATATCCTAACTCACAATTCATTGATATCCCATGAAATAGAATGAAAATATGTATCAAACTCATCATCATCAAACAATAATAGCAGAGATTGTGCAATCAAGCTGCAGTAGTAACTTATATCATGATTTCATATCATCCAAGATCAACATGCTATACATACGAAGAGGCATAATCCTCAAACAACAAATCATATGTTGCATAACATATACATGCATCTTCATAAGTGTGGAAAACGAGGAGAAATCTTCTTTCCTTCATAAATTTGATCAACATCATCATAAATACTATCTCATAGAAACATACATGACTTTCAAGATCAAAACTCACACATATACGTGATTTCCCTTCATGAGATCCACATTCACAAAGTAAAATGCTAACCCTTCATAACCACAACTCCCACATGAACCTATCTTGCATGTTCATGTTCACATCAAATGCGAGCGTACGATAATATAAGCATCTCCAAATGAATATCAAACCAACATGGGGATCATCATCAGATATACATATGTATAGCTGCGTCACGAGATCAAACATCATTGATCTTGAGGACTTGATAATCATCACCTTCTCTTCATGAGGTCATGTAACTCACATTACTTATCTTGATTACTATGAAGTAAACTTAAAAAAAATGGACGTAGTTGGAACCATCTTCTTTTAATATGAATATGAAGAAGAGCAACTATCCTCCTCGTTTTGCGAAATTCATTTCTTTAAATGCGTATCATATGTCTAGATTTCTATATCCTCTTTCTATGACCTTTCCAGTTTCTTCATCTATAACCTTGCATTTGGTTAGCGTAAACAAAATTAAATTTCCTTTTATCCACCATTTGACCTACACTTAGAATATTCTTCTTTATCCCTTGAACTAATAAATTATCATATTGTCTTTTATTTATTTATTAAGTTTAAGTCTTCCTTCTCTAAGAACCTTTGTTGGAGCACTATTTCCAAAACCAACACTTACCTACATCTATGTTTGAAGAGACTCTTAAACTTTTTCTCTTATCTCTAGTCATGTGATGAGAGAATCGCTATCTATGTACCATTCATCTTAATGTTCAAACAATCATAGAGAAATACCACACCTTATATATTCTTTTTCTTTTCTTCTTATTATGAGAAATGTTGGTGGATTCATCTTTGAGATCTTTTGACATCAATATTTTTATCTTATTACGCGATCCATTGATTTCTTTTTGCATTCTTTTTGCTACATGCCAAACTTTTTACAAGCATAAAATCTTGTATGACTAGAAAAGGTATCGGATGGATAATAATATTTATGTTTCATATTCCTTCTATTGAAATCAATAGCTTTGTGACCAAATATGTTGGAAGAAAAAAAATATCCTCTAACGAAACTTGAGTACACAGGAGATGATGTTATTCTTACATGAGATGAATTCTTGCTTGAGATTGAAAAAATGTGTGTCTACAATTGGGCACCAACATGTCCATAATTGTGACATATAAATCATTCAAAATTATTGTTGAGGCAAGGATCAATTATTTTTTCTATTATTGGTGCATATGATTTCTTTGAAAATTCATCTTTCTTGGATATAGATCTGGTTGAATTTATTTTTAACAAGGATTTTCGTTTGTATCCCCTTCAATATGCTTACAAAAGCCTATGAACTAGATTCTCCTTTTTACGGTTCATGAAAAACACCATATTTAATGGAGGGAGATATTTGACTATTAAGAATGTTATCCAAAATCTTAGTACTATCTTGAAATCTCAAGTGTTTATCCTTTCTTCTAATTTACCTTTTAGAATGTTTACCTCAACCTCCATTCTTTGGTATTGCTCTTCCTTTTCTAGATCTTTCTTCTTCATTCCTTCTTCCAACCTTTCTTCCTTCTTCCACTTTCTCCTTTTAATTTGATAATTTCTTCCTTGAGCCCATTCTCTTATAAAATTCTTTAAAATGCTTGACGTGGCTCTTCATTTTCATTTGTCGACTTTTCAAGATCTTCTCTTAGATAGATGATCTCAACTTCAGAGACCTTCACAATATTGTTTAGATTCTAATACAACATTCTTGATTTAACATGATCCCTAATATCACATGACCGCAACTTATCTTTATGATTAATAATACTCGCTTTCAAAGATCATGTTTTCTTATAAGATTAAAAATTTCTTCTAACAGCATGTCGGATTCGGTAAATCCATCGACATAAAAAAGGATTTTTTATCATCACATGTTCATATTTTGACACATTGTGCAGAAATAATATTACATGATAATTCTCTGATGAACAACCTTCCTTTGGTTTTCTTCATGGATTCCATAGCAGCTTATCCCATCTTTGCGATTGCACTTAATGTATAACCCTTTTTAATGTTGAATCGGAGTATGTGATTAATCATGTCACTTAGTGCCTTGTTGTTATTTAGCACTTGTTAAATGCGATAACAAGAATCCTTTGACCAAGCGAGAAATATATTATCCGTAAAACTCTAGCATACCAAACAGCAGAAAACACAACTTAGAAAAACAAAAAAGTGTCGAATCTATATCACAGCATAAGGTATATTTTCAACATTTTTTTAAAAAGGTATAGTAAGAAGTGTTTTTTGTGCAAAAAACATGAAAACAAAAAGTGTTGATTACGCATCACCACTTTTTAAAGAACTAAATTTTCAACATTTTTAAAAATGACACTAAAAAGCCAATTTTTTTGGTGCAAAAAACATGAAAATGAAAGTGTTGATGCTAGAATAATGTCTTTTCTTTTTACGAGGGAAAATTTTCAACAAAACACGAACGAGTGTTGATTGTGGAATAACATCTTTTTTTCTAAAGTAAAAATTTAAACATTTTAAAAAATGGCAGTATAAACCAATTTTTTTTGTGCAAAGACACCACAAAAGGAAAAGCGTTGATGTAGAATAACATCATTTTTTTCAAGGTAAATTTTCAACATTTTCTTAAACTGATGTTAAAGATAAAATATCATGACTACGAACAACTTTAAAGTTCCAACGATTTTCAAGCATGACATTAAAGATAAAATATCACGCCTTTGAAAATCCTTAAAATTCCAACAATTTTAGGCATGACATTAAATATTAAAATATCATGTCTTTGAAAAACATTAAGACCAAACATTTCGGTCATGGTGCTAAAGAAAGAAAAATAATTTAGGCCCATTTTCAACGATAGCATTAAAATTAAAAATATCACGACTTAGAAAAACATTAAAAATCTTGAAAATTTTTCAACCATGGAATTAAAACCAAAAAGATCATGACTACAAAAGAACAAGTTTTGAAAAATGTTCCAAGCATGACATTAGGGAAAAAAATTGACTAAAAAAACTATAAAAATGAATTGAATGAAAGAGTTATTATGCAAGAGTAATTTAATTTTTAAATATTAAATGAACCTAAGACAACTTGATGCTGCATTGCAACAAAAATTAAAAAATCAACTATCAAATTGACATGGAGTGTAGGTGAATTAGGCCATTGTACTCAAAACTTAAAGACCAACCATGGAAATTGACACATTGTGGGGGCATGCCAGTTTGTACGTAATGAAAATTTTAAAATCCAGCTATCCAAATTGTGCATAATGAGATTGGGGTGGTAGTCGAGCATTGACACAAACATTGTAGGAAATAAAATAAAATAAAATAAAAACCAAAATAATAATAAATCTAAATGTAAACCCGAATCGGCGCCTTTGCCACGATTTAAATTTTTTTATTTCACGAGATAATTTTGATTTTTTACATTTTTATGGGGTCTTTAACTATATATATTTTTAATATTTGATTTCTTTTTGGTTTTTTTTTATGTCTTATTACGAACATGAAATCACCAACATTTATTATCCACAATTAATACATTACAAATCTAAGGTATAAAAAATAAGTCCTCATGACAAAAGGGTTGATGTTGCATCAACACTTTTTCATCGGTATGAAATAGCTAACATTTTAAAACAAATGTTCATACTTGATACATAAAAAAGTGTAAAGTGCCAAAAAATCAACCCTCTAAAAAAAAGGGGTTGTACATAACCATTTTTTCAAAATTGACATGAAAATCAATGACATTTAAAAAAAATAATAATAAGAAAATTTAAATTACGAAAAATATGCTTTTAAAAAAAATGGTTATTCTACATCATCACTTTTCAAAATTGACATGAAAATCAATGACATTATCGGAAGAAAATTCAAAGTGTAAAATATGTAAATGGCATTGCATCACCACTTTTAAAATACGGTGTTTTTTTACTACCTCAAAAAAGGGTAATCGATAATTTTCTCGTTTGATCGGTACCTATGTTTGACGAGGAAGTTTTAGTGAATCAATTTCATACTAAACACCAAACCTTGAGATCCAAGGTTCATTGAATTGGACTCACATCTTCTCTCCATTCTTGATAATTATCATTATTTGTCATATTCACTCCTTCATTATCTATTGTTTCCAACTTGCCTTGTTCTTAACTTCATTGTAATTTTTTAATATATTTTCTCTTTAAGAATACGCCTACATCTTTTAGCCACGAGTGCAGTTTAGTTGATTCATTGTCTAATGCTATTATCATCATCAATACATAAACAGAAAGGGAATGGACCATAATTGAACGAAAACCGCCTGATAATTATTTATTCTTTGTGTTCTTCATTCTTGATCAATAGAAAGTGAGAGTGCTTCAAGCTAGATATTTTGATCTTTATAACTATCACTCCTTTTGACATATCACTATAAATACTGGTGCCCCATGACTCTTTCCTTGAACTATCCTCTTCTTTCCCATCATCCCAATCCTCAGAATGGTTAATAGTGAAGTGACTTGCTCTAATTCCAATTGGCAGGAAAAAATGCGAGGAGGGAAGGGTGAATCAATATTTTAAACTCGGTTCAAATTTCAATTTCTTATTCATGTTTCTTTGATAAATAGGTAAATGCTTAACTTTTTAATTTAATTTATTTGTCATCCTATTTACGCTTGAACTTGATGCATCATTACTTCATTGGAAATTTTTGTAGTGTATTCGATGCATGGGCGGGCCAATGAAATAATACTATGCTTAATAGGGAGGTTTCTTTCCTACAATCAAGTCACGGTCAATTGGTTTGTTAGATCATTAGTGGAAAAAAATAATATGTAGTAAACTAAGTAAGAAACATAGCATGCTACATCAATGAAGAAATAAATAAAAAATAACATGTACGATATGAGTTGAATTGAGTCAAACACCTTTAATAACTCAAATGGAAGATGAGTGTTGGTGGTATAAAGAATAGAGATTCTAAATGCTAAAGCTGATGGATCTTGAAGCTATGGATCTCTGAGCAGCAAGGGTCTCTTCTCCAGCTATTTCAGCAAAGCTTCTCCTCTTCAGCGAACAGGCGGTAGATTGTGGACATGTGGTGAACTATGCTGGATTCTGGTGTTGGATATCCCAACTATGGAATCCTTCAATCCTCTTGCTGCCAGACAACACAAGTTGGTTTTCTCTCCATTTAGCTGACCTGTAATGTGTTCTCATGTTTCTCTTCCATTAGGTCTTTAATAAGAATTCAAATTTTCCCTCCCTCTCTTGGTACAAGAAGGATGTTGACTGAGTTGGAGGATGATTCCTTGTTCAATGCACTAAAGCCTCGAGGGTGGCTCCAAGGCGGCTATACTTAAGATTGAGAGCAGGAATCAACATCCAAGTGTGACAGTGATTAGGATGGTGACTTTTATGCACCGGTTTAGGTAGGCTATACAGGGATGATCCTGATAACCCATTGGCAGAAGTGAAGATGTAAAGGGAGGGTTAGTGATTTATGTCTGATTCAATAAACTTTCCTGCATGGCCAGGAAAAGTTAATCTTTCATCTCTAATGTGTTCTTTTTTAGCAAGTCATATTTGTACCTTCGTGACATTCTCTAATGTGTTTTCTTGTACAATTTTCATTCAAATTTCCCCTAATACTTGTGAGGTCTCGCTTGTATTGCCAAAATACATTATAGTTCTTTTATATTCGATTCAAGAAAGTAACTTGCTTGGCTGAAGTTAGAACCCTTTCCATAAAGTAAAGTTATCATTATGTAACGAAACACCAAAGATAAAATAAATACAATTATTGCGAGGAAAGCGTCGGACTTAGCGATAATGAAGTTGTATTCATATTTATTAGCTAACATGATGTGGAGCAAAAAGTGGTCATTAATATTCTTAATTTTAAATAGAGAAATTGCTATATTTAGGTTTTGATAAATTAATTGTGAAATAAAAATAGAAATTGAGTTTCTCTGCCATATAAAGGAGATTGAACTGAAAGTAGAGGGATAAACAAAGAAAATAAGTGTCATTTGTTTTGATAGGGAGTGGTTCCAATAAATCTATTTGGGGGACCCCGCAGGATATATATATATATATATATATATATATATATATATATATATATATATATATATATATATATATATATATATATATATATATATATATATATATATATATAAGATGGGGTTTGAGAGAGATAGAAAGTATGGAAAGGAGTGAGACAGAGTGTAAATAGGTGAGAGGAGAGAGCGAAGAGCATAAACAATTGTAATAACCAGCTAATCAAGGGCTTGGCTCTGTAAGTTCCTTTATTATTAATTATCAAGTGTTTTGTATTGATTGGGCTCTTTATTCAAACTATTGGTTTAAACCTATATTGAATCATATATATATTAAGTTATATAACAGGAGGATAATCGGATTGCAGGTGTGACGAGGGTCGTAGATCCAAACCCAATCAGCGAGAGAGATCTCAGCACAGTTGAAAACTAGCGCACATCGCATAGAACCGGGTTTAACGTTGAAGAGTCACAAGTTAAATTTTTTAACCAGCGACGTGAAGTGAAAAGTGGAGAGACAACGAGGATCGTTGGATCAAGGACTAAACCAACAGTGGATATCATAGCACAGGGAAGAAACTTCACAATTCGCAAGATTTAGAAGATAAGCATTCAGGCATCGCAAAGAAAACTAATTTTTTTGCGATGTGAAAAAGGGGAGGACACATGTTGCCTCAGTGCAACTTCACAGTTCACAAGGATTAAAGTTTAATTGTTAAATTTAAACAACAAATTGTGCGATTTGCGATGGCTGGTGCTTGGTCAAGCTTATTTTGGGACCCTCCGGTAAGGAATTTTGTGCATATGAATTGCTTTGGTTTGTATGTGTTTTTTTAAGTTAACGCTATTGATCGCACCAATATGTATGTTTAACGAGCCCTAAAGTTTAAAACAAATCCATTGTGGGTAATAATATTGTGTAGAGTGTAAACTCTATTGTTTCTGCACATACTCTGATATTTTTGCAGCTAGTCTTCATTAATTGGTATCAGAGCAGACTTGAGTCTGTTCTTGAAAGTTGGAGAAAATATGCCACCTAGGAGAGGAGCTGGCATAGGTTGTGGAAGACTAGAAGCTAATTCAATTCTGTTGGATGAAATTCGACATATTCATACAAGAATGGAGACAGTAGAGGTTTCTCAAAGGAGAACACCTGAACAAGGATATGTTAGCGCAGCAGAGGAAACTTATGAAGAAGCAGAATATGACGTAGCTAAAATGCTAAAAATGTTGATTAAGGAAAATGGAAGACCAAAGGTGGATGTACCTTTGTATGATGGAAATATCAATGTGGAAGAGTTAATGGACTAGATCAGTTCATTAGACAAGTACTTTGAATTTGAAGAAGTTGAAGACAAAAGGAAAGTGAAGTTTGTAGCTACCAGACTAAAGGGTCATGCAGCTATTTGGTGGGAGGAGTTACAGGTATCCAGACAATGAAAAGGAAATACCAAAATCAAGCGATGGGAAAAAATAGTAAGAAAATTAAAAATTAAGTTAATTCCCGAGGATTATCAGTTAAATATTTTTAAGAAATTACAGAATTTGAAACAAAAAGAAATGACAGTGAATAATATATAGAGGAGTTTATAAACTGAATATCAGAGCTAGACATGTAGAGGATGATGTTGAGAAAGTAGCCAGGTATATAAATGGCTTGAGGTATGATATCCAGGATGAGATCAATCTATTAAATCTGAAGACAATTGAAGATGCTTTCCAGGCAACCTTAAAAGCATAAGAGAA
Organism: Pinus albicaulis; assembly: GCA_034641835.2. Lineage (NCBI taxonomy): Eukaryota > Viridiplantae > Streptophyta > Pinopsida > Pinales > Pinaceae > Pinus > Pinus albicaulis. The sequence goes on along the minus strand of CM076577.1, from coordinate 144,567,692 downwards.
GATATAGAGAAAGCAAAGTCAGAATAATAGAGGAAATAGTTCAGCAAGAGGAAGAGTAACATTCAAACCCAGATTTCAACATTCCCAGAATGAAGTAGGAGGTTCGAGTAGTAGATCAGCACAAAGAGGAGACTTTGGTCGAGGAAGGTTTGTACCTAAAGGTAGAGGTCGAGGAAGAGATATTCGGTGCTTTACATGTGGTGAATGGGGACATGGGTCATGGGACTGTTCTAATAATAAGTAAAAAACCCAAAGAAATGTGAATTTTGCTGAAACAAAGGAATAAATTCCTCAGATTGCAGGTAAAGAGGAACCACCTAAAGCAAGAGAATCCTTGTTATTGAAAAGGGTATTGCTTAAAGCAGAAAAAGAAGCAGGAGAGTAAGCTTAGAGGAAGAATATATTCAGGACTATTTTCAAGTCCAAGGTAAAAATTTTCAAAGTGGTAATTGACAGTGGAAGCACTGATAACCTTGTTTCTACAGAGATGGTGGGAAAGTTTGGATTGGTAAATACAGTACACCCTACTCCTTATAAGATATCATGGCTACAAAAAGGACATCAGATTATTGTGACAGAAAAATGTAAGGTGGAGATCTAGATTGGTACTTACAAGGATGTTATATTATGTGATGTAATGTCGATGGATGTATGTCACATATTGTTTGGAAGACCTTGGCAGTTTGATCAGAAAGCCATACATTATTGCAGAAGAAAAACGTATACTTTGGAGAAGGATGGAAACAAACACACATTGATACCATTGAAGGATGAAGCTGACAAAGAAGCACCTGAAAACAATGTTATGCTAATGAGTGGGAAAGAACTGTTGCAAGAAGTGAAGAAGGATGAGGAGATGAATTTTGTTGTTGTAGGAATACACAAGGTAATTCTAACTTCCACAAATTTTATAATATTTATCTAAATAAATCTGAAATTTGTTGAATGATTTTTTTGATATTATTGTGGACGAGTTTCCAAGTTCATTACCACCAATCAGGATTATTAGTCATCACATTGATCTAATACCTAGAGCAAGTTTGCCGAACAATGTAGCATACAGGTTAACTCCTCAAGAAAATGAAGAAGTTGAAAGACAAGTGTAGGAGTTGATGGATAAGGGGTTGATAAGAGAGAGCCTTAGTCCATGTGATGTACCAAAAGTACTCAGTCCAAAGAAAGGTGGTGAATGGCGCATGTGCACAGTTTCTAGAGCCATAAAAAAAATCACCATCATCATTTTCCTTTACCATGCATGGATTATTTAATGGATTGCTTGAGTGGATCAACATATTTTACTAAGAAATATTTGAAGAGTGGTTATCATCAAATAAGGATTAGAGAAGGGGATGAGTGGAAGACTGCCTTCAAAACAAACAATGGTTCGTATGAATGGTTAGTGATGCCTTTTGGGCTCACTAATGCACCCAGCACATTCATGAGATTAATGAATGAAGTCTTGAATGAATATGCAAGCAAGTTTGTAATTGTTTATCTTGACGATATTCTAATTTTTAGTCGAAGTAAAGAAGAGCATCTGGAGAACCTTAAATTGGTTCTAAAAAAATTGCAGAAAGAGAAGCTTCTAATAAATTTAAAGAAATGCAGTTTTATGAAGGAAGAGCCATTTTATTTGGGATTTGTAGTTTCTAGAGAAGGATTAAAAATGGATAGGGAAAAAGTCCAAGAAATTTTAAATTGGCCAACTCCAAGAAACATATTTGAGGTAAGAAGCTTTCACAGTCTTGCAAGTTTCTATAGAAAATTTATCAGAAGATTTAGTCATATTTGTGCACCCATTATTGAAACAATCAAGAAAACTAATGAGCCATTCAAGTGGACAGAAGCAACAAACCGAAACTTTAAGTTGTTGAAGAAGAAAATTACAGAAAAACAAGTTTTAGCTTTGCCAGATTTTGAAAAAAAATTCCAAGTTGAAACTGATGCTAGTGGAGTTACAATTGGACCAGTTTTAATTCGAGAATAGAGGCCAATAGCATACTTCAGTGAGAAACTAAATGTAGCTAAGAAGAAATAATCATCTTATGACAAAGATTTTTATGTTGTTTTGCAAGACTTGAAAAAATGGAGACATTATTTGTTACCAAAAGAGTTTGTATTATATTCTAATAACCATCCATTACAGTTTATAAATAACCAGCCAAAATTGAACTAGAAACATGCCAAATGGGTAGAATATTTCCAGAGTTGTACTTTTGTAATTAAGCATACAAGAGGTAAGTTGAAAAAATTTGCTAATACTTTGAGCAAAGTGAATTTAATCATGCAAGAATTACAATTTGGTGTTGTAGGATTTGAAGAAATGGTTGACATGTATAAAGAAGATGCAGAATTTCAGGAAATTTATGCAGCTGTGCAAAACCCAGCAATTTATAATAGAAGCCAGTGGTTGAATTATCTTATCCATGGAGGTTTTTTATTCAAAAGTAATAAACTGTGTATTCCCAAATGTTCTATGAGGGATAACATAATTAAGGAGAAACACAGTGGAGGCTTATCTAGACACTTTGGACAAGAAAAGATTTATTCTGAGGTAAATGATTTTTATTACTAGCCAAAGATGCAAACTGATGTTAAGATATTTGTCGAGAAATGCAGGATTTGTCAGCATGCTAAGGGGAGAAGTCAAAATACAGGATTGTATCAACCATTACCAATACCAAACCGACCATAGGATGCAGTTAGTATGGATTTTGTTTTGGGTTTGCCAAAAACCGAAAGAGGAAATGACTCTATTTATGTTGTCGTGGATAGGTTTTCTTAAATGGCTCATTTTATTGCATGTAAGAAAACTAGTGATGCAACACATATTTCTAATCTGTTTTTTTAGAAGTTGTAAGGTTACATGGATTTCCTATAAGTATTGTGTCTGACAGGGATACCAAGTTTGTTGGGAATTTCTAGAGAACTCTATGGAAGAAGCTAGGTACCAACCTTAGTTTCAGTTCAGCTTATCACCCTCAAATGGATGGACATATTGAGGTAGTGAATAGAAGCTTGGGAAATATATTGAGGAGCTTAGTGTATAAAAATCCTAAGAAGTGGGATTTAGCACTTGTATAATGATACTCCCAATTGAAGTACTATGATGAGTCCATTACATATTTTTTTTGGAATGAATCCAAGAAGTGTGTATGAGCTCAGAAATTTATCAAAACAATAGATAAGGAGCGCAAAGGCTGAAGAGTTTGCAGAACAGATGCAAAAACTACAAGAAGATGTCAAAGATAGATTGTAGGAAAGAAGTGGAAAATACAAACAGAGGGTTGATATGAAGAGGAAAGAAAAATAATTCCAAGTAGGTGATCTAGTCATGGTGTACCTGAGAAAATAAAGGTTTCTTGTTAGGACTTACAACAAATTAAATATGAAAAAGATAGGATCATGAAAAATTGTAAGAAAATTTTCAACCAATGCTTATGCGATTGAATTTTCAAAAGGAATTGGAATATCACCCATCTTTAATGTTGTATATGTGTACCTATACAAAGGAACAGAGGAAGAGCTACAAGAAGACTCTATAGAAGAGGAAGAACAGACTCTGAATTGGAAGGAACATATGCCAAAGAAAGAAAAGAAAGAAGTGGAAGCCATTTTGGAAAAAAGAGCAGAAAAGAATACCAAAGGAAAAAATTACTATCCGTATCTAGTAAAATGGAAAGGACACCCCGTGGAAGATGCCAGTTGGATGACAACAACAGAGTTACAAAATTTTAGTACATATCCTGAAGAATTGATGGATCAATGTTTTCTTCCTCGGGAGTCTCATGCAAGAGCATACAGACTTAGCAAGCAATGTGATTGTAGGTTCACATGTTGTGCCTAACATGAGGTGGATAAAAATTGGTCACTAATATTTTAATTAGTTTTAAATGAGATAAGTTAGTCTGTTTGGGTTTGCTAAATTAATTGGGAAATAAAATAGAAATTGGTTTCTCCCTATGAGGAGATTGAGCCAAGTAGGATAAGAACTTAGAAATAGAGTAGCATTTGTTTGTTAGGAGTGGTTCAACGGAAATATATTTTAGGTGAGAAGGACCACTTCATATATATATATATATGTGTGTGTGTGTGTGTGTGTGTGTGTGTGTGTGTATGTATGAGATAGGTGTGAGAGAGAAGATCAGAATGTGGAAAAGAGTGAGACAAGTTTGAAATAGGTGTGCGAGAGGAGAGAGTAGAGAGAGCATAAACAATTGTAATAACCAGTAGATCAAGGGCTTGGCTCTGTAAGTTCCTTTATTATTAATTTTCAAGTGTTTTGTATTAATAGGGCTCTTTGTTCAAACTATTGGATTAAACCTCTATTGAATCACATATATATTAAGTTATACAATAGGAGAATAATCAGATTGCAGGCACGACGAGGGCAGTAGATATGAACTCGATCAATGAGAGAGATCTCAGCACAATTGAAAACTAGTGCACATCGCACAAAACCATGTTTAATTTTAAAGAGACACAACTTAAATTGTTTAACCAGTGGGGCGAAGTGAGGAGTGGAGAGACAATGAGGATTGTTGGATCAAGGACTAAACCAATGGTGGAGATCGTAGCGCAGGGAAGCAACTTGGCAATTCAAAAGATTTAGAAGATAAGCATTAAGACGTCACAAAGTAAACTAATTTGTTTGCGATGTGAAAAAGAGGAGGACACGTGTTGGCTCAGCGCAAATTCGTAGTTCGCAAGGATTAAAGTTTAAGTGTTAAAGTTAAACTGCAAATTGTGCGATTTGCGATTTTTGGTGGTTGGTCAAGCTTATTGTGGGACCTTCCAGTGAGAAATTCCATGCATATGCATTACTTTGGTTTGCATGTGTTTGTTTAAGTTAAAATTTTTGATAACACCAATATGTATGTTTAACAAGTCCCAAAGTTTGAAACAAATCCGATGTGGGTAGTAAGATTGTGTAGAGTGTAAACTCTATAGTTTCTATGCGTACTCTGATATTTCTACAACTAGTCTGCATCAACAATATTTCTACGAGGCGGGCATGTCCCATGCTCGTGATGTTTTGACTAGTTAATCTTGTCTAAGAGATAGAGGTTCTATCAGTTTCACTTGTGTGGTAGTGACCTGTTGTTGGTTGATGATGACGGTTGCCCACTCCCTTAGGGGTGTTTTTTATTTGACAGTAGGTTGAATGTGGTGCCCACATGCATAATCTTGGTATGGCATGTTTAGAACAAATTCTCATTGTATGCATGGGTTTATTAATGTTGGGGAGCTTCCCATGTAAGCATTGTTGAAAGATATGCTTATCATGGCACGAGTATTCGACGAATTCTAACAGAGTGCAACGGTTGTGAAGTATCATACAATCTTGACATGAAATATTATGTTGAATTCGAATATCAGGAGGATTGATGACATCAATGAGAAATGATGACTCCCATAGTGACATTCAAGGATGCCCCTATTAAAGTGAGGAGCCATCTAAGGTACTGCCTCCTTCTTGGAAGATAGTTGTTGAAGCCGACAAGAAGGAAGCCTCAACTGGTGGAGAGGAGTACTCATGCGAGGGACCAAGGTTCTGATGTAGTAGGGCGAGGTGTGATAGGATAACTTAGGCATGATGGAGAGAAATGGATGTAAATGATGATGGTAGTTCAATGGCCCAAGGTCGGAGCTTGTAAATGCAAGTGGAAGAAATCATAACAATTTATGGTAAGGATATCCCTCGAGTCGGTAGGACATCCAGGGTGGGTATGTGGTTGTTATGAGTGTCATGGTGGGGTTGGGTAAAGAATGTGAAGCTCCAACCAAGGGTGATTATGGATCGTTGTCATGTGAGAAATGTGGGTGGATGGGTGGGAGTGCTCTCCTAAAAAAATATTTGTACACTTTCCAAAATAATTTATAATGGGTTTTGATGTACAAGCATGGAGACGAGTGCCCCAATAATCGTGAAAATAATCCATCACTATGGTGTGAGGAGGGTGTTTTGCTGAGGATGGGGGCCCCATTGGTTGGTCTTGATGTGAGGGTGATGAAGTGGATGAAAAGTGTCACAAATGGGCTATGTCGATGGGGTTGTGATAGGCCAAGTGCGAGACACGGTGGTGCGTATTCGATCTGCTTATGAGAATGGTAGTCTAGGAAAGGGGTTTTATCGTGACATTGGTAAAAATTGACTTGATGTATGATGGATGAATGAACATGAAGTGCTTCCCAAAATTTTTTGTTATGGCCATGGCTCCAAATCTTTGGTGTATGGTATACTTGAGTCATGGATGCCATGGAGGGTGAGGCTCTACCGACCTACAAGAATGTTTATCACGTGCGAGGTGAGGTGATGATAAACATGGTCGGGTCACTAGAACCTATGGTTGATTTCTGTGGAGAAATGATGCCAGGATATGCAAAGCTTCTTTGGGGAGCCTATCATGCTAGGGATAGAATGATACCTGATTTTTTGCTTTAAGTGGTTGGAGCAATAGGTGATTTTTCATGCTTGTAATACCTGCTACCAATACCCCAAGTGAAAGCACCTTTTCTATTCAAGCATATCAAAAATAACATTGAATAGAAAGCGATAAGAGAGGGCATACCTGTCGTAACTGAAAAAATTGATTTTTTATGAGGCGTGGATGTGTGAAGCCTACTTTGGATGTGATGAGGTGTTGATCACTATGTTTCTTGCGATTTTTCAATTAGGCATTTTGAGCTCCTGTTATGGACTATCGAATAATGAGAAAAGGGCGATATATAGGTCAATATGGAACATTTCAGTTCATTTATGTAGTTTAAGAGTTTGAGGTCAGAGTTGAGCCCTTGCTGTTGAGCTTTTCTTTTCGTTGCAGTCACCCTCAGTACCCGGTATTCACGTTATCAGTGTTAGGTAGGGCCCTAAATGTCCTGCTTTTCAATTATTTCAGTTTTTTCCTCGGGGGATCCGTACAAATCTGATTTGTACAGATTACCTACCTCTTTGTGTTCCTCAATCGAATGGGCGATCGAGGCAAACTTGTGCAAACCTCGCGAAGAAGGAAAATTTCCCACGAGGTTAACACGTTAGGTAGTGCTTTTGCGGGATGAAGTAAGCGTCTGTTCTTGATACAGACGTGCAGACATTGCACCTTTGTAGAAAGTAGGTGTGCTAATTGGCCAAATACTTTAATTTTTTTTTTGTCAATGATTTTTGTTTTCTCTCTGGTAATAGGATGTTGTGCCACGAGTAGGATTGGCTTGATATTCACATTTTTTTGGCTCAAGATGCCAATGCGCGGAGGCTCTTGGCATAGTGGGGTTTGCTAAAGTTTCTAAAGAACAACATCCTGAGATCACAGGATATCCTGCTTTTTTCCCTGGTCCAATGTTGGAACAGGAGACAACGAGTGATGGTTTTGCGGCATAGAGACATCATCATCCGTTCAGAGATGGATGTTTACTTTGTGACTAGCCTACTTCCTCAGGGTGAGGCACTACCACACCCACTCCCTCCTGGGAGGGTGAGTATGCATTGTTGGGATGAGAAGCATTGTGGCGGTGCGTCGCTTACCCAAGGTGCATTTGCATCGAGTTAGTGACTGACCTAGCTGATCAGTGCGCCCTAGCAATGATAGTGCACTTGACAGGGTATTCATTGCCCACTAAGGTGTCTTAACCTCATATTGGTGTCTTTCACCGGCTCCAAGCCGATCACTTCTATGACTAGGCACACCATGTCTATGATGGCATGGTATCATATCTAGGGAAGGTTTGGGGAGGATCTTCCAGAGTTTTTACATATGCGAGCATCTTATGAAACATTATGTTCTAGAGGGTGGTGATGCTTAGACTCTTCATGTTAGTGCCCATTGGTCCTCACAAGGACCACAGATGTGGTGGTGGGCGCCTGTGATGCCTCTTGGTGGAGGAGCGGAGGCTAGTCCCTACTGGGATTCGACCATTGAGGCATGATCCCAAGCGAACCAGCAGATGTTCTTGGATTACCCCTACTCGGGGATGGACTTCCAGGTGGACCCAGATATGGGCCTTCTGCCTGGTTACATATGGGGTCCAACATGTACCTTTGATGGTTTTTTGAATTTTTTAGAATTTTATTATGTGTATATTTATGTCTTTTATGGTGACACTAAAACTATCCTTGTTTCTCTTGCAAATATGGGGGTGGCTGGGAATCCTCTAGCCTACTTGGTGGGGCATCAGCCACCGACGAGGGGCCCAGGTGGGGCTAATGAGCCCCATATTGGGGGATAGGGCGGCGGTTTTGGCCCTTCAGGGGAGGGTAGCAGTGCTGCCGCTGTTGGGGATGTTTCCATTCTTTCTCGTGCCAAGGTGATTGAGGCTTGGGCGATGACAGTCAAGGAGTAGTTAGTTGCTACTGAGGCTTGGGTCCATGCTACGAACGCATGTGTAGTAGACTTGGCTGACTCATGGATTCAGTTGGAGAGGTTGACCCAAGGTATGCCGACCTGGGGTTTTGTTGATTTAGGGCGAATTTTTTATATGAAACCCATTTTTTATAGTTTAATAAAGTTAGCCCAAAAAATATTTTAAAAATAATTAATTATTTAACATTAGCCCACAAAAAAAAGGGCGCACAAAACATGAAACATGAAATTCGCCCCTGATTTTCCAGGTTTCCATGGCATTCGCCCCCGATTTTCCCGATTTCTATGGCATTCACCCCATTTTTTCAGTTTTTAGTGGTTCGAAGAGGTAGTTGGGCTTTGTGCACACTGATTTTCTAATTTTTTGCTGGCCGAGGCCGACTCTCTCTGGTCCGTCCGTCTCTGGTCCGTTAACGCATTCACACACCTCCACACCTGCTTATCGCTCCCCTTATCACTCCAGCACTCACATCTCACCACATCATAACAGTCCCCTCTCATACCTCACGCCCCCTACGCTAACTCTCCCAACTCCCCACTACACCGTCCACAACTTTTGGCTCGCATCCCTTACATAACTCTGCGCCCTATCTTGCACGGCCACTCTCCCTAACCTCTGCATCGAATGCTATCACTCCACCTGCGGCCTCACAATGAGCTCCCTCTTCTCTTATGACTCTCCCTACGCGGCCCTCATTGCTCACCCCACACCCATTACTCACACAATACGCTCTACCATAGTTCGTATATAGCAGAGATCTGAGATACACTTCGAAAGAGATGGTGTTGTGGGAGATAACAGTGTTCGGCCTCAAGCGCGTGCACAAAATCGCTTTCAGACTCCAACGCCGACTAATAACACAGAGGCACAGTGCTTTTCGCCAATTTGTTCAGCGGTATGCACCTCCCTTCCCTGTTAAGCGGTATGCACCTTCCTTCTCTTTCTCGATTTCAAAATCTCTGTTTCAAGATGACATTGATAATTATTTCTGAAATTAAAGATTCACTAGTCCATATCCTAGGCCAGATTCACTAGTCCACTCACTAGCACGTCCTCTGCCATTTGCTGTGCTGATATTCTCAGGTTTTGATGCCCATGAAGCACTTTGGCTACGAGGACTCCAAGGAGCATCCAGTTCATATCTTTGGTCCCTTTCAGTACTCTGCCATATAAAATTTGAAAATTTGTCACTCTCCTCAGCATGCTTTGAATCTCTAGTTTCAGCTGGTTCTTATTAGCAAAACAGATCTCACCCTAGAGTGAAAGATGTACCTTTTCCTGACTATACCTTTTTTGCCTCGTATGGAAATTCCATGGAGTCCACTGGGCAAGCAAGGGCCTTCAACTGCTTACTAAGAATAAGTATGGTTTCCTGGCACTCTGCAAGCTTCCCTACAGCTGCAGCTATGTCCTTTTCCTGAAATTACAAGTTCAGTAATAGTTACTCAATTGCTATAGGACATTCACAAACATTATTGCAAGTGTCTTGGCAGAACAGACTGCTGTAAAACCAACACATCTTAATAGTTTATGTTAGCAACTGAAAACAGTGTCGGAACTATTATACATTAGTATGACCATAAACTTTCCTTCTGTAGAAAATCATGACACTAGATGAGATTGAAAATTTATGAAAAAGGTAGAGAATGCGCTGTATTGCATGAAAGGGTTCCTCATTTTCAGATTAAGCTTATGATCTGCACTTCAGAAAATATGGTCACCTCTCCACTGACCTATAAATGAATGATCTCGTTAGCCTGTATAAGATCAATGAAAATATTCATTGGCATCACTGATTTCCATTTTCCGATGTTTTAAATTTAGAATGATGATCCCTTTTAGAGATTTAACTACCTCTCAAGGTTGACAGGGATGTTTGTATGATAATCAGTATCAGATCACTGTCTAAATTTATCCTTTATTTAGATAGTTTCCACTGGATGAAGGGAAGCATCATTTGTGGTTGTGCACTTAATAGTCCAAAGTTAAACTATATTGTGTTTTCAAACCTTTTCAGATCTACTATTTTTTTCTAACTGAGTTGGACAAACAAAGCGTCCATTCAACAGATATTCACACAATATATTTTCCTTCAAATCTCATAGTGATGATGGAATGCTGAGTATCAATGTAACTCTGAATGAGCAGTGCAGTCAGAAGCTTTCCATGTGACTGTACTGGTATCCACTTCTCATAACTCAACAAATAGTGAAACAAAAGGGTAAAATGCATACTGAAAAATTTCAATGCAGAGTAAAAAATAAGAAAAGAAATTGCTCAAAGTGAACAATGATTTTTTCGGCACTTATAGGTGGTAAATATTAAATATTGAATACATGTCTCTTCCTTATATCCTCCTCCAGAATTGCATGTTTGGAATATTCAAAATCGCGTTCCTTTCTGTGTGATCATGGAGAAATACTACTAGGATTAGAATAGATACTCCAGAAGAAAAACCACCTAAGAACATACTAAATGTGTGGGAAGGATCCTTATAGTGCTTCACATATCTTTCCAAATAAACATAAGCCTACCATGAAAATGGGTTTACAGCAATGCCACTAACCTTTGTAACTGCTCCTCTAAAGCCTTGTACTTGGACATGGCATCTTGGCAGCGCATTCGTTCTGCTTGAAGCTCCGACTCTAAAGCATCCACTTTTTCACACAATTTTTTCATCTCATTTTCACTATCCTTAAGTTGAGATTCAATATCTGATTTACGTAAATCCGTAGCTCCTAATTCATACTCTGATAACTGCTTTGATTCCTGTGTAGAAGCAAGCTGCTCTTCCATGTTTTTCACCATTTCTTCAGACCGAGTAAGTTGGTCTTGCATGTGTTCAATTTTCTCTTTGGTTGCAGCCAATGCAGTTTCTAGATTAGTATTCTTGGTCTCCAATCGCACAAGCTCCTTCTCTATATCTGATTTATGTGAAGCCAGAGTTCCTAATTCATACTCTAATGAACGCTTTGATTCCTGTGCAGAAGCCAGCTGCACTTGCAGGTTTGCCACCATTTGTTCAGACTCAGTGAGTTGGCCTTGCGTGTGCTCAAGTTTCACTCTAGTTTTAGCCAGGATACTCTCTAGATTATCTTTCTGGGTCTTCAATTGCATAAACTCCTCCTCTAAATCTGCATATCCGTGTACATGGGTCTTCAACTCAGTTTCCAATGCTGCTTTTTCAACTTGAATGCTATTAAGCTTCCGAATTATGCCAAAATTTCCATTTTGCAAGGGAAATTGAAGGCTATTATTACTTTCTTGTCCCAAAAGACTCTCTTTACTAGACCAATTATTGCAGAAACTAAAGCGGATCGTGTCATATGTTTGACTTTCGAAGTCAGTGGCTTCATTTTGTGAAATTTCATCATAATCATGTGCAGAAATTGTCCTAACTAGGGATAGGAAGGCTATTAGCTCAGTAATTAACTGTACGACTTTTTCTTTTCCAAGTAAAAACCAATCCACTAGTTCAGCAAACTCTGGAATTCTCGCATCTAGCTTATGAATTTCAGAAGCTCTGAACTGTGTATTTCCAAGCCGTTGAGTTATACATTGTACAAAGTTGACAACACTGGAAATAACAATTGCCAACTCTACTTCAATAACACGAATTTTACTTCCAGGATCAGAAAGAGAAGTCGATTATACATTCATTAAAGGTCTACTACAAACATAAGGATCAGTTGCACTTTCATCAACTACTGTTGCATTTCTTACATCCTCCAATGCCTTGTGCAAGTCTGCACCCTCAACTTCAGTCTCGAGGATTACATCAAGCTTTTCTTGAAGACTAACTAAGGCAGATTCATTCAAACCATTTTTATCTTGCAAAGTAGTCAATTTTTCTTGCACAGAAGTTAGCTTTTTAACCAAATCAGAGCATTCCCGATTGGCAGCTAGAAGCTCCAGCTCTCTTTGTGCAAGAGTTTCTTCCAAGGAATCCTTGTCTCCTTGAACAGATGAAGCACTTAAACGTCCTACAACATTCTTCTCAGTCAATTTATCCACTTTTTCTATTCCTGTCTCACTCAATCTAGCAGAAGGCATGGAGGCCAATTTCTCCATTTGAAGAAAATCATCCATCAAGTCAACCTTGGATGCATCACTAAGCTTTTCAATTTTTCCAGAAATTTTTTGTTTTTTAAACTGATCCAGTTTTGCAATCAGGGCTGAGGCCCATGACTCTGCACTAGGATCACCATCATTCCCATCTTCAGAAATTGAGGTCATGCTTGGTGGATTGCTTGTACTTCCACTTCTTGATCCTTCTAAATGCAACTCAAGAGTAGGTTTCTGTCGCTGTCCCATCAAGGATTCTAACTGTTCCTCAACACTGGAAAGTTTGGCAGCTGTTCTAGCACACATAACTATAGAAGCCTTAAGCTCACTATCTCGCTTTAATAAAGTGTCTTTTAACATCTTGGATTTTTCCTCCATTGCTAATATGCGTTCTATAAGATATTCAATCTCTTTCTGAGCATGTTCCCAGTGACTATCATTTGAAAACTCTGTAGAAGAAATAGGTGAAGTGGCCCCCCTACCAAGAGACTTCCTAAATTTCACTTCCCCAGCTTCCTTTCCAGCTGTCTCTACTTCAAGTTTCATTTGAGCAAGTGAAGCAGGCCCTGGTAACCTTTTGCGCACTAGACCCCTCAGTCTCTTGCACTCAGCCTCCAACTTAGCAGTTTTTTTAACAGTTTCTGAATGTTGCTTGTTCGCTGCCTCTGCAGATTTCTTACATAGGTCCCTTTCATCAATTATTGAGTCCATTTCCTTACTGAGTGATTGAAGCTTGTATTTCAGGGCAGTATTTTCACTTTCTAATGATTCAAGCTTCACCTAAATAACTTTTATCTCAGCCTCAGCTTGATTTTTTGCTTCATGTATTTCCATTAACTTTGAACTTTCTTGCAGAGAATTACCCATTGTATTATGCTTTGTTTTTTCCTCAAGTAACAGCTGATCCAATTCAACTATTCTGGCATCAAGCTCAAACTTCATTTTGTCCCATTCTATGGCCTTTTTCACCACATCCTTATGAATTTTCTCCTCATTTTCCTCTCTTACTTGCCAAAGCTGCCTCATGCATTCTTTCAAAGCACCATCCAAATGGCTAACTCGATCTTCAAGTGCAAGCTTTTGATGCGTTACGGTATCAAACTGTTGCTTTAAAGCCATTGCTTCTGTTTCAGCCTTCTCCCAACCTAAAAGAAATACAATTGACTTCATCATATTAATAGAAGAGATGACGCTATAGAATGACTTCATTATATTCTAAGACCAAAGGAAAATTAAATATGGTCTTGAAAGTACTAAGAATTAGAAAGCTCAAAACTGCAAGTTATATTTGCCAGATTTTCCAAAGGGAATCCCACATCATAGGATACAATATAGTTGCAACTAAATATGTGCCATATAAATGATGAATGAAATCCCCATGCTGATCTGATAAATTCAAGAGGAAACAAAGGCTACCTGACACAGCTTCTTCTGCTACTTTGGCATGCTGCTTCACCAAATTATCCTTGGTAGTATTGTTTGAAAGGACCAGTGAAATCTTTTCATTCAAACTCTTTAGCTTCTCCTCTGACTATTGCCACACCATCATTGCTTCTTCTGACATGTGGGCATGATTTGAAGCAGCTATGGAAGTGTCATGTTGGATACGAAATCAGCTATACAGTCAAAAGAATGGCATGGCTGCTTACAAACAATAAATCATGCTAACTGGAAAAAAGTAGAGATCTAATACAGAATGCCAAGTATAAATGGAAACTTGGTGCCATGGACTAGCTTTTCAGTTGTCTCAAACAAAAAATGCATTTCAATAAATGGTATGGCCACATACAAAGGAAAGGATATGTCTTATGATAATTCAAGCTTGAACATATCATACAAGCCTTTCCTCTTCAGGCTGAAATGAAAAATCAAAAACACAAACTAGACCCACAACAACACTGTTGTGCAAAAGTATAAAATACTAAAGGCAGAAATATTTGATTTGGTACAAATTTCAAATAATCCAAGGAAAAATTTATTCGTCTTTCCTTCTGCTTCTACCATTTAGTTCCATCTTCTTTCCGAAATATTTGGTTAGGTTCAGGCTAGAATAACATCAAGTTCATTTTAATTAGGATGGAGTCCGCCTTGACCGGGTAAGACCCCAACACGAATTTACTTAACCCTTAACATTGAGGTTTGTCGATTGGTTAGTATAGAGATTTCACCATGGATATAGATTCTGTACACAAAATAGAACAAAGTATAGATATCATCTAGGTCATAATCTGTTTACTCCATCACTAACATATTATATAAATCATAATACTTAGAATCTTCTGACAGATCTAACCATTATTTCCTGTAGTCTATTTTTCATAACCTGACATCTTCATACCATCTCCATTTTGTTCTCACATCATCTCTTTATCACACAAACGAATTCAACTCTTCATGGTACAGACCCATTCATCTTATATATGTTTACTTAATCCATTATTTACAACAGTTAATTACTATTAATGATACCAACAAAAGCATATCACCCCTAAATCCACTCTCCCAGCTCTTGATCAAAACTTTATAAGCTATGTTAAGCCATTGACCTGAGCTTCTAAGTCAAACTTTATGCTTACATCGAGACAGTACAATACAATGTCAATCTGCATCTCCACAATTCAATATATAGTCAATCCAATCAGCATAAAACACTCCAGCTCAACGAGTTTTCAATCTACTTGTTTGATGACAACCTATGTTAATAATAGATTATAATATATATACTTGTATAATGTCATCCTATACTGGCATTAGTCACTATGACCTGCATGTAGTTGTCACTCTCTTATACTATGTGCTTATCTATCCCAATCCTGGTTCAATCCTCCTTGCGCTCAGTTTATGACTGCATATTAACCAACCAGTCAAGAATCCTAGATTTTTCTGGTTCAAAATTCAAATATACAACTAAAAAGTAAAAAATTTGCAAGACACAAAAACTCTTGGGTACAATTACACAATTTTATGCCTAGATAGGTTAGCATTTGGCCTTAATCCCAAGATTTTTTTCACTCTCAGAGAAGTTCTATAGCCAAGTTTGAATGGATATAATTTTATGCAATTCCCTCATCAATTTTTTTTGCAATGGCAAGCTGATCATTATTCATTCCCTGAGCACTTACTTGGCACATTGCATCCATAACATCTAGGAAGCCTTGTTTGAAAGAAAATATCAAAGTCCCTCAAGCATTACCTGATGACAATAGCTACTGGTATACACTTCTCATAACTCAACAAATAGTGAAACAAAAGGGTAAAATGCATACTGAAAAATTTCAATGCAGAGTAAAAAATAAGAAAAGAAATTTCTCAAAGTGAACAATGATTTTTTCGGCACTTATAGGTGGTAAATATTAAATATTGAATACCTGTCTCTACCTGTCTCTACCAGCAGGTGGTAAATATTGAATAGCTGGAAAGTTTGGCAGCTGAGCTGTTCTAGCACACATAACTCTAGAAGCCTTAAGCTCACTGTCTCGCTTTAATAAAGTGTCTTTTAACATCTTGGATTTTTCCTCCATTGCTAACAGGCATTCTGTAAGATATTCAATCTCTTTCTGAGCATGTTCCTGGTGACTATCATTTGAAAAATCTGTAGAAGAAATAGGTGAAGTGGCCCCCCTACCAAGAGACTTCCTAAATTTCACTTCCCCAGCTTCCTTTCCAGCTGTCTCTACTTCAAGTTTCATTTGAGCAAGTGAAGCAGGCCCTGGTAACCTTTTGCGCACTAGACCCCTCAGTCTCTGGCACTCAGCCTCCAACTTAGAAGTTTTTTTAACAGTTTCTGAATGTTTCTTGTTCGCTGCCTCTGCAGATTTCTTACATAGGTCCCTTTAATCAATTATTGAGTCCATTTCCTTACTGAGTGATTGAAGCTTGTATTTCAGGGCAGTATTTTCACTTTCTAATGATTCAAGCTTCACCTAAAGAACTTTGATCTCAGCCTCAGCTTGATTTTTTGCTTCATGTATTTCCATTAACTTTGAACTTTCTTGCAGAGAATTACCCATTGTATTATGCTTTGTTTTTTCCTCAAGTAACAGCTGATCCAATTCAACTATTCTAGCATCAAGCTCAAACTTCATTTTCCCTTTCAATGGATGTGCCGATAAAGAATTCGAGCTTTTCCATAAAATGAAAATGGAAGATGTGTGACCTCACTCTGCTACCTTGGTGAATGTACTATCAGCATGCAGTCGTTTACCTGCTTTGCACCAAGGGAAGTGGATCCATGATTACATAATTAGAAGTGGACTGGAGTCAAATGTTTCTATAAGTAATTCTGTTGTAGCCATGTATGCAAAATGTGGATATGTAAATATAGCACAACAGTTATTCGATTTATTATCTCAAAGAGATTTAGTCACATGGAATGTAATAATTGTTGGGAATGTGAAGAATGGGCATGCCAAAGAAGCTTTGGTATTTTTTCATCAAATTCAATTAGTAGATATGAAACCTAATTCAGTCATGATGCTGAGTGTGCTCCCAGCTTGTGCTGATCTACCAGCTCTGCAACAAGGTAACCGGATCCATAATTTGATAATTAGAAATGGGCTTGAGGCATATGTTTTTGTGATGACTGCCCTCGTAGACATGTATGCCAAATTTGGGAACATAGATGCTGCAAAGCATTTGTTTGAGAAAATGACTAGACGAGATGTCATCTATTGGAGTACAATGATTGCAGGGTATGGAATGCATGGCCTATATAAGGATGCCCTTGGAATTTTTGTTCAAATGCAACAAGCAGGCTTGAATCCAGATCACATCACTTTCGTTGGGGTTTTATCTGCATGCACTCATGCAGGTCTTGTGGATGAGGGTTGGTGATACTTCAATTGCATGAGTGGAGATTTTTCTCTCACACCTAGGCTAGAGCACTATGCTTGCATGGTTGATATTCTTGGTCGTGCTGGCCGATTGGATGAGGTGGAGCACATTATAAAAAATATGCCAATAGAAACCCGATAGTGAGGTATGAGGGACTTTACTTTCTTCTTTGCGTTGCTCACTACAATGTAGAGTTGGTGAGAGCGTGTGTCAAAAAACCTTCTCAAGTTAGAGCCTCGAAAATGCTAGAATTTATGTGTTTCTGAAAACATATATGATGTAGTCGAAGGTGGAGAATGTAAGCAAGTGTAAGAGCAATGTTAAAAGACAACAAAGTTGAAAAATAATCCAGATGTTCGGATTGAGATCAAGAAAAGGGTCTGGTATTCATAGTTGGAGACCGAGTACGTTCCATAAAATGGGAAATATGTTTTATGCCAGATAGTTTCCATAAATAGATGGATGATAAATAAAGAGGTTTGATCCGTGATTTCACTCCGTTGACCGGATAAGGAGGAGAAGGAAAGCATCCTCTAGAACTACAGCTTCCAGTTGGACACAGAAATTTGGCTTTTATAATACACGTAATTGAGGCACCTATCATGATTGCCAAGAACGACATTTTTCATGGTGTCTCGTCAAATGAATCTCCCATATTGTGACAGATAGAGATGCGAACCACTAGATTTAGATATCGCCAATACTCTCATGACAAGCTTTATTGCTGCGAAACGAAGCAAATGGAAAGCATCTCTGCTTATTCCATTGCTTTCGCACCGTCTAAGAATTATTCTTTTCTCTAAGACAACATAGCACTCGAATTTAGAGGTGTTGTATTTAACCTAAGGGGAATCAATTCTTGTGAAAGTTTATGTCACCGCAATCATACAAGAGGTTGTTTAACAACATTCATACTACTTACCGTGTGAGAAATAATGAAATCTTATGAGAGAAAATTGAAAATTGAACTTGTAAGGAAGTCCTCTTGAAATAATTGAAAAGTTTGTTAATGTCCTGTGAAATTTCATATGAGAAAATGTTGCTAGAATCCAGAGGTCATTATTGAATCGATTTTGAATCAATTTCCAACCAGGGTTAATTTATCTTTGTTTGGACTTCGACAATTCCTTCCAACCCCTTAACTATCAATGTTGTGCATCACTCTAGGTTCTAAATACATGTCAACCTTCAATGTATATACGAGTTGAGTTAAACAACAAACAACACATAAGTATATGCTTTCAATAATTAGATATCAAATAGATTTGGAATGAGGACTTAGGCAATGTGTTTAACTCCAAAATTTCAGAGCATTCACATAAAATGTAGTGTAAAAATAGATATATCCTATAAATATCTCTCTTGTTAATTAAAAAATAAGAGAGCTATGTTCACTTGCCTCTTCAAGGGGTGTGACCTCCTAAAACAATGTTTCAAATACAATAACAATCCTTGACAAAGAATTACATAACCTTCTACTCAATATATAGCTATCCATGGGTTAAATTTAACTACCTAAGTGGACTTATTAGAATAATGAGGGCCAACTAACTAATTTGGGCCTTATTAATTAAAAAAAAAACCCCTTTATTACAATGCTATTAACTAAATTAGTTAATAGGAATAATATTCAAGGAAGTGGCTTTATATATTAATAAAGTCTCTAGTGCTAGACCCTAACATGCCCTCCCCTTCGAAAGAAACATGGTCTTAAAGGAAATTATTGCAGAATCATTTGTCTTCATGTGGCATCTCTCCGGGTTGCATATCTTTCCATCGAGTCAATACTTTTTTGATCGTGCACTAGAGCAATTGATGCTCTATGCTATACAATATTGCTTATGGATGGAGCCAAAATGGAGTCTTCTTCATCAAATTATGATAGTTTGTCTGTACTTGTAACACTTAAATTTGTTTTTGTCTTCATGTACCTTCGCAGTATTCCAAAAATTATAATGTGAGTCTATATAACGAATCATGAAAAAGGATCCAAAATCGGAAAGAAGAAACAACAGCTTCTTACATGACCATGGGACTTGGTTATCAAGTAGCAAATCTAGAGCGTTAACAAGAAAAAAATAAAACTAGTGGATTATATGATGAAGAAAGAAACCAAAAATTGAGTGGGAGTAAGTTACTGTAACTTGTCCCAAAAATGGTGGACCTATTTCAAATTTGACTAAAATAATTTTAATCAGAAAAAAATATAGCAGTAGTAACAGAAGAACACAAAACCATGCCTAGGCTAGATGAAGTTATATTGACCCGAAGATGGCAAACTCAATTTTAATATATCATATTTTCATGTGAGAAACAATTACCTAGATCCACGATGCTAAGACACAGACACAAGAATATTTCACATGTTGTTCCCACATAATCTCTTGGGCACATCGAGGTTGAAAGTGTTGTTCTTAGGGTATGCTACTAGAACATTTTTCATTTCCATTAATCCATAATGAATCATGGTAAATTGAATAAATAAATTCACTATTTTTTGAAACTAATCATTTGTAATTTATCATTGCTTATAAAGGATGGAATGTGAATGCTCTAGAAACACTTTTATTGGTATAATTATGTTTGGTACATGATCCACTTGGTGAATGAATGATATATAGTTTTTCAATGTGGGAGCATAACTCGTGATTTATTTATGAGCATTACCTTGTTATTATACTTCCCATTAACCCCATTGTACCTTGTATGTTAGTTAAATTTCATGGTGGATAAGAACATTGGAGGGACAACTATTTATAACTAAGAACGTATAAAATTTTTATACAGTGATCACCTTCATAAGCAAGTTTGTCATGGATTTGAGATCTTTAACTATTCAATAAAATAGTTTTTCCCAAACTCCCCAAGTGTCACTTCCCACCGCCTCTCCACATGACTGACATGAGCATAGGACCGAGTTTTCCCACATATTTGAGCTACGAAAGGATAAAGACCAAAGTCTATTGTCCGAGAGATGAGCTAAGTAGTTGTGTCCTGGAAGTAAGTCATCATGATATTTTTAGTAGAATCCCTTCCACGGAGGTAGCTCCAGAATATTATAGATCCACTAAACCGAGTTGCAAAACTTGATCCTTCACACACATCTACAGAGATGATATTAGCCCCGAAACCAATCTTGATTGGTCCAAAAAGGAATGTTTTGGAGGTTTGTAAAATTATACCACTAGAACACCGATGCTGACGTATGCATGTGCCAACTTCCCCACCGCACCTCTTCTATAACATTGTTTCACCTCCTCTCGTTCTAACACCCAAATTTACTATTGTTGGTGCACCTCTATTGCTGAACATGAACACTCCGATGAGCAACAAGGCAAGAAACTCTGAAAACTCTACCATGGGGTGTTCTCCACCAAGGCATGAGGTCATTATAAAACCTTGAACCCCCTATCCTGCTAAGGGAAACACTCATCACATTGGCCATCCGTGAACCTAAAGAAATATAACCTGGGACCACTACTCCCTCTTCTATACTCTAAAATATCTTTAGAATTTCAAAGTGTGTACCTTGTTCAAGGAAGATTTTCATCAACAACCCACCATTCTCTAACATTGTTGCACCTCATTTCTAGCAAAATAATCTAAATTGTTGCTATTGCTAGTAAAAGCTTCTATTTTTCACATGAACATTTTCGTAGCATCAGTATGCAAACTCTGAAACTCCCTCTTTAAAAAGTAAGCTCTTCACCTTGTTGCAAGATAACATTGTTCAAGAGTTCCTATAATTACATTTTCAATAATAGATGACACAATGAACTTGGGACAATTTGAAAGGAATGGTCCAATATTGTGTATGCCCATCTTTTGACTAGGAACTAGAATGCAAATAACCAATGTTAATAAAGAAGGGTGATCATAAGAGATCTAAATCTGTAGAAGCCCAAGTATGTAGATGTAGATAAGGCAAATGCTTGCCTCTAGAGCAAGACTCCTAGATCCTTTACACATTATTTTTCATAAAGGTGTAGAGCCCTTTTATATTGATGTATTACAAATGCTAGATCACAAGTTCACCTATAATATTACATAATCACCTTAAATGAGCCTAGAGAGATGTATTCAACTAACAATGTAGAGGGTTAAATTGGTTTTTTTCGATATCGTTGTTTCTCTAGTTCTTGAGTTGTTAAGTGTAATTTGTATTAGTTAGGAATCACTTCGTTTCTCGCTATGAGATTGTTGGGGAAGTGAACATAACAATTCACTTCACAAGAACATCATGAACTATATAAAGTAACCTACATATTAAATAATAATTATTTATTCCGAGAATATGTACTGAGCTTCAACTTTTGTAAGCTCTTTCACTAGTACAACTTCATTGATAACAACATTAGGTTTTTCCACATCAATTGTGTAGGTGTCAATGCTCTTATCCTTGTTTTTGGATCTTTGCTGTACTTTCTCTCTTCTTTTCATCTTCTTGCTTCCATTGGTATAGATTTATTATGACTTCTCAAATGAAAATTCTGTATCAACTTCAAATGACAATTTTATTAATATCTTCAATATCTCTTTTGTGAACATTTTTGTGTTGTTGCATTTGTTGTTGTAGTTCATTTATTTTTTGTTGGAACTGTGAATTTATGTACCTTGTTTTTATGATCATCTCCAAAATAAATATGCCCAGCAGTGTAAATTTTAGGTGAAGAAGCACCTATGTCCTGGGAATTATTCTCCCATCTGTGGAAATTCCCCTAGAATCGATTTGGCATTAGCTTCCTCCTCCACATGAAAGAAGATACCATGACTCCAACTCTAAGAAGATGGACTGCACATAAGCACAACAAAGATTAAATCAAACAAGAAGCAAAAAGAATATTAACCATATTAAGCTACTGGCACAAGCCAGATTTTGATAGATAAACATGTTTAACTAGAAGAATGCTTTTCAAACTACACGAGAACTACTTCCCCACGAGTCACCACGTGCCATGCTTGGTCTCATGGTTTCTTCTTCTACTCCCTGAACACCACTATGATTTTCTATTGAAACCCACTGATCTAACTCCACTAGACAACGATTCACCATTTTGTAGTGACTGCCATTTGCACTAGACGCCATGATTTTACAGATAATATAATCTCGTGAGAGATTCGCCAAAAAATTATATATACATATTATATTATTAATAAAATTTCCTTCCATTTTTCCTATGTATCATGGGATTCATTTATTTTTTATATATATAAATTTAGGGGGTTCTTAAAATTTTTCCCTAGTTGATTATTTGGATGACACTTGGCTCGAGGCATTGATATCTCGAGAGAGGGCACATCACCCAACATTACGTCGTATGGAACTTATTTTGGCTATTGCACCTCGTACTGCACCGGTGGCTGTACTGGTGGGGTCCAAAAGACCCACCTGGCAGTGTCTGGGTTTTAGATATTTTGTGTATTTAGGGAAAGCACCTTGCGATGAGGATGCTTCCCTTTATTTTTTGATGACATGTAGACATATTTTTTGGCTCTATTACTTTGCCGTGACATGACTTTTATAATCGTGGGATTCGCCTATTTTTGATGTATATATGCGAGATATGTATTTGTTCGATGATGCCATCTATGGTTATTTTATTGATGGATGTTGTGTACCTATGATGGGTATCTATTTGTTTATGTGGATGATGGTTTATACGAGATGCATTCCAAATAGAATGTGATTAATAAAAATAACCAACTGCTCTGCTTTATTTCTGAGTACATGTGTGAATGTAATATGATCAAATCGATGACTTAATATTCGTGAATGCAAATAATCGCAAATATTTGAGAATCATCTATCAAAATCTTGGTTTTACCTGTGAAACCACTAGTTGGGAATCTGGTGATATGTAGATGGGAAATGCCTCTGGCTGGAAAGCATTGTTTATCACCATGGACCGTGATCATATTCCTCGTCTTCCGATTATTGGTGGTCGATCTGATGCGATCTATCAAAGAAGAATGGAAATCAAGAAAGATAGTAAATGGCCCATATGGTCGCCGCTAGATTTTGAGACCATCGCGAGGCTCCATCAGTGAATCCAAATAGTGTATGGGGACAATCCATCTATGACACCAGGGAATTTTTTAGAACAAGTCTTTGATGATCATGATCATCACAAAAACAGATTATGCTACATGCATCTTATCCAAGGTCAGACCTCTGGCTCTACTGGGAAGAACAGCTGGAGGTAGAGCCCATTGATGGGGTTAGCTAGTATGTAACACGGCTTTGACAGGATGTATGTCCCCTCGAGGAGGAATGCAGTGACAGGGACTTTCAATACATGAACTTCCCAGTCCTAGGTCTTTTCACAACATCAAAGTAGGAACAATCTAATGATAAATTGAGCAAGGGTGATGTTTAGATCAAATGATTAGTTTACATGTTTTTTATGTGCCTCATTATGTTGGAGTGACTTCCTGGTTACTTTTACCAAAATTTAAGTGTACCAATAATTTGCTCTAAAGGTTGGGTACTTCCTGAGATTTTTATGGCGGTGTGTGTAAGTTGGGATTTCACGTTCGATGGGAATCACAACCTATCTCATACACCTGGAAGTTAGGTGAATCTCATATTTTACCTGTTTAGTATGCCCACATGGTTGAAAAAACCATGTGGTGATAGTTTCTATGGTTATTCACCATATGTTGTAACATTGCTTTTGCAACTTTTTTTGACATGTTCTACCCGTCCATTGACCGAGGATAGTATGGTGATGTGAATTCATGTGTGAAACCTAGGTGGTATTGTGTCCTCTACTATTTCAGTTTTGAAATTCTTTTTCTCGTCATTGGAGACTAATTTTTTTTGGCACACCGAATCGTGTGATGACATGAGATTAATAGAAACTGTAGTACTTTGTCATGTTTACAGGGCATGGCTTAGCCCATTTGGTAAAATAGCTGACAACAAAAACATACATTTTTGGCTTCCTGGGACAATGCAGTGGTTTCAAGTCATAAATTTTATTCCCATTGTAAAAGGACTTGGCTACGAACACTTGAGTGCAGAGGAGTGGGAGGTGCCGTGCCTTATGGGCGAAGCGTTGGCATCGCTCACACCTTACTATCGTAATGCAACTGCGCCAAAATAAGGGCTGTAGCCAACTCTGCTTGGAGAATTTTGTTATATATATCCCTGAGAGGTGGTCGCCACAACCACTACAGAGTCACTAGGCTTGCTCTTCTGGTCGTGATGAGGTATCAACAGAGACAGAACATGTGTTTTATAGAGTTATCTCCACAGAGACGGTAAATGGAAGCCCATACCCTTTGCTCATAAAGAGCTTAGGATTTAAATCCTTGTTTGCAAAATAAGATGATATTTACCAAGGTCTGACGTTGTTTGTCATCACTAGAAATAGATGCTTGCTGGGATATAATGAGTCGTTGACTAGATCCTTTAGTCACTGGGAGGTTAGTCAGAACTCAAATTTAAGATAAAATATTTTTTCTCTTTGGGGAAAGCTAAATCCGCGTATCAAACTCCCGTAGCATGACTACCGAGGTGAGTGTATTTTTGGTTCATCAGATAAGTGACAAAACAGTATCTCATGGGGTTGATAATTATACCATCAAGTAGTCCGTATAATGTAGTGGTTTAAAATTTTGGATCACATAACGACTAGGCTGTTTTTTCTTTTGGGTTAATATCTTATGTGGCCCGATAATTTCTTACTACGGTGATAAATTATGTGTTCTTTACCATCAGTTCCTCTTGGCTTAACACCCCAACTAAGGCAATTTTCAATGCCGACGTATATAGGGTGTAATATTTGTCATAGCTTGGTGGTTGATCAAGGGGGATGAATATAATGTATATTTGAGCCTTAATTATTTTTGGGCTTGATCATCCCATTTGAAGTAGGATATCCCCACAGAAGGCGCAGGAATCCTTGCACACAAGTCGCATAATTTGGGACAACGTCTCAAAAAATTGGCTGCCTTGTAAGTTTTGGAGTTTCTTGAGGGTTTTTGGTGGTGGCACCTATTCGATGGCTTGAACTCCCGAGGGGATCCACTCCAATCCCTTTTGCCATTACTATAAATCCTAATAGTCAACCTACATTAATGCATAAGATGCACGGAGAGGGTTCAAGCGCAAGTTGTAATAAGCAAGATCTTTGGAATACCAAACGAAAATCCGCTAGATGATCGCTACGCATCTTGGATCGAATGGTGAGGTCATCCAAGTAAGTGAGGATAAGGTGGGATAGATCATGGAAGACGTAGTTCATACCCATTGGAAGGTGGCTACATCATTTTTAAGACTGAAATGGTACAACTTGGTATACTATCAGCCAAGCCAAGGTGAATGTCATCTTGTATCAATCGATATGTTGGATTCGAGTTTGGTTATACCTCGAGAATTTGCTTACGAAGGATAGGGCCTTGTGACCGGCACAAGCATCAATGACTTCGTCAATGAAAGGGGTAGGGTAGTTGTCTTTGGACAAGCTTTGTTCAAATATCGGAAATCAGTACGGCATATGAATGGTGTCCTATTTTTTCATGACGGGAACAAGGTTGAAAACCCACGATGTGTAAGCTATTAGGTAGATAAAATCGCTTTTGTGAACCTTATCGATTTCTCGCTGATCACTTCTACCTTAGATGGGTGCAATTGACATTTTTTCTAGCGTATTGGTGGTATGTCACATGCAGGCGTCAATATGGTGCTCTATGATATTGGGATAAGCCCGGGAATTTTACAATAATCCCATGAAAATATGTCTTTGTACTCAGAACAAGTTTGTGTAAGAGACTACTTCATTTGGGAGCATGCAGTTCCTAGTGAGATTTCTTCGATTTTTTCCCGTTTTTCTCAAGATATTTACCTTAATGGTTGGGTGTGGTAGTAATATTAGATTGCCTTTCTTCGAACGCGCGTCAGCGCTAGGATGGGATTTAAACCAAGAACTTTTCCCGGTATGGGAGGAATTATTTTGATTCAATGACGTATATTTGTTGGTTTTCTAGGTTGTTAGGGACCATGGTTTTTCTCGGAAGAAAATGAGTGGTGATGCATTGCATCCCCTACGTAAAAATAAGGATTCCGTCATGGCCTCTAAAATATCCTTGTCTAAATGGAAAAAGGCATCTAAGGGGGAGCGATTGTGAGGTCTTGAGGAGTTGGTTCAATCCTACCGCAGCTGATCGACAGTATTACCAAATAGGATTCCATAGTTGATGTTGTGGGAACTAGACGAGGTCAATGGTGGTGCGGCATTTTATTGCAGTTTTCACCGTCGATGGTACAACTACCATTGTAGTGGTAGCAAGCCTCAACACTAATGAAATATGATCGTACAACACGAGTCATGGTTCTCATGCATGATGAGGTGAATCGTATGTGATTTTGTGTCGTTGATGTTGGATGGTGAGGAATTTCCATTGTGGTGGCTTGGTATGAGAGCAAAGCTTCCTGCTCTTACGTGGCGTACTAAGGGTACTTGTGAATTCCCTGGATTTGGGAAGCTATGCTGAGGAATAGGTGCTTAAAAATGTTTCCATTAAGGGGAATGATCAGCCATGATTTTGGACTTGTGCAAATGGTGCACAAGGTCATGGTGTTTATCGAGTAGATGGTATGAGAACCAATGCTACTCTTTTTCCCCGAAGTGGATGCCCTGGAGATGATTAGGCATTGGGGCATGATTACGATTTTGGAATATTCGGTATTTTTTGTTTTGTTTTATTTTATATATTTGGGAGTTCAAACTCAATGCTACCCTTGTTGCCCATAGTCTTGGGAGGCACTCACAATCCATCGTATGGTGACCTTGGGAGAAAATACTGCACAATAAATACAAAGGCCTCTTGATTAGAGATTGGATCTATGGGATGGGAGTGACCATGAGAGAATAACATCGTTAGTAAAGGTTCTTAGTTCCTTACATTGATTGATTTGGCTAATTTCGGGGCCCTACTAAGATGATGGGTTGTCCTAGCTCTCCCTAATTTTTGGTGATGATGGGAGGAAGGGTTCCTCTCGGGTAGGTTGTCTCTGGCGTTAGGGTGTCTTCGTTCAAGACCAATTATATCCGTATTGGACATCCAACGAGCATATGGTTTCTAACAAAGGGGAGATGTAAGTATGGTGTCGAGTCCGATGGTTGCCTTGAAAAACTAGGCAAGACCTGCCTTTCTTTGGTACTTTTTTCTTTGGACTTCTCTTTTAGCATTGGATGCCTTTGCGAATGATTCTAGATTCTGCACACATCAAATGAGCATGCATTGCATAATGCGTGTGTTGGTTAACCATGAGGTGGTTGGGGGTGATGATGTGCCCCTTTTTTTGATCGTTTTTCTTCGTCGACACAAAGAAATGGACTCGCTGGTCACATTTTCTTGCATTGTCGAACTTTCCATGGATTTTGAATCCGATCTTTTTGCTACGGCAAGGCGTACTATGGCCGGCATAAATTTTTTAACTATGAACCAACCGGGGGTATAGACAATGTCAAACCGGGTGGTCGCTAGAACCCACCCAATATGAATATCGGATAGCTCGTAAGTCGTCATAGTATACAAAGGATGTACCATCTATAAAATAGCTCTAGGGTTGTGCAATTAACAATGACATGATCATGTTCATCACAAAGAGAGCCAGACAGATAGGAGTGATAGTATAATCTGGGAGTGTGTCGCTTAGGTGAATACCTATCCTCGAACACATATAATATGGTCTCATATTTTCAGTCCGGAAGGTGGTTTGTCTGCAGATTCCGTGTCCGACCTCGAATAAGTTAGAATTTTCGTGATGAATCCATCACATGAAATCCAACATGACCGGAACCGATGTATGGGGACAAAGGCACACGTGATGTTTGCTTTGGTAAACGTGACATGTATGTCGTCGATGCCGAGCTTGTTACTTTGGGCAACATGAGGTATTTGGTACCAACGGTGAACGCCCTTAATTCAGATACTACGTGACTAAGTAGTGAGGCCTGCCGCATAGTGGCCTCTCGTTTCTCGTCTTGGTACGTTGAGTGATCGTGTATGAGAAGGCATGTAGGATCCTCTCGGTATAGTATGGTTCTAGGTTTTCCTCATCCATTTGCATGGGTGAATTTGAGAGATATTGTTGGTATGGATTTAGGTCGTGCATGCCCCCCTATATTGAGGCATCACTGAAATGATGGGTGTATACCCATAACAATGGTATGGTGGCACATGTGTATTGGTGCACAAATTTTTTCCCTTTATTTTTGTGGCTTGTTCCATTTTGCAAATGCATATTAAGTAACTTCTTTTGGTGCTTAGAAGAGGTTTTAATTCATCAAACTCCTGAAAATATTAGTAACATGGCTCACAATATCACATAATGCACAAGGTTGAAATTCCATAGGTATGTTGGGATTTTTCAACATTTTCTTTCCCTTTTTTTTGGTTTTTTTGGTCGCTTTAGCTCGTGCGCTATGAGAGTTTCATTAACTCGTGTAGCCTCCTAAGGAGTGAGATAGGGTTATCCCCGTAGAAGTGATGCCAAGACTTCTCAAAGATGGCTAGTGGGACCAAATACAACATTGTGCATCAGGAAAGCCAATGTTTTAAAATGTAACAGCTTCAAGACTCTCTTTTGACACAAAACAAGGTATAAAATGAGGTTTGGGAAATGGCGAGGGTAGGTGCCATGTTAGTGTCTTTCGCTTTACATTCTACTAGTCTCCACTGGTTGGCATAAGGTTTGATCATAACATCATGCACACGGTTCCCATGACTTCTAGGGTTGCCTCTCAACATGATAGGATCTCCTAGAACATCCTAGGATCTGATGATGGTTTGAATTCACTAGGGCCATATTCTTTGGCACCGTATTGAGTGATTCTATGTAGTTGTAATCGTTGTTCAATATTTAATGGTCATGGTGTATTAAAAGGTTGACAAGCCATGTATTAAATCCTTTGAATGAAGTAAGCGAAATATTTCAAAGGTGGGTCAGCATGTTAATGAAAGCCACGCTACAAAGCCGATGGGGAATTAACACAAAAGGATGAAGTGTAAAGTCAAAGGCTAACGAGAGATATAAAAGGCAATGGAACGCTACACTAAACGTAAAACCATATGTACTAAATAAATTTCCGCCACGTGAGGACGCACTAGGCACCTAGCCGAAGCAACAGGGAAGGAGGAGATCCATACCCCCACGGAATTGCACACAGAAAGGCAGGTGGGACCACAAAGAAGGAGGTGGGGAGTGAGCAGGCAGGCAGACGTGGCACGGAGAGTAGGAGGCGGGGACCTCACGATGTAAGTGATGTGTTTTTAATCTCGCATGTGAGTCATATGTTTCAGAGTTATACACGTACATGGCAGTGCGTGGTAAGGCAGCACGTAGTCAGTCAGCATCGAGACCCGGTACCAAGATAACCCTAAGACGAGGCACCCACCGCACTGACACACCCAATCCTTATGCGCCATGCAGTGTCTTTCGATCAGCGTGTCCTTAGGACACTTGCCTTCATTCGTTTTAGCCATCCGTCTTTTTACCTCAAATTACCTGGCCTGCAGATAACATTCCCTCCGTATTTCACTCAAAGAAAAGGTCGCAGTGTTCCCATCTACGGCGTATACCAAGTAGGAAAGAGTGCCCGGTCTACCCCAATCACGGTTTCCAGTTCCATGGCATCGCTTTCCGAGCGTACTTACCTTCCGTTCAGGTATTCCATTATTCATTCTCCCTCTCGTTTTCCTTTCGATTTTTCAAATTCGTGAATGCTCATTATGAAGGGTAATACAAGAAGAGCAACCAAGATCCCCCGAAACCGCGTGAATCTAGAATCCCCCGCTTCGATCCTCTCCTCCTTGGATTCTGCAAGCCGGTATTTGTGACCCAAAGGCCCATTCGACATCCGCGCATTAACCCTCCTTGCCAGCCATTCAGAACATGCATCGTTACCAGCAGTCGTGTCGTCTATACCACTGGCTCCCCTCAAGTTCATTCGTGGTTGATTTCATCACCTAGCCTCAGAGATTTTTCAACGAGCACGGGCACCTTCACTTCCCCCCCTCGGGGAACAGGTCTTTCCCTTTCTCCCAATGTTATCAAGAAAGCCCCCCACTTCCGCCGCCGCCATGTTAAGTTTCAAGGACACGGCCCTTGCGCCCCGCCATCAAATTTGTCGACGGAACGTGCCGAGCCTTCATTTCCTCTATAACCGCTCGACCAGGCTACTTCTCTTCCGCCGTAGAGCCGTTCCCATTGGCCGGCTCCGTTTAAGAGGTCTAACCCATTTTCCTCTCGATTTATAGCCTTTTGGGGTAGGGAGTCCGGAGACATTTCATCATATAGGAAGTGGCCATTTTTATGGTTTGGTGTCCCAAAGGTAGTTTAGATATTCCTGTTTCCTTCCTCAACCCTTCTTAACCCAATTCCAAGAGCTTCCACAAACTTGGGCTTACGTTTTCTGCTCAATGGTTTTTTATTCCTTCATCACACGCTGACAAGTTTGAGGGCTTGTGTTGCATGTGTTTATCTTGAGAATTTCAATCAGACCAGCTTTCTGATCGAATCTTTTGTGCATCAATTACCTAAGGGGAGGGTTAAAAGGGGTTACTCCAGCTTTTTAACATTTACGTTCATTTTCAAGGCCATCATTCATGACCGCCTTTCCCCAGGGTACTTCACTGAAAAGCCTGGTCATAAGCTTAAAACCCCAAGAAACGGAGATTGGTTTGCTCCCGAGGACCACTCCTTGAAATTCCCAAGTTCATGGTTTTAAGCTGCCCCTCACCGCCCGGCCAAGTTGCTTCTGTCCGCCATTATGCACGAACACATTCCAGTCTCTGCGTCGACTCGCTCCATTTTTTTCCCCACAAGAAGGGCTACATCCTAAGGCTTCCCCATTGAACCTGCTCCCTTTCAAACCCGAGACATGCCCTACCAATCATTAAGAAAATGCTACAAGGTCCTGACCTGCGCCTAGGAAAAAGCTTTGTCATGACGTTTCGAGAAATTATCTCAATGTTAGAAAAGGAATAGGTCTCTGACCGCGTTACGCAGCGAGCCGGAAAGCCATTTTTATGGAATGGAGGGCTGACCTCGAACTTGTTTGTTTTCGCAGACAGAGACAGATTCATCTCACACATATAAAGAGAAACTACTGATAGACATGGGCGGGAGAAGGAGTGAGAAGAAGCAGACTTTGGTAGCGCCCCTCCCAAAAGACATTAGCATGCCTTCCCAAAGGAGTGTGTGTTTAGGGAGGAGCAACTGTTGAACCCTTCACGTGGCAGGAATTTTGGATAAATGCACACAAGGATACGAAAGCAGAGACAACACGACTTCTTATGATTTCGTTTATAGCCCACAGTTATCATAGAGCATACTTCGCCTCCAGTGCAGCAATTGAAAGGGATCAGCGAACAAAGCGATCCGCACAAGTACAAATCCAATGGGGGAGAAATGAGAAGTACCACAGACAGCTCTCCGCCTCCATCAACGCGGAACCGAAAGCCCCGGTATTGTCTATGGAAGAAGCACGTGATCCTAATTTCCGATGTCCCCAGTTGCCTGAGCGTCAAAGCCATATCGACATGAAGAAGGCTCAGCCACCACATGGTGACCCGGTTCGCCCGTATGCGATAGTGATGAAAGATAAATCGATGCAGGTCACCTCACGCCGAAGATATTAGGAGCGTAAACATGACCGCTGAGGGCCACCCTCGCTGTGCCCCGAATGCTAGTCGTCGCGCCGCAGAAAATCGTGCACGTGTCCTCCAGCAGACCTAATCTGCAGCAAAGATACTAGGGGGAAAAGAATGATAGCGCTCATTCAATACCGCAGAAGGAAGTTGCATCAACAAAAGTCACGCCCGTATACCAGCCGCTCACCATGTCCACGCACAATCCGGTACAAGGGAGAAAGAAAAGGGGATCCTTCGCTAAGCTATCAAAAGAAAGGGAGGAAAATAAAAGTGGCCGAAACAATCAACGTGGTTAAGGATTAAAGTGCTAGCGCAAGCTAGATGGGACTCACACAAATGTCAAATCAAACTCAGGAAGTCAAGTGGAACTTAGCTCGTTGTCCGAGCAATTGTCCACAAAGAAGAGCCGAGATTGACATATTGGAAAGCAAGCGTTCTGCTGAAGAAGGCAAAGGACTAACCCTGGAAACTCTCCTGCCGAAAACACCGAATAGTCGAAGGGTTACAGAAAGAACTAGAGCAAGAGAAGAAGACAACGGTAGATCAACAAAAACTACGTACATGAGAAGCCGGTGGCAGGGCGAAATTCCCACCCTTTCTCGAGGTTGGTAGGGAGGCAGGACCCTGTCAAGAGAGCAATCTCGCCCGTGGATCGAGCAATGGGTTTAAGGACGATGGGGGAGGATAAGTCTGCTATACCCTATCTCGCAGGGAACCATAGTATGAATTGTTCTGTCAATGTGGCCCAATACGCAAAGAGACAAGATTGCTCCTCAACGAGCTAGACCTTCAGATGTTGGATACGTGAGAAGCATGGTATTCCTAGCCGATTCATCGAGGCTATTGAGTGTCAGAAAATTATCAACAAAGAGATGGCTCAGTCACAGCTTCAAGAGCTCTCCAACAGTGGTCGCTAACGTTGGACAATTCAACGAGAGAAGGGAGTGAGATCATGATATCCGACTCCCTCCCCGCCGGGACCCAACCACCCCTTCCGTGCTCTTGCCTTTGGATCAGCCACGCACGCTTGCAAGAAGAAAGAGACCCCAACCGACCTTCAGACAGAAAATCAAATTTCACCAAAGCCGCAACGATCGTTTCATCTCCAAAGAGTCGAACCTCCTCCACTGACACAAGCTCAATAGGCAGCGCCCGCCGCCTCACCGAGGCCTCGGTCGAGGGAGGGTTCTCAAGAATGCCCGAGCCACCAAGTGACAACAACAGAGGTGCGACTATGAGCCAAAGGCTACCATCCGCAAACGTGCCCTCGCCCCAATCAAAGAATCGCCCACTCGGGCCGCACTCCGTGATTCTTCGTCAACTCATGATTCGGCCTTAACGGGGCCTATTTTGTTTCTTACTCGTTAATTTCTTTAAGTTTTGAGGGTTGTTTTCCCACTCTTGCATTTTACTTTTTCACCAAATCCGTTGTTTAATTTTTCTCGTTTTTAAAATCGACCGAGGGCCCGATCATCATACATGATGGGAGGCTTGATTCCTCATCATGAATTTTGCTTTTTTTGAAAATGACATTTAACAAATTTGTTTATGCGAAGAAGATATTTTTCCGAAAATATCTTCTCTCGCCGAGATGGAAAAGGCTCATATAAGGTAAATCCAATGAGAAAAACAAAGTCCCGTATTTCCAGAAGAAAATTGTAGTGTATAAGTTTTAGATACTTGTTGTGAATCACTTAGCAATGTTACCAAGAGTCTGGGGTTTCAACGGAGAGAAGTTCGATTATGTATGAGGATTCCATTTGATGTCATATATTTTGTAATTATTTCTTTGTGATATTGTGTCATATTCCATTGTTATTCATTTCTTTGATCGTGGCTCTGGAATGCGAAGAACATGCCGAGAGTATGAATCATCAATGCCTGATACTATGTTTTCATCGGTAACGTTTCTTTGCAATATGGCTCATACACTATGTCGTTTCGCCTTTACACTTCATTCATTTCTCTGTGATACATTGTGAAATGTTACTCTTGCTAACATCAATGGATATGTATGGATTCTTAGCTCTTAAGCCCATATCATGTTGAATTTGGTTTTCCGAGCACCATTTCACGATAGTTGGGGTACCCCTACTATTTTTGCGCTTCAAATATCTTTTGTCTAAAGTATCTATATGCTGCTGAGAACCCGGTCCCTCTATGATGAAAGCTATCTCTCAGCTTGTCCTGAGTATATATGGTGGTTGAATATCTATTTCTCGTCTTTACACAATCCGTACTGCTGCTACAATCCGAAGGTTGTTTGGTCCCACCCAAGGGATGAAGTTTTACATAAGTTGATAAGGTAGAGAGAGTCCGAAGCTAATACCGAGCTCCAAATGTATTCTACAACTTCTTCATTAGCTTTAGAGGCCCTGGTGTAATCGGTCTTCAATAACGAGACTGCCTTGGGGACAAGGTGCCAGCTTACGTAAGGTAGAAAGATATGAATATCCATCATGGGTTTCTTATCATAGTATGTAAGTTGGTCAATGGCTGGTGATTCGATCTTTCATGAAGGAACATCATCACTCCGAAATATAGAGGATTCTATGGCACCGTGCATACATATAACTCCACCCGAGGAGAAGTTGTAAATAATTTGTACATACATGACTTCCAATGTCTATAAGTATCGCCTTTCTAAGCAAGTTTACAAGGACATTATGATATAAACCTTGAATGGTTTCTAAGGTTGACCGTATGCTTCTAAGTATGATGTCGCATTCGTTTAGTCTGTGTGACCCCAAGTTATGCCAAACTCGGGCTTTGACAAGATGCATGTAGGGAAGCTCCTCTTCATCAATGATACATCCGTGTATGGTGATATTTGGACCTGAGATGAAATATCTAGAAAGGTACTGAAGAAGGAAGCTCAGGGTTACTAAACGAGAGTCAAAAGACATGCTAGGCATGAATCATAGGGGTTGATTGCGCCTAATGCAAAAAGTAAGGCTTTTTTCGTTGTTTTGGACATGATCGTAGGACTTCTAAGGCTAACATGGCAAGGATTGATTATGTTAAATCATCAACTATGATGCTATAGGAAGCTTTTGAGTGGTGTCCCATGCATTCGGTTGGCCCCTTAGCCATCTTTGGAATGGGTTCAATAGGTACTTTGGATATGGTCAACGGTGTAGTAGGGTTCTACTTGTGTTCGTTCGATGGGTTAGTGTTCGAGGGAGCGTCATAGTTCCAAATCATTTTCCGGAAGAACATTTCTTTGCCAACATGTAAATTGGTGGTTTTCTATTCTCGGTATCACTTGGCGTGCTGATTTTGTTGGGTGTTAATCCACTTCTGTGGGGGAAGCCCCATTAAAGTAAAGCTTTTTGTTGTGTAGAAATTTCTTGTCCACTTATTTACCTTTAATTTTTTTTAGTCCTTGCATTTGTGACGTTGATGAGTGTAATGGTCATACTCACCACATATGACACAAAGAATGTTTTTCCTTAGACTTGACCTTTTTCACTCCCTTGGGAGTTGTTGTTTGGCTCTTGGTTTTGATTTCGGTCAAGCCTCTACTAAGATCAAGGCATCATTGGTTATTTCCCCCTCGTCCCGTAGCCCCTTTATTTATTCTAGGCTTCTTTCATGAATTATTAGGAGGATTATTATGGTTCTCCTCGGTCATAAGACTAGCGCGATTTTACCTCGAGAGGGGTTGCAGCCTAAGTTCACACAGATGTATTATTTTACGTTGGTGTATTTTGTGCAAGGAAAGGAGAATATTGCTTTCCTCTATCCCCGGTTGGTGTATGGTTGTTGGGGGGAATCTCTTTCATCAACATTCCTAGCTAAGTATTGGGTTCCCCGTGGGGAGGGTATGATACTTCCCTACTATTGCAGTATGATGACACACCCTATTTGTGATATAAGAAGAAGGTGTAGATTGACTTTGTAGTCAGATACGTCATGTTCGGGATAGAATCATACAATTAACCCGGGTACCGGATATCGCCACCCAGCTCACCTTGGGCCGCGATCGATCAAGCCGTCTACCGTATTCGACACAATCGGGAAATTTCTATAGGTTTGTGCTATTGGGCGTTTGGTAGAAAGCTGTAGATATATCCTAAGTGGGTATAGATGAATTGGCCATCGACCTTGACTATGGTATCCTCCTCGAAGTAGGTCCTTTTATTGCCACATCTTTTGAGGTGTGCAGATATTTGTTGTGATAGTTTTCAAAACAAATGGCAAAACTCTATCGTCGAGTTTTCCTTTGCACAAACTATGACGTCGATGCCATTTGTGGATATGGTTTGAGATATGCAATGTTTGGCTTTTCAGTTTTCCCTAAAAATGAGTCAACAATTCCATCCCCGAATCATGGAGGATGGGTAGCTAAAATATATGAGGAATGTCAGAAAGGTGGGTGCTAAACATTCCATGCAAAGCTAAGGTCGCTCCAATATACATTTTAGTAGCAAAGCCCTGCTAGGGTGGGTTGAAATAGTCTTAGTCGAATAGTATCATCAATCATACTATTGGACGAGCACCATAGGTGGAAATTCATAATTTATTTCCAGGGTCTTCCGCTTGCTTCCCTTCAAATTTTGGAATGTCCTGTGTGTTCTTTCATGGGCATGGGGGCCCAATTGGGTCTTTGTGCAATGTGAGACTCCTTAGTTAGCTTCTTGATATATTCCAGAAGGTTTAATGATGCTAAAAGGGTAAATCGAGTATTGACTACCATTATGTACTATGGAAACACATGTATATGAGTGTAATGATGTATGGAGGACACCGGGGGAATATTAACTCGTGACGTACCTACCCCTAATGGTCCTAACTCAACTATAATTTCTCTTGTGGCCCCCCGTGGGGAGAATTTAGTGAATTCAATTAGTGATTATTTTTAGAGAGTCTTAATTTTCTTAAGGTGTCTCCTTTGTGAAGTAACTATAAGAAGAGTGGATTAAAAGGTCCCAAATACACTCGGGTTCCTGGTATAATGCTTTATCGTGATTCTTTGTGTGTGCTTTGGAGCGTAAAATCACAAGTGTTAAGAGATATGGATATGCGGTTATCCTTTTACAATCCTTCTTTAATTATGCTATGTGATTTTTTCCTGAAAAATAAACAATGCAATTTGATGATGGGCCACATACACCTCGCTAGTTAGACTAAGTTTTTCATTATAGGATATGGAAAATTATCTTAAGAAAGCATTCATATGCATAAATTAAGCCCACGAGAGGTTCAAGGGTGGTAGAGATTATCGTCTTTTTCGATATTTTTGTCTTAATCTCAAAATCCTAATGCAAAAATTGAAAAACAATAAATTAGCTAAAGATGTGTGGATGTATGGGAAACTCAATTTTCTCGCTAATTATTCTAAGGTGTGTTTTATATATTTTACCAACAAATGATTTGTTTAGATAGAATTTGTGGGATTTCAAGGCCACCTACTTTCCTCTACTTAAACTATGTGTGATTTGCAATGATAAAAAGATAAAATTAAAACAAACCGAAGCTTTTCAAGCTAAACGTTAAAGAAAAAGTGTCATAACGAGTCATGAGATACCTCTCGAGCACAATGATGAAAAATTTATTATGGGTTTCAACACCTTACAAGTGATTGAGAAAAACATTGAAAATTAGTTTTACTCTACCACACGTTGTGCCTTATCTTCACACAGGTACGAAGTTCGCGTGTCCTGGCCGGGTTGAACGCACATGGATTACATTGATCGAAAACTCCGCCTTCTCCGAGCCAAATTTCTCACTATAGCAGACTCGAAAAGTGTTGAGAGGAAGCATGAGTTATTTTTAACAAGTCTCGTATGAGAGGACTCGCAACAACAACCATTAGCTTCAAAAGAAAGAAAGAAGTGGAGTCACCATTCTCGTTGTATTGTATTCGATGCATGGGTAGACGAAATACATTGTCCTTAATAGGGAGGTTGCTTTCCTACAAGAAAGTCACAGGTCAATTGGTTTGTTAGATCGTTAGTGGATAAAATAACATGTAGTAAACTAAAGTAAGAAACATAGCATACATCAATGAATACGTAAATAAAAACAAAATAACATGTACAATAAACAAGCTCAATTGAGTCAAACACACTAATAACTCAACTTCCGGAGAACTTCTCCCTTTATTAGGTTTTGGTGATATAAGAGAATAGGATGCTAAATCACTTTCATGTGGATCCTTAGAGCTATGGAGCTCCAATATCCAAGGAAATGGGGTCTCTTCCCTCAAGATTTCACCAATATTCTCTCCTCTCTCATTGGATGGTAGATTGACCAACATGTGGTGAACTTCTTCTCTTGGATTGAGGTGTGTTGGATGGCCAACAACCTAACTCTTCCAATCCTCTTGTCGCTTGACAACACAAACTAGTTTTCTCTGAAGCACTGGTTGGCATAACAATGTGTTCTCATGTCTCTCTTCCCATGGTAGTCTTTTATAGACAAATTTCAAATTTTCCTCCCTCTCTTAGCACAAGAATGATTTTGACACAAGAGTGGGAGGATGATTCCTTTGTGTGCTACACGAAAGCCTCAAGGTGGCTCCAAGGCGGATGTACTTAGCAAGCTTGGAGGAGAATATTCTTATCCAAGTGTGCCAAGTGGAACGTGATGGTGACTTTCCCGCATACTCAAGTCCGTGGCTATCTAAGGATAGTTGTGATGTTCTTCAGGACTATTGAAGAAAAATCCATGAATATTGTCAAGGGTCGTTGGCTGTGCAGCATAGTTCAATAAATTTTCCTACTTGACCTTAGAAAAGTTAAATTTTCAAATTTTAATGTATTTATTCCCTATAGATCCTTATTTGTACCTTCTACTTAACATTCTCTAATGTATTTTTCTTGTATGATTTTCCTGTTAACAAAAATTAATTAAATAGTAACCAGAACTAAGAATGAAATAAACCATCACACATCAACAACACATTAGGATACTGCACTTTTTAGGTGGAACCCACTGTGGGAGAAAACACCACTTTCATCGTCTCTTCCTTCATTTTTATTATAAGTAAAACATCTTACAATCTTGTATTGATTAGACACATACCAATAGGTAAGAACCCACTTCCGTAAGCCTACAACCTTCTCTCATTCTCCAACACCCAATGGAAGGGTGCTCCAACCCCCGTTCTCATTTACCGAAACCCACCAAAAGGGAG
The DNA here is from genome assembly GCA_034641835.2 of Pinus albicaulis. Classification (NCBI taxonomy): domain Eukaryota; kingdom Viridiplantae; phylum Streptophyta; class Pinopsida; order Pinales; family Pinaceae; genus Pinus; species Pinus albicaulis. The sequence goes on along the minus strand of CM076577.1, from coordinate 144,528,631 downwards.
CTCTAACCCTGATTTAAATTTACCACTACTGAAGGAAGCCAATCCCCACCGAAGCCTCCAACCTCAAATCCTATGTGGACCACATTTCTTACAATATTTCATATTGGATCCATGTACTAAAAATATCAAAACCCGTAGGCCACTTTTCATCATATTTAGACTCGCCCACTTCCATCATTTAAGCCTGTTAACAATTAAGAATTATGAAACTTCAACACGAATCAAATCACTTAATCACCGAACCAATTGAATTAACATATCAATAGATGAATTTCAATAAACCAATGCAACTAGATCGAACCAAATCAGGACAACATGATATCAATGCACAACCACTCATCAATATACCAAGCCAAACATCGTTACCCATCACATAAACCAATTGTTGCTACTAGGAAACCCTCATCACATACATAAAATTTATACATCGCTAGCTGAGAATCATACTCCCCCATGTACACACTTCTCAATGGGTATCTACATACATATATCAAAATTCTAACAACCGAGTTTGAGTCACTCACAATTACCACACTAAATCAATCACTAAATAAATATTGAACCCATCATCGATACAAATCACTACACAATAGCATCATCAATAGTCAATATATCATTCCATAAACAATTCAACCCAACTAGTACTCACAAACACACATTATCATAAAAGAGACTTCATCGACATTCAACGAAAAACATAACAAAACATATATCAAACGCTATCATCAACTCATACTCCAACCATAGCATGTATATGCCACTATTATAAAGAACATTCTCATGTACACACTTCCCATGTCGATACATGCTTACAAATTCTCCAACTTTCATGTAACGTGTATACGACTATGCGTACAGATTAAAAAAGTGCTGCAACTTCTTAGAGACAAACCCTGTATAGATTTGTAATCACCAAGTCATGCTCTTCACTTCACAACACAACATCTATCAAACCCAAATATCAACACAAGACACCCATACAAGACACATCATAATACCAATATCACATATATCAAACCAAAAAAAATTATCCAATATGTAGTCATTTCATATCTATCGTATATGATCCATCCCCATGCCTTGGTACACATCTATTTCAGATCAAGTCATTCATAAATAATCCATCACATGCACACACTAACACTTGATCTCCATCCCCTTATATAGCATAAGCCTTTAGCCAATACCTTAGGCCATCCCTTATAATTTCTATCTCTTTTTGAGGGAATCAAATATTTGTTGTCGCCTCCAAATACTATGCAATAATACCATGGTAACCCTAGTATTCATAATGTATAGTGCATAAATTGTATGTGACTTTCTTCACCATACTCACCTATGTACGAGACCTCGCTTCATAGGACTTGTATAATTTCTCACACTTTATTCCTTTTACCATTCTTCTATCTCTAAACCGATATTCCTTTTGCTATCTCACTCCGTATAATATGCATAACCATATTATTGACATCTTTATCGTTAGTTTCCATCAAGGACCAAATACATTAACCATAATGCCAACAATAAAAGTTTGGGACACTTATTTTTTCCCAATTTATAAACTTCTCATAGATGGGGTACTTTCATGACTTACCCTAACATTTCTCCACCCTCAAAAATAGAATTTTCAAATCATGCATATTCTATAAGCAATCCAAATTTAAATTTAAATCTAAATAAGGTACTTCAAGAAAACCCCTTGAATTTGTTCACACTAATTTATGTGGACCTATGAGAAATAACTCTCCATGTGGTGAAAAATACTTCACATCATTTATTGATGACTTTAAAAGAATGTGTTGGGTTGTTTTACTAAAGTATAAAGATGAGGAATTTTAAAATTTTAAAATATTCAAAATTATGGTAGAAAATGAATTAGATCTTAAAATAAAATGTCTTAGATTTGATAGAGTGAGATTTATAATAGATGAATTTTTCAATTTTTGTGAACAACATGCCATCAAAAGACAATTTTCCATAACTAATACTTCTTAACAAAATGTATTTGTAGAAATAATGAAAATAATTCAAAAATGGCACGTCCCGTCCTTGACAAGTCAAGAACACCACCCACCTTATGGGGAGAAGATATACACAATAAATGGATATACTTAACTGCTCATATTCACGAAACATTGATAAATCTCCATATGAACTCGTATGGTTTTTATAGAATCATTCAACACTCTCAGCCTAATGCTCCCGTATGGCCTTGGGAAGCCCTTTCCCCATTCTGACTTTATCATTTATTAAAAAAAATTAATTCCATACGTGACCCTTTCCCTTCAAAAAATACTATAAACATGTGGATACCTCTATATAGAATCCACACATATACTTTAAAATATGAAAAAATATAAAATTTCCTATTTTTCTAAGTGTGTTTATGGGTTTCATAGAAATCCCACCTAGAGGATATCGTGGCTTAATTGAATTAACAAATTTATGGTGGTATTTATACACCTCATGGGAAGGCTCTTAATTATACTAAGGAAATGGGATAACAAAATTATGTCATTTCGGTCCCGCATCAAGTCCGATTTCCCTTGTGCCTCTCGCACTTCCGGCCATAGGAAACTTTATTTCTGCGTATATTTTCATCCTTCCTTATATGAATCATGTTTCTTATGATCGAGATGATCTTTTGAGGTTGGACTATGGATCAGAGGAAGGCTCTCATGGTGTCATGGATGGATCAATTTGTATCTCTCCACTACTCTTTCTGTTATCAATAAATAAGCTTTGTAGTGTTCCTCAAGTTTTATTGTCTCATGTTTTATGATACATGTTGAATGTATATCATGACTTATATGCTTATGCTTGATGCCTAACATGTTTATTATGCACATGCTTGCACCACTTAAGCTATATATATGTTTCTTCGAACTTTGTCAGGTTTGATTGCTTTGGAGGAAGCAGTAGGGTTTGAAATCCCTACTTGGATCAACATCAAACGCAAGACCTATGGGTACTTCTTCAATCTTGAATTTAGTAGTTTACATAGTTTTCTTCCCGTATGAATTATGCTTCGTTGATTTAATCCCTTCGATTTGTTGAGGTTGTCAAACCCTTCCTTCTTAGGGGAAGTTTTTCCCCGCGTAATCTGGCTTTTAATCCACTAGGGAATATTGTATTTCCTAGTTGCTTACTTGTCTCTTGATTTGGGTTTGTTTCTCCCGTTTCTTGACATTTCCTATATTATTGACTTGCTTGCAGTCTAGGAACGTCCATCTTTTGGATAAGGACTTATATTTTTTATTTTTCCTTATTTTACTATATATACACATTTTTTGTTGTATACAAACACGTACATACGCATTTTCTAGAATGTACTACATATATTTGAAATTTTGAAGTTTTAAAGTTTTCTTCCTTCAAATTTTCGGGTCTCGACTAATTTTTTTTTGCTTGCTTTTGATCATTTTCTATCTAGAAGAGTATACTTCTTGTTGTTGTCACTCATTCTATCTCCTTTTTCAAAATATATTGTCAACCTAGGGTTTTCATTTTTGTAAAGTTTTAGTTATAGTTTTGGCTTCTGTTCTTCTTTCAAGTGCTTAACTGCTCTTTGCTTTTGGAATAGTGCGTTGATTTTCTATCTCTTTATAATCCAATATTTCAATTGGTTTTTCTTTTCATTCTTGAAGTTGACCTATTTGCTTTTTTACTGCCTGAGAAGGATGCTGCAAAAATCTTGTCCTTAGTTGGTTTTGGCTTCCTTGAAATCTTTCTATTTTCCAATCTTTATTTATCTCTTCATCAAGCCATTCAAGTTCTTGGTCTATTTTTCACTTTAGTCTATCAACTTGATGGTTGTTGAGGATTTATGAATTTTGGAGTCTTTTTTCTTGATTTTGATCTTGAAGACGATTTATTTTGCTTCTAAATCTTTTTATTAGTACTTAAAGAAAAGAGAAAAATGTTTTTGCCTTTTCTTTTTCTTTGATTTGGTCTTTTTTTGGTAATTTTGGCTTTCCAACAGTGTGTGAAAATCTTTATATTGAAGTGAAATTTATTGCTTTTGAGAGAATGTTTTCTGGATATTTGTTTCTCCTTGTTTATCACCTTTAGCTGATCTTGCATATACATTTATTTGTTTAAGAGCAATTCAGGTGATCTTTACTGCTACTTTTAGTATGGCTGTTTAAGCTTTTCACTTTAGGAATTTAGTCTTTTCAATAGGTGTTGGGAATGTGTGTTCTTATGGACAAATTTAGTTTTTTCTTCATATATTTCAGAACTTGTATAGATCACCTTTTATTGAAGGTGTGTTGTGTTTTACATAGTTTGTTTATATTGGTTTCAAAAACATCACAAGTTTTGCATCTGCTACCCGTGACTTATGACAACCAATAAAATCAAGAACTTAATTTAAAATGAACTTGATTTTTTTTTCCATAGATACATCAATTAGTCTAGGAATTTAGGACTGAATAGTGAGTGGAGAGTAAATCCTCCACAATACTCTAAACCGAAACTTAGAAAGTTTATTAAAGAGTGAAAATCTAGTATTGTTAAGTTGTCTAGGAAATTTCCTTCAACACAAAAAGATTTAAGAATGAGGACAAGTGAAGATAGGGAAAGAGAGACACCCACTCCCAAGCCCATGGATCTTGTACCCACGACCGAAGCCTCCTCCCACCTCCGATCATGAGAGCTGTGACCATAAAGCCATTATCCCGAGGGACCCTGCAAACGGACTACGGGGGGAATACCCATGGTACCGAGGCAAATTGCATCACTTTCAAAGTATTCGTAGGGTTCCCTTGTGGCTTTCCGCGGTACTCTTAATCGACAAAGGCTATTTTCTATAGGTCACAGAATTGTTTCAGACACCTTCGCTAGTAGTTTAGCTCGTAATTATCCCAAAATATCTTTGGAAGGTCCTTATTTTTGTTTTCTCTTTTGTATTTTGGTGCCCGGTCCTAATAACCCAACGTTAGTAAATACCTCAGTTGCTCGTTTGGTCGTATATTTAGGGAATTTTAGTGAGTGATATTTTCTCCTAGATTTCCATAAGTTTTCATTCCTTTTCGAGTCTCTAAAAATTTGTCTTAATATTTAAAAGTGGCTGATCGACTAGTTCGTTGGTTTAGGAGGCTTTCAGGCTTTCACCCGCGAGTGTTGAGCCTTCACATAGAAGGCGTAGGAGAAATTGGTGATGGAGAAGCTAACTAGTAGCAACGAATGCATCAAATATTGATCCTTCTTCAGCTATCATTTCACATGGTGAACCTAGCTCGCCTTCATATAATTTGGACTAACTTCTTCCATCCTTGCTAGGTTCTCCTTAACCCAAGATGAAGTTAGATTGAATATCTTCAGGATCTCCTATGGACTTACAGAACCTCTTTCCAATATTTCTTACGTTGTAGAATATGTGGGTACCCCGATTCATAGGCCGACAAACCTTTTTCACTCTCCTTATTTTTTCCCAATGGCCAATGTTAGTGGCATGTTATGGCTACTTAACAATTGTGGAAGACCTCTTATTCAGCTCTGTGGAGGGGGTAATGTTCCTATCTTCTACTAATAAACCTAGTACCGTAGCATTTGGATCTACCTCCATTCTAGGTTTGAGTGGGGGCACCCAACCTTATGCCCCTTTCATCGGTGCATATCCTTTTTGATGTTATCCTGTGTATCATTTCTGTTTCTCTCCAACCTTCCCATGTGTTGTTTGCATGTCAATGGGTTACATGCCAAGTGGTTCAATATCATTTCTGTTTGCTTTTGGAAGTGGTCATATCCCTCCTTCCAATCCATCTTTAAACATATGATCAGCCTTTCTCTCAATAGGCTTTGTAATTCTTAATCCTTTCATGGGGATTCAAGGATGGGTAAATACTTGTTATTGGTTTAGGGGTCGAAATTATCCCATCTATTTGGTCAACAAGGAGTATGCCCTTCCTTCTATTTGGACTCCTCACATATCTCTCCTCCTTTAGTTAGTGTGTGGAATCCCTATCATGGGTTTTTCCCTTCTTTTATTCTTTCAGGAGAAGTTTCCCTATGTATGGTCAACATGTAGTAGTTAGATTCCCTCTCGATTACTTTGGACCACAAGTTTTTCCTTAATATCCAGGATCTTCTACAAGTAACCCATGACAACTAGTGCCTCTCAAAATCTAGAATACTCTTTTTATAATGTAGGAAATTCCACTCTCTTAGTGGGTGGAATTATCTCGGTTCTCCTCCACACTTACCATTCCTAACAACTTTGAAATTTCTAGATCTTTGAAGTTTACAAATGATACAATCCTTTATCATCTGGGCCTGACTCTAGTCCCCACAAAAATTCCATCTGATATTCCAAATTTCGCGGGGAAGTCTAGAGAGGATTTTACTGATCATATAACCATTTTCCATTTATATGTCGCATCTAACCTCGAGCGATGATTCGACTGTGTTGAAACTATTCCAATGCACCCTAACTTGAAACACTAAAATGGCATGATCTAAGAGGGGGTACCTTTTCTATGTTTGGAAATTTGGCTACTTTGTTTCCCTAAAACCATTTTTTGTTTCATGTCCCATATGATATTTAAATTGAGCTTCTATCCAATTTTGGAGTTATGACAAGGAAACTACATTTCCCAATAATTCAAGTATGCACACACAGACAAAGAGGCTTACTGGCTACATATACCTAATGAATTCCTTTTGGGATGTTTTTTGAAATCTTGGTACGAATATTTCTAAGGATGTGTCACTCTCTACAGTTTTCACAAATACAGCTTTAGAGTCACTAGTAGTTGAACTCATTTATTCTGCAATGCTCGAAGTCCTTACAACATGATTCTTGATTCTCCTTGCCGAAGATCAAGCTAGTCAAACCTAAACCAGACCCCATGCCGACGAGATTGTAGTTTCAATTGATAGTAATACAAATGAACTGAGTTGTTACAATTAAAGTACGGTCTTTACAATCCACTTCTCCGACGTAGGATACACCGTCAATGTCTATTACTTCCCAATCCCTTCAACAAATAATGTTTTCCAATCCTCAAATCACAAAGGAAACCAATGATCCGATGGGAAGAATGAGGGATTTTAATAAGAAAAATATAAGGTTGGGAAGGATAAATGGAAAAGAAGCCCAATAATGATACCTAGGAAAAAGGAATTAAAAAAGAAAGTAAAACCTAAGTGTTATGCAATGGGATCATTTAACTCATCTTTTCCCCAAGATTCAAGATGCTCAACACTTGCAGTCTTCAAATAAGGTACTTCTAGTTCCTAGGTTGTCCTAACTAGCCAGTTTTCCCCAAGGAAAACAAATTCTGGTGGAGTGAATGCTAGTAATTTTAACCCCCTCTAGGGGCAACCAAGATGGGAATCCACATCGAATGTATACATGGTGATATCTCATATGGTTTACGTTGCTAATATCACGGTGATTATGGTGAGCCGAACCTTCAAAGGCTAAGGCTACTTCGATAATTTCCAGAGCCACTCCATATTGAGAGGCCTGCAGCTGAGCCCATACCTCGATGCCAAAAGTTCAAATTTTTTTTGAATTTACAATCCAAATGCTAGGGCTTCGAAACTACCATTATCCAAGATCCGAATCAAAGCGTCCGTGTGAGTCGCATTAGAGGTAATCTAATCGTGTCCTACGAAGGGGAGGCATTGCTCACTAAGATCGTGGAGTACATCCGAAGAACTCTCTCGTTATTACATTTGATATGCCATGTTAAGAAGAGACTTCATCACATGGATTTCAAAATTAAATATGTGTACGAAGAAGACTATCTTTCGAACCGTAGTTTGATGAAGGGGGCTTACACATGCTACCATATATAATATCACACTCGGAAGGCTATCATGTCCCAAAATTTTGTTCCTTCCCACTCTTTACTACATTTTATGATCATTCTCATAGGCTCATGGAATTATTCCAACCTTTTCATCTATGTTTGGGGCAAGGTTTTTCAATATTGAGGAATATAGTTGTTGCCAACCTTGATTATAATCTTATCATGAAATTGGGTATAATGGATGCAACTTGTTCATAATTATTTCACATCCTATTCTTCCCCATTAAGTGACAATTGTTACGCTTTTTCAAATGTAGCTTATTCTCTCAATGATCCCAATGCATATTCGACTTTACCCATTCCTTCGAGGAACAACAGGCAACCTATCAAGAATTTTGGAGTTGTAATGTATCCCTTGTTGATGGATACTTTTGATCTTCCTCCTCCTATCGCTCATATCAATGCTATTTTGACTTCCAGATCGTTCCATGAAATGTTCATTTAGAACTCATTATTTTTCTAATCCTTGGCCCTTGCCCCACTCCCCCCCCCCCCCCCCTTGACTACCACATTAGAAGAGGGGGCGTAGGCGGCATGGCATATCATATATGTCATGAAAATCACTTATCAATCTAGCATGAATTATATGTACCTCCCCCATTCCTCTCCCCCATCGAGTATTTGATGGTGATGTGGCTCCGGTCCGGATTATTGACTCTAGCTTAGCTATGATTACCTCAATATTGTCTTACCATCTAGAAGCAAACTTAGAAGAAATGACTAGTGTAGAATAACCTGGGTGATTTGCATCATCTCATTATATTTTATCCCTAATTTTTCACAGGTTGAGCAGATTGTCCGATCCTCCTTCAACTCCGGAAGTGTTCATAAAATTATAAACCCTTTGGCCCCAACATAGATTTTTTCAAGGTAATATGTCTAATATCTCGAAAATTCCGATGAACATTTATAGGGATCCAATGTCATCGATAACATATTCACTGGAATTGAATGTTCCCTTGAAGAAATAGATATTTATACTCACCTTTTAAGGAATTTCAGGATGTTTGTTATCTTATAAAGAAATTTCTGAATCGATCCATTTATAGCTACAAAATCATTAAACCTTTATGGTATTAGCTTCAACCAACAACCAGGAAAGTTGCATCCATTAAATTTGAGGCTGAAAAATGCTTAAGGCAGTTTCATATACCACATTCCCTTGATCGAATGGGTCTCTAATCCATTCCGAGTTGATAAAAAGCAAGGAATGATCTAGGTATGCATTAACTTTAGGGATGTAACATATTTGTCCGAAAGATAATTTCCCCACTCCTTTTATCGATCACATTATTGATGAGTGTGCGAGAAATGAGATATTCTCTCATTAATACTTTCTCAGATATAATCAAGAAATCACATTCCATTTCTAAAGATCAACACAAGACAAATTTGATTCTACCCCGGGGTACGTCCGCATACAAGAAGATTCCTTTGGCTTAAAAATTCTAGACCTACCTTTCAATGTGCCATGTCTTATGATTTCCACAAAATAAAGCACATAATAGATGCATATTTGGATGACCTAACCGCTCATTCTCAAAAGAGAACGTATCATCCAAATCATTTTTGTTTGGTTGTCAACGATGTCATTATTATAAGAGATGGTTTAAACTCAATAAGTCATTTTTTCATGTGACATCCATTGGTTATTTGGATTCATAGTGTTAAATGAATGGATTCATGTTGACCCTCTGAAGGGTAGCAATACTCTAGTTCCCCCCGTCAATCGTTCACTAACTTCGTAGTCTCCAAGGAAAATCCAATTTTCAAGGAGATTTATCGTAAATTACGCCGAGATTACGAAACAATTTATGTGATTACTAAAGAAAGGAATTCCATTTATATGGGATGATTTCACTCATCGCTCTTTTGATGCTTTGAAAACAAGAATTAACCTTTGCTCCTTTATTGGGTCCACTTGTTTATAGCAAGTGATTTCCTCTGTATCTCACTCCATGGGTAGAATCAAACATTAAAGTGTTCGGTTCAAAAAGACAATGCTCTTCAAGAGAACATGATTTAATATTTGAGTTGAGGCTTAGTCGTCCAAACTTAGGTATTCTTATGTAGAGAAATTAGCTTAAGCAAGAGTCTTTATGTTGTCCAGCCGGCTCCATTATTACATTATGCTTTGAAAAAGTTATGTTGGCTAACGTCACACCATTTCAATTTGTCCCTCGGTGAGGGCAAGGATTTGGGGGTAACATAAGAAATGGATTTTCATCTTAGAGGAATATGACCCTGATTTTATGTTGGCTAAGTCCAAAAATATTTATTCTTCACGTAATTGACTTTGTGGGGAGTTGCCTTGTGAAGAAGTTATTGTTTATGAAGAGTCATTTCCCGATGAACATCTCTTCCTTAATCTCTTCGTAGGATCCTTGGTATGGATATATCATAATATATCTCTAGACTGAAAAGTTCCCCATTTTTCATGATAAATATAGGAAAATTAAGCCACCTAGCAAAAAATATATATTATTATCGGTGATATTGTATATAGTGGCGGATTGACTCAATCCTTAGGCATTTTTTAACCTTCAAAGAAGTTTAGTTCTGTTTTAAATGACTTCCACAATGGAGCTTGTGCTGTGTGAGGTCATTCATCCGGGCTTTCGCAGCTCAAAGGCCCCTGCTCAAGCTATTTTTGGCCTTCTAGATCTTTGGGGCCATTGCATTGAAGTGGTCAATAAATCCATCCTTGTCGTGTATATATTAGGAAAAGCACACTCATCCAACTCCTCATCTTTCCTCACTGATCATTACCTCACCATCCGGGATATTGACTTTCCTACTTTTAATCCAAATGGTCATGTCTTCATAAGTACATCATTATAGCATTACTCACTTTACAAAGTGGGCTGAAGCTATTCCTTTTACTTTCAAGGATGATGGAGAGATGACAACACCTTTTCCTATTCAACCAAATACCTAATGCTGGTATTAATGAGAGATTGTCACTAATCATGGAATTGATTTAATAAGATGATGTCCTAATTAGCTTTAAAATTGGGATTTTGGCAAGAGCATTCATCTCTATATTGTCCTCAAGTAAAATGGCAAATAAAGCTCCCTGAATTGTAAATTTTTAAGAGATGTTCTTAAGGCTGATGAAACTTCATTTTTATACTCGATATCAAACAACAATCACATAAACAAGAAAGTAAAATGGATTATATAAATATACCAATAGATCATAACATAAGTCGAAAATACACTTAACTTGATTAATAAAATATATGTGTTGTGGTATTGATGAGGTCAACAAAGATGCTTCAACCAAAAGTATCTACACGGTCAACTAGAATGTGTCACACAACTTCTTTACCAGCTCTACAACAACAACCCAAAGTCAACAAAAGTCAACGTTGTCCATTCAATGGTCAATGCAAAAACAACAACAGCAAAAATTCAACGCAAATGCAAGTCAAGTCAATTGCCTACCTCATTTTAAAGCAAAAATGCAACCGTAGAAATAAAAAATTATGGAGAGTTTGAGGTCAAAGTTGACCCAAAATCAATGTCAACAAAGATGTAAGCAAGAAATCAGGTCGTAATAGAAAACCCTGCTTCTTTTTTCCACTAGGGAGAGTAAGCAAAGAGCCCTGGAAGATGATGATTTAAACGAATCAAGGCAAGAGAGAGAATGTGTGATGAGTGATAGTGAAAATGACATCCAACTTTAATCTATGGAGAGCATCCAGAATTTCAATGAGGGTGTGTGACACATCTATTGGGGCCTGCCTGGGTTACTACAATTTTGGCTTCCACTTTGCATAAGTGGAATTAATTCAAAAATTAAATATTCTACCTGATCAGATGATATTTAGATCAATTCAAATTAAAGAGAACCCACAAAATACAATTTCATCTATAAGCATCACAATGTTGATTTTGGACTCAGTTATAGAAAATTAATGCTCCCTTCAACTAGGGAGTAGAATTTCATCCCACCTCAAAGCACAGGTCCAAAATTCATACTATCTTGCCGTAACTTTTCTTTGATGGCCTTCTTTATTTTAAACAAAACGTGCGTCACAAAGATATCACTCCTGGCCGAAAAATTAGCCAAAGGTCCAAGATTCTATAGACTCAAAGGGAGGACATACCAACCCGAAGTTGGTTTAACCTAATTCTTCTAAGTCAAATGGGAGGTCCAAACCCTGTGGCTCAGACCAATTCCCATATCAAGTGGTTGGACACGTGCCATCCTAGACATAGAGAGTATGGAAATATTTGATGCGCCTGTACTCGCCATTTACCTCGTCTCTGGGCTTTTCCCACCTCATCGCCAAACAGAGGCAGCTCTCCATGATTCCAAGGACTCGCTGGGTAGGATGCATGGTGCAATTAACAAAGAGAGGTGAACCATCCAATATCATAATGGTAGGGCAAAGAATCATACCAATATGCCCCAGCCTATCCCCCGTGCTGCTTATAGCTCCAAGAAGATATCCCCAAGCCCCCAGAGCCCGCAGCTCATTGTCCACAGACTCCCTAATAGGGTCGTTCCATGATGTTAATGCTGTGGATTTCATTAGCAACTTAGAACTGGTCTTCCTTTAAGGACTTTGTGAGAATATCTGATATCCAGATTTCAGCCTTACATTTTCCTATAAATATATCCTGATAAAATGTACTGAGCATCAGTATGCTTGGATCGATCGTAGAACACAAAGATTTTCCTCGACAAATGAATCCCACTCAGTTATCACAGCAAGGATAACAAAGGTATCTATAACATGCTTGAACAACTCGCTCAAAGAACTTTCGCAACCAACCGTTTCACAACAGCCATACTGCCGCAATGTATTGCCCCGTGGTGCTCAAAGCCACCGACTTGTTCTTCCTTCTATCCAAGATATCGAAGTAGACCCAAGTGTGAAGAAAACATCTTGATGTGATCTGCAATCCAAGACAATCGCTGTACCCCAATCGGCATCGGTAGGTCCATGGAGTGTCATGATCCTGCGTGTATCTTAGCCCATTATTTATCGTCTCTCGAAGATATCTGGCAAATTTACACCAACCCAATGAAATGGGATAAAATATTCACCATGTGTTGACTAAAGTGTCTACCGCAAAAAATACGTCGACGGTGTTCACTAAGAACATCGTGGCCCCCTACGAGTTGACGATACTGTTAGTAGGAATTTCTAGTACGGTCACAATGCTTCAAGCATTTAACTTTAAAGTTGAGCTTCCAATTCTCAATGTTGACATAGACTTGTACCAATTCATCCCAAATATTTCCAATTCACAATGTATATTCCTTGAGAAAGGAAATCTCACCGGTCTCTCGCTTTAATTCGCAGGCTAGGAATTAATGCATTAGTCCTAGGTACTTCATCTCAACTCGGAATCAAGCTCCCTCTACAATGATGAATGAGAGGGCCACATCATCACAGTGAGGTCCAGATGATACAACACTAGAATCGCAGGCTTTTCTCTATCACCCTTGGGCAAAGGTTCTATCAACATTACTACGAGTAAAGCCTTACCACTAAGTAGCTATCTATCACATTAAAATGGCCCCGGGGACTTTGCTTAAATCACAGAGATTTCATCAACTGCAAACATGGGTGGTGTCTGCATTCCGACTTCTAACCCCTGCAGGTTGCTCCACATACACCTCTTCCTTTATCGCACCATGCATAAAGGTGGTCTTCTACATCCATCCGATGAAGATTCCATCCTTGCATAGTAGAAAATACACATATATTAGATGAAGGTATCGCCATAGGTGAAAAATGTATCATCATAGTCTACGCATTTCTTTTGAGAGAAGCCTCGGCAACAAATATTTCTGAAATTTTCATCACCAATTATCCATGCTTGATATTATAGAGCAATTTCGAGGTGACAATCGTTGGTCCTCCGGTCTCGAACCATCCCAGACATCATTCATAATGGACTCGTACTCTTCATGCATAGCATACTTCAAACCCGATGCTTTGCAAATTTCTCAAAATATCTAGGCTCGATCGTACGATTGTATTCATGGTCGCTAGATACCCTTGGTATTTATTCAGCTTCTTGCTTTCACAAAATTTCCCTATTGGGGCCATATGTCTCTCAACATCTTTGAGAGTATCTGAGCCATGATGGCTTTCTTCATTGAAGGAGGTGGATCAATGGGGGTCCATTGGTCCTTCAATATCGTAGCGTCATCTCATCCTTCGTTCTTCCTAATTTACATACCTTACTTCATGATCTTCCTCGGTAGCCGAAGATTGATTAATTTCCTAAGTGAAGCATCTTCATCAAAGGCAACACTGCAGCATATCTCCACTTCTCTTTGACCGTGCTGATAGATCTATAAGCTCTGAAGTTTCACTATAGCCCACAAACATTCCCTTCTCTTTCCCATAAGAACAATGTCTTCTTCTTCGGCATGAAAATGTGACAACAAAAAACTCTAAAAATGTAGACGTCAAGTTTCTTACCGCAGAAAACCTTCTGGGATTTTTAGAGTCCGATTGGAATGCGGGTATCGATTTTGTATGTACAATGGGTGAGTAAGCTATAGCTTCTCCCCTACGTAAACTTCAAAATACCTTGGTCACATAGCATGGCACGGCAACTTCCACTATGGTCTTGTTCTTTCTTTCAACAACACCATTTTGCTCAGAGTATATATGGTTGTGGTCTCCCTCTTGATGCGCGCCTTCTACAAAAGTTATTGAACTTGTTAGTGTCAAATTTAGTGCCATTATTTCCGTCCTCAAAATATTAATCTTCTTCCCCGTTAGATTTTCCACCAAGGCTTTCAGCACAAAACCACATGAAATCCTCATCCTTCTTCTTCAAGATGTATATCCAAGTTTTTCAAGAGAATTATATGAACGTCATATAATAAGAACATCCCCCCAAGGGTGTCATGGGCAAGATACCATAAAAATCATAATGTATCAGCTTGCAAGACATCGATAGTCTTTGTGACAATTGAGGGGAAAGGTCCCCTGTATTCTTTCCGTACAACCCCATATACACCTTCATGGTCATTTTTGGAATTACGGGCATTCTCTGCCACCACCTTCCCGTTTCTAGAAGGGCTTTGTAATGAAGGTGTAAACCTTCATAAAAGCATAGTTCAGCCACGAACAGTATCACATGTCATAGCTCCCGTTGACTTCTCCAACCTAGTAGTGTATCAACTCTAAACCCAACTCATGATGGTTTCGGAAACTCTTTCTTTCATGTGTACTTTCCCATTGACTTAATGAGTACATTGAAACCTTGTCTTCCATGGCCGAAATAAACACAAGGTTATCCTTCAAATCAGGACATATAGTACATATTACAAGTAGGACTTGACCTTGAGATAAGTGGAGAATTATTAAATTCCTAAAATTTCCTTTCACGGGATATGTGGTATTATCTCCAAGGATAATTTTAGATTAGTATCCTTCTCAAACAAATAAGAAAGTGCTTTAAACTCAGTGAGGTGCCTTGATGCACCACTATCAATCAACTGTACATTCATGTTGTCGTGGAGATGCCAGATAGGCGTAGATATGTATAATGAATTACTTTTTTTATCATCAACAACATTAGATTCACCATCCCCTATAATTTCTCGACCTTTTCGAAAGGTTTTCCATTTCCATTGTAACCGAGGGAGCCTTCCTCTTCCTTGAACCCTCGTTGTTCCTTTGATTTCCATTCTTCCTATTTTTTTTGTTTTCATCATCCCCGGGAGACCCTCTTGTTAGGGAATTCTCTAGCATAGTGGTCATCTTATTACATTTGTAACATCTACCTTTCTTTCCTTGGGCCTCGCTCTTCCAAGTTCCTGACCACCATTTTTCTTCTTCTTAGCACGAAAGTGTGCTGAAGGAAACATTACCCTCATTTTCATTTTCCATCATTCTTGTCTCTCCTTGAGTGCATCTCAACAATACTTCATCAAAATCAAGTTTCACATTAGCATTGAGAATGGTAGTATTGAATACATACCATTCTAGGAGGGACCTTCATGTATGGTGGAGAAACTATTTCTCGACCGCCTATTTGCCTATAATGGCCGAAGATTATTCGTGCATTTCGGTCAACTTCGAAAATAAGATTATTGGAATGGATTCATCTCGCCTTTCTTAAGATTATTCAATTGGTTCTTAAAGAAAAGGATTTGATTTGCATTGTTGTCCCCGAACATATTGACCAACTTATCATAAATCTCCTTGGATTTGGTGTACAAAATTTCATAGGTGTAGGCAACTAGACTCTTATGAATTGAATCTTGGATTATCGCCTCGTTTTGATTTCCCTTCTTATACTTTGACTTGGTGGCAACAGTGCAGATGATGGAGGCTCTTGATTTTTTTACCTCGCACATAGTCCATGACATCTTGGCCTTCCAACATTAGATCCAAAAGACATCTCCAAACATGAAATTCAGCCTTTCCAAACAACTTTTCATTAGCTTTGAAGCCATTATAATTTGAGGTACGCATGGGTCATTGACAAATTTTCCTTCTTCCTATGATTGCTCTCAATGCAAACTTGGGATTTATCTTCACCTTAGCTCGATACCATGTAAATTTTCACAGATGTTCTATGCTTGATGCAACTTTACTTTTATACTTGATAATGTTGCAAAATCACCAAACAAGAAGGCAAAATTTATAGAACATACCAATAAATCGATGAAAGACAATCCAAAAATACACTTAACTTGATCAACAAAATATATGTGTTGTGGTGCGTTACTTTCGTAGTCAACAGACGCTTCAACTAGCAAAGTCTCTACACGGTCATCCAAACATAATGTGTCACACAACCCTCTTGGATAGCCTCACAACAACCAACCCAAAGTCAACAAATTCAACAGATGTCCTATCAATTGTCACAACAAAAAACAAGAGTGTTAAAAAGTCAACACAAGAAAGTCAAAGTCAACCTGTACCTCAATTTTTGTGCTAGAAAATGCTGGGATCACAAAAATCAGAATTTATGGAGATTTTGAGGTTAGGTTTACCATGTCAACAAAGTCAATGTCAAAGCCGCGTCAAATCCTAGGTCGAAAAGGCAACCCTTTGTTGTGTTTTCCCACGTGTGAGAGAAGAAGAGCCTCTCCAAGATAGTGATCAAACCAATCAGACAAAAGAGAGAAATGTGATGTAGAGGATGGTGAAAATGACCTAACTTTGACCTATATATATCCATCAAGAGGGTGTGACACATCTATCGTGTTTGAAGCCTACATTACAATTTTGGCCGACCTTGCAAGACAAGTGGAATGACTCAAAATAAATGATCTCGCTTCATTGGATCAAGACATCTTTAGATCGATCTTGCACTCTCTAAAGACGAATCCAATAAAAATATTGGAATCTTCATGTGATCTTAGCATCACAACATGGAGTTTGGACCTATTTGATTCAAATTAACAGAAATGAGTCCCTAAAATCTATCCCGCAGGGCACAATCAATAAAGCCAACGAACAGGGGCACATCATGTTATATCCTATGCTTTTTGCATATCGGTCCGTCAAGACCACTACCAACATTACTCCTTTCAACTAGTTTACTGCTTAGATTCAATATTCCCTATGGAATGTGAGATTCCACCCCTTAAAATATCATTCCACTTCTCTTAGGCACTTTTAGTCTTTAATAATGCCTCATTCATTTGGAAATATCTCAATGAGTAGTGTAGAGATGCAGCCAGTTAATGAATGAAGTCAGAAAAGTGAGTAAAACCTAATATGACAAGACTGCATCTAGAATTTTCATGAAGGTGACCTTGTTCCGTTTTATGACTAAGATAAGGACACCTTTGGAGCAAAGTATGTTTTCTAACCCATGTGGTAATGTTTCTCCTTTTATTACCAAAAGGTCTCGAAGAAGGGTGCTTACAAGTTGGTTTACTTTTATGGTGTTGTATGTTCTATTCTTAAATGGGCTCTATCTTACTTTGACATATGCCTAGGTTGTCGCCTAACATCTACTTTATTTTTAGATATTTTACATAGTTTTTATTTATGTCTATGGGTCTATGGTGATATTGGTATATTTTATATTCTTGGTAGTTTTGACATGATCTCATGTATCTCAAATTCATTGATGGAAAGTAAAGACATACTTAGAACTTAGCTTTACCGCTGGGTTATATATTATCCATCTAGTTAGTTTCTAGTCTCTGGGGAGGCACATGTATTGGTCTTGCCTCAAACAATATGGATGAATATATGCTATCATTAATTTACTATCTCGAGAAATATCATATTTTGTTACATTTGGGGGGAAATTTGACATTTGTTCCGACACTTTTTGACCAAATGTCAGAAATTTCCTGCAAATTTTTTCATCCTGGCCTCAAACCGTCGCTATATTGACGTCTAGAGAAAAGTGTCGCAACATCGACACATAGACAAAGTGTCATGCACTTGCGACGTTTGGAGGAAGACGTCGCAAATTGCAACACTATGCCCCAAAGCGTCACTATTGCGATGTACTGCTTCTCCAAACGTCGCAATTGTGGACACAATGTCTAAGTGTCGCAATTGCGACGTTTGGAGGTATCTGTCGCAGTAGTGATTCTTTGGCCACCGTCAATATAACGACACTTATATGCAATAAACAACACTTATATGCCTTTGCAAAAATGGTCGGCTTACAGAGCAGCGCGAGGAGTAGTTCATGGAGGCACCTTTGCGATTGTGCATAATTTGGAGAGAAAATAGTAATAATGAGAGAGGCTCCTTTAATTGCGTCTTTGATTTGTAAAGGTATGGATTGTCCAGCCTGCAATTCTATGTTGTCGAGAAAGACTCGAAATCCTCTGGAAACAAGACTGTTGTGAAGATGCCTGGCGAAGAAATGGACATCGGGTTCACGACTGTTGATGAACACATCGTAGTTTGGCGAAGAAGGCGCCAAGGAGGGTATTCTCAGTGAATGAGGGATGTTGAAATATTAATTTCAACTACCTTGTCCTCTAGCCGCTTTCTAAATCTGTTTGAATGGCTTTGTCAAACAACCGCTTTCTAAAACTGATGAACAGTCAATTTTGGTTTTGAAATCACAGTCCCTGCACACTTAAAAATAGAGCGCTGTATTGTTTTGGAAATAGAGAAATTTAATAGTAAATGTGGGAGATTTTAATTCAGAAGAACGTGGTCCCACAGACCACAGACCAAATCAACCATCCACGTGGAAGCAGGCGATTCGATCGCGTTATTTTTTGGCCCATCTGCATTGTGGAATTATGGACCCAAAACATTATAGGGTGGAATTAATTTGATTTTCGTGTCATAGTTTTCCTCCGTACGCAAAGCCAAAAAACGGACCCAAATTTTTATATGGTGTATTCTATGAAGTTTTCGCGTCACGAATTAGGGTGACATCAGCAAGCTATTTTGGAACGCGAATTTGTGATTGAAATCGAGATTATTTTTTTTGAAGTCCGGACGTATGATATAGTTTTATTAATATTTTTTTATAAGTTTTTTATAACATATGCACAAATATTTCACTTTGGGCATTTGTAATGTGGGCCCCGAATACTTTAAATAGGTTTGGTTTAATAGTTTTTTGTTTTGTTATTATATGTAATAGCATGTGTTTTAAAATAGCTCGAAGGCTAATGTAAAATGGAAAAGGGCGTATTATGTTATTTTAAAACATATACATTAGACAATTTAAAAATTTTGAGGATTGCACCCCCGGTGCAATTGTTTGTTTATAATATTATATGATACATGTGAGATAAAGGTTTATTATTTATCATATATAAATAAATTTTATCAATATTGTACATTTACACTTTTATGAGGTGATGTTATAAGTAAATTCATAAATATCTCCTTTTAATCCTCATTTTACTCCATGAATATGTTTGAAAATGAAATTTCAATAGATTAATTTTCTCCTAACCTATGTATCATCAATATTGTACATTTACATTCTTAATTATGAGGTGATGTTATAGGTAAATCCATGAATATCTCCTTTTAATCTTCATTTTACTCCATGAATATGTTTGGAAATGAAATTTCAATAGATTAATTTTCTTGCTATTATATGTTTTACGAAGATATGGTAAGGAATTCTCTCTTGTTCTTCTTAGAAATAATTATATATATATATATATATATATATATATATATATATATATATATATATATATTCAAAATAGATTAAAAAAATTATATGAGAAAAATTATTAATTCATCAATATGTGTGTGTGTGTATTGTGAGGAATAATTTCATAGTTCAACTTAATGGTTCATTATATAATCATGTGATCATCACCAATGATATATCTTAAAAAGCAACTGAAAAGCCATGTGTACAAAATCGATGTATACTCTAGAGAGTGGTTCTCATATCACTATGTAATTGTTGTATGCTACTTCAACAAAATTATAAGATAAACTGTAATACACATCATATATGCACCATAACAATTGGTGCAGCGTAAAACCCACTTGCCACACCTTTGTACTCGATCCGATTTTCTCTTTCAACTATTCTAGTTGTGGGAGTTTCCTCCAAGGATCATAATAGCCCCAAGGCCTATTATCACCCTAGTAATTCTCAGGTTGTGGGATGGGGATTTTTGTAGTTAAGAACACCAGGGGTAACCAAGAACCGCTTTGGGAATTCAAGATCTAACCTTCTTGAACTCCAGAGAGGGATCTCTCCATATGATTTAGCTTTGTTTTAGTAACAGATATTAGGCTAGATATGATTGTGTATTTGGGTTTGATTTTAAAAGATTGGTGGGAATAAAGAGATTTCAAGGTAAACCAAAAGGATCTACCAGAATATTGGGCAATGGAGTCAACTCTCTAGGCAAGCAGAACTAAGAAATAAGGCTTAGAGATGCAAATGTGCTAAGGGCAAGATAGGTGACCTTCTAAGGCTATGTATAGGCTTGATTTGATGGAGTGGATGGAATCTGAGCAAAAGGGCACTTATGAATCCTTAAGCTAGAGATAAGAATATTTAAGAAGGGGATCTAACTGGGACCTAGAGCAATTAAGAATTATATGGTCCAGTTATCAAGTAGAAAACATTAAAGTGCCAACAAGTTTCGAAACAGGGAGCTTATTATCACTAATCTTGTTTAATTTTTCCTTAGTTGATCATTATAGAATAGAAAAACATAATATGAATGAATTTAAACTTTAAAGAAATAAAATGAAAACAAGGAAAGAAACGAGGCTTATCTTGTCACCATGAGAATCCTTAGCTATGATGTCTCTGATCTCTTTCCAGTCTGCTGCTTTCACTAATTGACTCACCAAATTCAATATAATCAGCAAATAAGACTATATTTGTCTTGAGAAATTTTATTCACACTGAATACTTCGAATTGTGAAGTATTTATACAAAAAAATATTTACAAAATATCTCAGGAATTGAGATAATGTTTTAATAAAAAATAGGAAAGAAAACTTAAAAAGAGGACAGCTGCAAAATAGTTTGCAAGCTGTTACCTTTTTACAAGCAAAAATAGAACTGATTATTCTAATTTGAACTAATTGTTGTTGTGCACTTTCACCCTATATTTTTACCATTTGAGGTAACAGTAAAAAATGAATTTCCAAGTGAATTTCTTGTTTTTTATCCATTAAATTCAAACCAGATCTGTGAATTCTTGCCACTTTTCTGCAGAGGGGATCTTCATAGTCTTCAATTTTCTGTAACTTTCATCTGCCTCTGTATACTTGGAAAAGTTAGGTTTGATAGTGAACATATGCCTGATCTCATTATCTAAAAAGAACAGATTTTCAAAATACTGAAGAAGTATTTTACCTGTTGGTGATCCTTGAGGTAGTGGTTCTCTAGCTTGCTCTTTTGCATGATTTCTGATTTTTAGATCATAATCTTTCTGAGGCATTAACTTGTCATTCAATGCGTGAATATCAGGCAATCCTGCTTCTGACAATGTTTTTTATTTGGCTAAAAATCTTGAGATGGATACATTCATGTCTTTACACCGGTCCTCTAGATTACTCATTATGTTTCTTTTGTCCAGACCTTTTTTATTTGAAGAATGGTTTCTGTTCTATCAACAATTTTCAATTCTTCCAACTCTTCCCTGGTTTTACTGTTTAAAAATATATGAGTTGGATTGCTTGGGCTGGTTTATTGTCAATTTCCCTCTTAGTCTTGTCAATCTCTACACTAGAAACTTGAATTAACTCCCTTTGTTCATAAATTATCCAAATTGAAGGCCATTGATAATGAATTCCTTCAATAATTTTGGTCCATAAATGATTTTTTATATAGGCCACTTGATCTGTAAGATTTACTTGTGCTTGCAGAATCTTTACCTATTCTTGTAGTCGACCGGCCCTTTGCTCATGTCCTTTAGAAGTAATCAAGGCATCATTTTTGGAATTTTCTAAATTTTTAATAATGCCTTTCAAAATAAGAATCTCTTTATCTTGGTCTTGTAGTGTGATCCTATGTGAGTATGAAGAAGAAGACGCAGAGATTTCCTGAGAAGTAGTTGGCACTGCAGTTGCCAGTACTCCTTTCGGTGCCAAGTGTTCTGCCAAAGTAGATGGTATAGCAGTGTTTACATTGGGGATCACTGTAGGAATGACCATTGGTTGTGATTTTCTTAGTTCTTCATTCTCTTTCATTAGAGCTTAT
The DNA here is from genome assembly GCA_034641835.2 of Pinus albicaulis. Lineage (NCBI taxonomy): Eukaryota > Viridiplantae > Streptophyta > Pinopsida > Pinales > Pinaceae > Pinus > Pinus albicaulis. The sequence goes on along the minus strand of CM076577.1, from coordinate 144,506,195 downwards.
ATTTGAATTTCCATTGTTTCTATGTACAAGCTGCTTTAATTCATCATTCTTTGTATTTTGCTGTAGAATTTCTTTTGCTTGAGATTTTTCACACTGAGGAAACTTCAATTGTTTTCTAAGAGCAGCTATATCCTCATTTTTTTGTTTAATTAAGACTTTTTCCCCTTCAATGTTGGCTGGGTCACCTCCTGCTTCAATCACTATATCTTCTAGTGCTTTTATTCTTAAATTATTAGCATACAATGAGGCTTTTTCCAACTTCATTTGATTTTGGAGGTTGAGCACTGTTTTCTCAAGCCTAATTGATTTCATAGTTTTACTGAAAATTTTGGAATATAGCATTTCAGGAATTGCTCCTATGAAATTAAATTTGATCTAATTCATGAATGGCATCTGCATCCACTTCAAAATCTGTTTTGGAATAATCTGCCACTGATTTTGGCTCAGCCACTGTAGGCTTCAAGAATGACATTACCAATTTATTGGATGAATAATCAAATGCTGAAAGAAGCCCGTCTTTGTTTCCAGGCTTTTCCTTAATAAATCTAGAATAAGCTTGATTCTTGATCTCTTCATTCTTCTCTTTAATCTATCCGAATCTGATCTGAATCTCTGACTATGTATTGTTAGTTTCCTGAGAAGAAGGAGGCAAATCGATAGTAGCCTAGTTTTCCTTCATGACTGTATCTTTTTGTTGTGTTCCAATTTTTACATTTTGAAGCTCTTTTAATGTTTCAGTGACTATTCTTGTTTCTTCATCATCTATATCAATATTTACAGCCTTATCCTTTTCTTCTTCTATTGAATTGCTTATTTTACTATAAGGAATTCTAAATTTTATGTCCTCAATAGTCTCAGCTATGAAACTATCTCCTTCTCTGTCTCTTTTATGTACATTATCAGTATCTTTGCTTGTAGAAGCCACCTGTGTCTGTTCAATCTGTTTGCCTTTGCCACTGTCTACCTGTATTACCTGTACTGCCTGTGAATCATCATTGGATAGGGTGTTTGGCTCCCATTCAATTTTATTTACATATCTTTCAATATGGGGCTTAGGATCATGCAAGTAAACAGGAAACTTACATTTTACCCTTATTGCACTCAAAATACCTTGTGGGTCATAATTCCATGTAAAACTACATGGGAACTTATACTCTTTAAGTTTGACATTTATCTCATTGGAAGCTTCTCTGTTATTCACAATGAATGGCCCAATTTGATTTTTCAGCTTAAATTGGGTCTTTTTCCTGGAAGCTATGAAGTTGATTTCATCTACATTCAATAGTTGTCTCAGATATTCTAAAGCAAATATTCTTGTAGTAACAAATATGGGTAACTTATATGGGGCCAGGGATGAGCCATACACTCTGATTTCTGTATGATTTTTATATAAATACCAATCTCCAGTTTTGTAGCTCTCTGATAACTGCAGAATTCTTCTTGTCTCATCATTGATCCTAGGGATCTCCTCTTTTTCCAAGAGATACATAGCAAGGGCTATAAATGAGTCATTGAAATCTGTAAAACTATACTCTTTGTTCCATTTCCTTAGAATAGATGACCAAAATACTACTGATAGAAATTTTCCTTCTACATCCACTTTCTGACATTCAATTGGAAACTTATCTGTTTGATAATATAGGAAGAGGTGGAGTAGATAAGAGGAGTATCTGAAAACTCCTTCTTCTGATAATCTGGATAACTTATAATGCATACTTTCAGCAATAAATCTAGCATAATTGACCTGAATGGATGGTGATTGACCAGGGCTTAGAGTTGATAGAAAACCTAGGATAGCCACATCAGTGAATTCATCACTGATGTATCCTAGTATGAAGGAGAGCATTGAGACAATCTGTCTAGTTTCATCTGGGAAATCAATGGTGTCGAAAGGAGGATTTAACTTAGGAATATCAACTTGATTTGGACAAAAATTCTGGTATATTTTGAATCTAGTATTGAAATCCAAGTCAAGATATAGTTGGGTTAAATCTTCTATTGATAGGAAAGTAGAATTGGGGTCATGATTCATTTGCAGCATGGAATTTTTCAACTCTTCAGTGATGTAAAACATGATCTCTTTTTCTTTGTTTACAATACATCTTTGTTCTGGCATATAATAGGCTTGGCATAATTTGATAAATTCAGGAACAGAATGAGTGAGAGGGAAAATATATCTAGGCAGATTGGATTCCCAAATTGGAATAGCTTTGTCACCCTTTTCCACTGATTTTCCATAGCACCAATTATAGACATCAAGCAGGTTAAATTCTACATTAGGGTCTAGTATTCTATAGTCTAGATCAACTAAAGGGCTGTTCTCTGGAGAAATGACTGGAGGCTGGACTGGTCTGACCACTTCTGTAGAATTAGTCGTGAGTGCAGGAGTTGGTTTGTCGATTTTGAAGGACATAGGCTGAGGAATCTTTGCAGAAGACTTATTTTGAGATTTTGGGCCTCCATTCTTGGGGGTTACCTATTTCTTGGTCATTTTTAATATGAACGAAGCAAGCTTGAAAGGTTTTCTAAGTTCCTTTACGAGAAAAAGGGGTTTCTTGGTGAATTTCTACTGAAAATGGGGTTTCTGAGTAGGTTTTTTAGGAAATGTAAGGAATTTAAATCTTAGAACGTGTATTTAAAATCGATTTCAACAGTAAAATAGACCAGGGTATGGAAAAAACTGCAAGAAAGGGCAATTAGGGATTCCAGGGAAATTTTGACAGAGTTTCCCCTGAAAAATGGACACTTTTTTGCAGTAACTTTGGTAATTATTTGAAATCGACAGGAATTTTGAAATCTTAGAGGGCAAGTTCGAAGAAAAGTACCTAGAGAACCAGCGGAATTCTGTTGAAGACGTTGCAGAGGTGCTCGATCTTCAATTTTTTGAAAATGGCTTTGCAGAGGACAATGTAGTACTTTGTAATGGAAATTCAGGGAAATGGGCATCAAAAAATGGTACTGGTAGGTTGAAAATGGATCTGCAAAGTTTCTCAGGGTTCAAACGACATGATTTTGAGGAAAAACAGTTCTGCAATGTTTTTACAGGTTTAAAGCGAAAAGGTGAAAATTTGAATGAAAAATATAATTTTAATGTATTACACGATGGTATAACCATATTTAAATGACATTAAACTCAGGTTAAACGGGTGAGGTTTAGGGAATACCTCTAGTGGTATTCGCGTGGGTAAATGGTGGTAAGCGAAAACTATCTTTTTGAACACGATACAACGTGGTGGCGACACGTAAGCACTGGGTGGTTTGTAAAAACCACCCATTTCGCGCGGCTTTGCCAAAAAATCAAATGATAACTTTATGAGTGCGAAAATGTATTAGCGCCGTCAGATCTGGATTCAACGAGCGAACAGCCACGATCAAAAGGAAATGTGCAGGGAAAAGTTAAGTTATCGGGTTCACTTTGGGCCATTGATCTTGGGAGATGAAGGATAGATCGAATGGGCAGGGAAAGGGTCGTATTTATTGAAGTTTAGTTTAGATGAAACTTTAGGTGATTTTTTATTTAAAACATATATAACATATGTTTTAAACTTTTTCTTCATATATTTTATTTATATGGTAAATCAAATCAAGAAAACTTAATTACCATAGGGGCGAGATTAAATATAAGGGGTTATAAGGGGAGTTTTATTTAAGCATGTGGGAATAAAATACTTTGGCTTAAGTTATAATAAGTGGGTTTTTGGGATTTATTTATAAAAGGAGTTATATAATAGAAAAAGGTCAATTGTAGGGAGTTAATACATAAGTTAGAGTTAATATGACAAGGGGACAATGTATATTCAAAAACACATAAATATAACTAAGAAAGTGAAGATTAAAAAGAAAATTTGCATTATAATAACTTCATCACTTAGACTTAGGATAAAATGTGATTTTGAGGGCTTTATGCTTTGAAATGATGTAGGAAGTTAATCAAATGAGGATTAGAGTATCTTTAAGTAAAAATAAGTTTTACTTAGGATTTTTCAGGGGAAATGAGTGCATTAATGGTAAATGATGTGATTTATGGATTAATATAGACATTTCACACTTTCAACTGATCAGTCATAGAGCCTTGGGTCCGGTCCCAACAAAAGTCAAGGAAATGCCTTGAGCCTTTCTGACTAATAGTCTAGAATGTTTCATGACTATGGGAAGAGGAAGTTAGTTATTTTCAGCCCATGATGAATGATATTTACATTGAGACTTTTCACCTTCTTCTACCTACCCATCTTACCATGCTAACATTTTTTTCTTCCTTTGTAGTAGGTGCATTTAAGCTAGCAACCTTCATAGCATTTATTCTTTCTGAAAGCAAGTAAAACTATCTAATTCTACACTTATTTCATCCATGAAACCAGATTAAACTGTTGGATTCACTTTATTTCTCTACCTAACTACTGAATTGTTAGGATTAAACTGTCTAACAACTCATTATTCTTTATCTATAACAAAGGAAATTGAAACAATGACAAGTTAAGATTGAAATATTTAACTCATCATGGACTAATGGCATTTATTGACACTTTGCCATAGTCAAAAAGTAAAAAGTAGTGGCATTTATGCTTGCTCACTTTCATGTTTTATTCATTTTTTCTTTGGGGTATCTTATTTTTTCTAAGTCCTTTGATTGTTCTTTTAGGACTTTTTTACCCTCTTTTTGATTTTTGATTTTTTTTTTATTTTTTTTTACAAAATATGTGAATACAACTTGCAGAAGGCAAATTATGTACAAATTTACAAAATTACCAATAGTCAAGTCAAAATTATGACTCCTATATTATAGGTTGCTAACAAGGCCTATGCCATGCCTTCTTGCATGTGGAACTTCTTCACTTGATGGTTCTAAACCATACTATAAGTCCCCACGTTCTATGGTCTAGTCCCCATCATACCTATCAACATTCAACCACTCTTTACACACCCTGAATATAATGACTAGGCTACTCTCATTAATATATACCCCAATAAATACAAGCCACTTAGGAATTAAACCCCAAAACCTTGGGCTCACTCATTTTACATATTTGAATTGATATTCGAATGTATCAACTGCTCGACCCTCTCGTATTTCAACCGTGATATTTAATGTATGTCGACCTTGTCAATTCGAACTCCGTCACTTGGTTTCAACCAAGAGCACGGCCATTCACATAATTATACAGTACTCCTTATTATAATATCTACCAATTGTCAAAGATCATAACAAATCTCGACTTTGGCCTATAACTCAACGGTCATACATAAACCATTCTTGGCTCCACAGTAATTTACCTCTCAATATGACGATCGATGGAGCATCACGCCGGTTTGGAGGATCCAACGGACACAACGAAATCTCGCGTAATGAACACGCCCAAGGGTTAATCTGTGATGAG